>CM029595.1:99695198-100267059 GCA_017311375.1 Mytilus coruscus
GAACTCGAATAATAGTCGATCCGACTATTAGTCGGTTGACCTTTTCAGCTACAAATTCCAAGGATTTAGTCTTGACCCTCGATAAGTCGGACAAAATTTGGACATTTTTTGCAGCTGACAGTTACTGAAGCCGGTAAAACCAATGTAAATCCAGGAATTATATTCATTTTCTGCATGAATGTTTGTTTGGTTTGAATTTAGTTGATGTTGATCATGATATTTTATATATTATATAATTAATAAAGATGTATTCATTCCTCTTGTTTTGTTCACTGTTTCATTAGCCATGTGTTGTTTACGTAATGCATCAATGATTTTGTAGGGTATGACTAATAGCCTATTGTTTGAGAAAAGCGAACATAAACCAATATGAACCTGAAAAAATTGAAAGTCAAACAAAATAATATTTTTACAGCACACATAACTCAGTGTTAAATGAGCATGTACACTTTATAATTCTTATTATATGGTGATGATTAAAGGATTAAAAATTAAGTGAAGCTAATCAACTTTATATTAAAATAACTCCAACTCATTAGTGTCATCTGTTTACCTATCACTGATATTTTTCACACCTTTAGTGAATACAACTCTTTGTCTCTTAATTAGGGTTATCAATGGATTATATTGGCTTGTCAATCAATTTTGTGAATTTTGTTTACCCGAGACATTTTAATGAATAATATTTTGATCTTGGGAGTGAATCTTAAAATTATTTTTGATTATTGTATGATTTATAAGTATTGAATTGATATCATGATATCACAATAATGACACAATAACTCCGCTGAATACATCCTTTCACATAGTTGGTACATTGTTATCTCCTTTTCATTTTTGGTTCTTGGCTCTTCTTTTGGGTTTATGAACAAACCATTTGACCATGAAAATCAATACCCAAACAGGAAACAGTGGAATTTCAACACAATTTGCAGAAAATTGATAACAAAGAACAAATAAAACACAAGGACAGTATTGTAGTCTTTTATTTTCAACAAAACTTTTTATTTATTGATTTATGTAGGTTTGGCAATCACAACGTAGTTTTGACCAGGAAATTCACTCTGACCACTTTTATCAAGCTTGGAATTTTCCTCTGGTCGCTGGATCTCGTCTATTAGTCGGTACCTCTCTGGATTATGAATTTTACTCCCAATTTTCCGACTAATAAGCGAGTAGGTACGATATACACTTTACAATCCTTCCATACAACAAATATAGTTGATCTATTGCTTATAGTTGAAGAAAACAGACCAAAACACAAAATCTTAACACTGAGAAATGACCCGTGAAAATGAGGTCAAGGTCAAATAAAACCTCGAGACTGACATGTACATCATAAAATATTTCCATACACCAAATATAGTTGACCTATTGCATATAGTATTAGAAAAAAGACCAAAACTCAAAAACTTAACTTTGACCACTGAACCATGAAAATGAGGTCAAGGTCAGATGACACCTACCAGTTGGACATGTACACCTTACAATCATTCCATATACCAAATATAGTAGACCTACTGCTTATAGTATCTGATATATGGACTTGACCACGAAAACTTAACCTTGTTCACTGATCCATGAAATGAGGTCGAGGTCAAATAAAATTGTCTGACGGGCATGAGGACCTTGCAAGGTCGCACATACTAAATATAGTTATCCTATTACTCATAATAAGAAAGAAATTAACATTACAAAAATGTTGACTTTTTTTCAAGTAGTCACTGACCCATGAAAATTAGGTCAAGGACAATGGACATATGAAAATTAACATGTACATGTACCACTGTACAACTTTTCCTACCAAGATTTAAATTTATTTGCTGATTTCAAGGCCAAATCAGGCGAACAATAGTTTGCTCCTTGTAGATATATATGTCGCTCATATTTTCCAAGAAATTTATATAAAATATTGTGAACCCTAGCCTGTTTTATGCTTCAAATTCTAACTATAAATAAATTTCAACTTCCAAAACAGAAAAGTTTCAATGATGTTAAATAAGAAAAGTACAAAGACAAATTACATTGAAATTTTGCAAGTATGCAGATTGTGCAAACATCTCACCTGGGATAATAATTGGTAAATCCAAGAACACATCAGTCCTTTTTGATGTCTCTCACTAGCTACTCTCATTATTTCAGGCAGAACTTGAGGAATTCTAGAATCGGAAGGTTGTCCTGTTGGTGGTTTCTGAACCTGAATGAAATATATAATTCTCCAAATTAATTCAAATGAATGAAAATGCTTTAATAAAAGAATGCTGATCAACAAATATGAAACTAGATAGATAGTTACTTGCTTAACATCCAGTAGCAAACTAGATATCATTGAGATGGGAGCCATCTCTATGGGCCCCGCTGTGAATACTGTGCATTAAAAAATGTGTATCTTTACCATAGGACATGGGTGTGTCAACTGAAACCAAAGTTTTGACCTTTGACCTAGGAAGTCGTACATAAATTATGACACACCCTTTGGTTTTGGTTTATATACATGTCAAGTATAAACTTTGAAATGATAAGGGTTCTCGGCGGGCCCAAATTATAAAACTTGAAGATCAATTTTAACATGAAATAAGAACTGGATGAATAACCACTTTTTTTCCCTTTGCTATGAAGCTTACCCCTTGTACTTTGGTAGTTTGAGGCCAACCAACCTCAGGACTGTTACGATTTGGGCTGGATCCACTACTGCTGCTGGAAGAAGAGGAAGCTGCAGCTAACATCTCTGGTTTTAATGGAATACCTGAAGAGATTAAAGTTCAGATATGTTTGAGTAAACTCAGTCAACCTCCCCATAAAAAGATAAAATGTTTGCCTGTTACTAATATTATAAGCTTACATAGCATAAAAAGTCCCTACATTCAATCATTCAAGTTTGTCAGTCGTCAACATTAAAAGGATTCTTTAGGAGTAAAAAATACACACATTTTGAGTGTTGTGTTAGACCAACACCTGATTTCCTTAAAATAATCATTCAATTATGTGTATTATAATTGGAACATAATTGTTTAACAACCTGATACTTGGATTGAAATGATTCATTAAAGTTTTCACAATGCTTAGGAATTAACAATACTTTTTTCCAAGATAAAATTATCATTTAGTGGCATAAAGTTTATAATTCAATCTGTTGTAAGCTTACATCTTAATTTGAAAAGGTATTTTGGCAAAATTGCATTGGACATTGGTTCTGTTAATGTTTAAAAATATGTTTAAATAAAGACAAATAATTTTTAACATCTCTGTTATATACCATTAACATTCAAGTAAGGCTTACACTATAAATCATAAAAGTGTTTATAAACCCATTTTCTTGTAATGAGTCAAGTTTTCAAATTAACCAGTTCAACCTTAGAGATTTTAACAGCTCTTAAAAAAATCAAAATAAAACTGACCATTAGCTAAACAAATATTTGACAAATGGATGGTTTTTAATGTCGAATTATCAAATTACCACCCTATCAATTCAACACTATTTTATAGACAAGAATTATGATCACTTTTTTGTTTCTTAAAAGAAATAGCAAAATCAGCTGTAAAGATAACAGTTATATAAAGACAGATTGGCTGGTATTTCAGATTCATCAACATTAATATATTTAAAGTAAACATAACAGAAACAGTAGGATTGAAAATCAACAAATTATGAACAAAACAGCAATAATGGAAACAAACCTGCATCTCCTTTCTCTGTTGGTTTATCAGTAGACCAACCTGACTGCATGCTGTTCAAGTTCTGTTGGTTAGGAGGGTCAACAACAATCTGTGGTGCAGGTCCCTGGTCTCCTGCATATCCTTGTCCCTCCTGAAAATAAATATAATTTTACATAACAACTCTTCTTACTTGTGAAACAGATAAAACTAAAAAACTAATACAACAGCAAGAGCCCTAACACAGGGTCATATTGCAGACCCTTTATGGAACTATATGATAAACATATTTGACTATAATCAGAGTTCGCGAAAATGGTCGGTCCTGTCGGTCCTGTCGGTCAAAATGAGGCTCGGACCAGTATTTTGAAAGCTAGTGCCGGTCCTGATGACCGATGTAAAACGACCGTTGCAGTGCCTTTTTATCGGTAATTAGTTGTACCGCAACTAATTCCAATACGCTTACATCAGTCATCAGATGTACCTGCTGCTAATTTCCGGTACTGGTTTCCCATTATAAAACGGAAACCTACGGAAACCAAAGCGCCGATCTACACGTGGCCTGCTAAATTTGTTTATGTAGCCATCCCAGGCAAACAATCGGCGATTGAACCCTTCGATGGAGATAACAAATACTGAGAAAGTGATTCAGATGATGAAATGGATAGTGAAGATAACTTTAAATAAGAACAATCAGAAGAAAAGAACTGGTCATTCATTTTTATTTGTCCGTGGCTGTGAAAAATAAAACTAATAATAATAAAGTTATTTTCGATAAAATATGTTATTATTTTTATTTCAGAATAAAATTGACAGATTTTTAGGACTGGCTAAAATTTTGTAGGACTGACAAATATCTTGCTTTGTCGGTCCCATGACCGACGGTCAAAACAAGTTTTCCGAACTCTGTATAATGCAAAACAACGATGTAAAATTCTTCTAGGTATGTAGTGGAATTTGCAATCACAAAAACAATATTTAAAAAATTTGGAATTTGTTATAAAAAAGTTAGAACAATCAATATATATATTTTTTTCATTTTCATAAAAATGTGACATCTCCTTGTATATGTCTAGTACTTATAAACCATTTAACATTCCAGTCTAAAAAAATCTCAAATTAAACAGCAATTTCATTAGTCTCAATGACATGCATTCTTGAAGACAGCTTTGATAGTTTTCTTTTTTTTAAATTCACAATAATTAAGTTTTCAGAAAATTGTATTATTGTACGATTCAAAACTGAAATGCTTGAAATGTTTTGTCAAGTCAATTTATAAGCATACCTGTCCTGGTGCTCTTGTTTGAACAGTATGTTGTACAGGATAACCACTTTGTCTTGGCATGCCTGAAACTAAAATATCAGATTATTTTTTTAAGCATATCTTTAAAAAAAATATATCAAAAAACTTAAATTTCTTAATTAAAATAAGCTAGTGATTGTGAAATTCCAAAAACAAAGAATGTTTACATATTTCATTTTCTCACCATAAAAACATTGTAGCATATTTGAAGATTGAATGTATCATGAAATACCTTGCCTTCGAGGCACAAACAACAATTCAAGCCATAACCTATACTGCTAAGTGGGACTAAAAAAAGATCCACTCGACTACCAAAAATACTATTCCCCCTCACAACCATGACAACATGGAAATAAATCATTCAGAACGATTTTTTTCACTTTACTTCCATTTTATGTAGAGGGTAATCAGCATCTTTTAATAAGCATGTCTCCTTACTGAACAAAACATTATACCAGTAAAGGCTTAATCTTATTACTTATACAAAAGCCTCAAGCTGGAGGACTACTATATATTTTTAAACAGGCTAAACCAGTGGTTATAAAGGATATATTATCTTCTTAAAATCCTTGTGAAAACTGAAAGCAATAGTAACATCTATTCTGCCTACAATGTTCATGGAAAATTGGCAAGAGACCATCAACAAATATACTACAATACACTTCTACAACTTTGCTGCTTATAAACAACAAAACTTACTGTTTTGTGGTGGTCTGTATTTGAGAAAGCCATCCTGGGTTCCATTCAGGTAATATTGAACACACTGTTTGAATTTAGAAATTAATTCTGTCTTCTTCCTGCAAAAACAAATTCATTTTCTTCAGAAATGCAAATCAGCCAGTACATCACAAATTTCTAACATATTTTCATTTCATTTGTTGCAGTAATTTTTCCAAATGAATAGGAAATTTGTTTAAATATTACATATATCTATGTACATATGACAGGGTAATTCTTAAAACAATGATTATTTTCAGATTTAATACTGTGAACATTATCAGATTGATTTTGGTTAAACCTAAGATTAGAATGCTTTCTTTTTAATGCTGATAAACTAAAACACAACTAAAAAAAACATTGGAAAAGGGAATAAATCAGAGACAAGTCAAATACCTGAAAATCTGTTCTCCAACAGTATCCAAATTATCTACTGATGCTAAATTACGTACAAATTTTACAGCTGCTTCAATACAATTTTCTGGAGTAAACTGCAAGACAAAAGTTTGAAGAATACAACTACTGAAAACTCGAGAGTTTATGAACATGATGGCCCAGGGATCACCACAGAAAGCTTTTAACGGTGGAGTTTATATTTTAACTTTTGAAAAATATTAATAAATTTTTTACCTTTTGCAATACAGAACTCATAGATAATATATGTATATATCTTAATTTTATGACAAAACAAGAGACTGTCAGAATAACAGGACTAGTTTTAATTACATTTATATGTGTAATTTTTAAAGCAATATGGGGTCGCAACTCTTAAATGTCAATAGTTAAAATCATCAATCAAACTTGACCTCAAAATTGTCATATTAAAGTTGAAAAGCATTGGTAAACCAGTCCTCAACTTAATGCACAGAAACAATTCAAAAATGCTATTTTCCAACCAATCAACATATCTCCTGTCTCCTGAACAGGGAAAACTGAAAATCCTCAATATATATGGAACTTGACCTCATTTTGTCATCAGTAATAACATACCTAAATTTGAAACACATTTGTTGAACAGTTCATAAGTTATTGCACAGAAACAACTGTAGCCCAAAATAAATTCCATAGAAAAATTTTGAAATTCAAATTTAATTATAGTTTTTCAAATTCAATGAAAATTATACTGAATAAGAAATATTTTTGAAAATCAAAAGGAGGAGCATTCCCATTAAATAGCCTGTGGTGATCACTGAATGCACCCGTGTGATAGTTATAACATGAAAACCCTTATTACAGCAGTAAATGACAATTTTACTGATAAAATGTTCCAAAAAAAATTAGACTTTTTATGTTGATGATACAGTGGTGCGGTATAAAATTCAGGTGAAATTTGACCAGTTCAAACCAGTTCAACACAGATTGTTTACACCACGTGATCGATTTACCTTATGAGGTTAACCTTGTTGATTGGATTTAATTGATGTAATTAACACTTGTAACATGATTCTTTTGTGTTTTAATTAAGAGTTCATAACTTTATGATCACAGATAACTATTTTATGGCTTCACTCACCACCCAAGCACTGACCTGTGACAAGTCGGCAAATACTTTGTACACAAACAGTGTCTTGACCCGATACTGGCGATAGGTACATTTTTTGTACATCATAAAGGTGGTTCATTACGTATAATTGACAATTATACATTTCTCAATTCTTATATTATAGTATTATATGTCTCTGATTAAACCATGGCCAATATTATCTTTAATTATGACATAGTTATTGTAGTATCTGTCCGTACATATCACATGACCCAGTTAGTTCACGTAGAATATTCAAGTTTATTTACAATTAATTGCAATCTATTCTATTTTATAAATGAAATGCATGACTGTACCTTCAAACTGGATATCTATATCCATAATTAATGAATAACAGAAGTAATCTTGCAAATTTTATCCATAAGCACATGTTAAATCTATTTATATCTACTTCCTGTCATTTAGGCGGGAAAATAGGGAGACTTAGTTGTTGACATTGAATATGGTTACTTATAGATCTATAGACCAAAGATAAATTTATAGATTTAGGAATTCTTTTTAAATGGATCATGACAAATAAAGATTTAGATTTTAGTGCAGTATTAAGTCTGTATGTTTGAATATCACCAAAGACAAGAAAGGTTAATATTTACATGAAATCTATGGCTAATGTTCTAAAATTTATGAAAATTTCTTTTATTAAAATCTAAGATAGAAACTTGTTCAAATAATAAAACAATATTTGCAATTGTTCTTGTTAATTTTATATCTTCTTATGACAGGAATCCTTTCACATACAACAGCTTTCTTTCTAGAAACTAGAAAGTTTTAAATTGAACTTTTTGTTCTCTTTTGAATGATATTTTATTTTTATTGATTTTGGATTTTATAAAGATTTAATTACTTTAAATTCAGATGAATATTTTATTATGAATCATAATTTACTTTTTTTTAAATATTAAAGTATTCAAACTGTTTTTTTCATTTACTTTTTTTACCAATAATTTTCAAACTCAAGTCTACATAACACAATACTACAGTATTAAAACAAAACAAGAGACATAAAACTACAGTAACTAGAAATAGAGCTAAGCGACGACGCGACACAACTGATTGTATGAAATATTTCACCAAGCTGTCCACACGTGTTACCCTGGTGCTATCCAAAATCCTGGGAGAACACTGTTGATGATACAGTGAATTTTTTTCAGACTTTGTCACCTGGACCAAATATTCACACCAAACACCTTTGCAAACCCTGATTACCTGTCCGACTAAATTTTTTCCATTATTATTCTATGAATACAGTAATGTGCACTAGTTATTGCTGAATGTTTTATTTGGAAAAAGTTTTAAATTGAAAATTAAAAAGATAATCTTGAAAAATAGAAATATTTGTATACAATAAAATTATGTGTAAATGTGCAAAACAATATTCATGGAAAAAGACAACATTATTCCATTTAAATAATATATTGTGCTTGAATGCATTGAAAGCAATAAGTCGGAATTGCACCCTGACGCCTGCTTGAATGACCCAGGGTTACATTATCATTTCTTTAATTAAGTGTACACAGGCCAAATGAAAAATGTCAATAAAATTTTGTTCTTCTGGATATTGTTCTTTATTATCACCTAAACATAACTTGACTGCTCAGCTATTAGTTGTGAAAAGAATGCAAATTCAGGTATCTATACTACTAAAAGAAGAGACCGAGTTAATTGAGCCGCAACTCCTCTGAAACCATACAAAGTCGGAAATATTTGTGATATGATGTATAAATGATGTGTTTTGTACTTCCTAAATTTGACTTTGAAACAATCTTTTTTCGACAGAAAATGCCAATTTTTGAGAAAATATCCAAATTTTGAGACCATTATCGATCCGTGTCTTATACGGTTTCGCGTATGCTCAGTCGACGTACTGCCAGCGAAATCCAAGTGAAAGTAAGAAGAAGGGATAGAAAATAGGACAGTTAGGCCTATAAGGATCCTGTATTGTATCGTAAGTGCATCATTTTGCTTAGTTAGACAACATCCACCCTTTTTACTCAGGTGCAGAACTGTCCAAAAATGAAATGGGCATTGAACGTGTCAAAGTGATCCTCCCCCCTTTTTATGTGTAAACACAGGCACCCTTGACACTCTTTGTTTCAACACTTGCCCAATTGTACGTGATTTCGCAGGCATCTTCTAGTTCTTTAAATGTAAGCAACAACCAGACAAGTCTGTCTTGTGAACATCATACCATCCTCTAAATATATGAAATGATAGGTAGACTCCAAACAGTGTTATGGACTAATTCATATATAAATCAGAAATAACCAACTTAAAATGGAAAATTTTAAAGAAAAAAAGGAAAAAAAAACCCCCAAATTTTTGAACCCCTTATGATTCATCACCCCAAACTCAATCCCAGCCTTCCCTTTGAGGTATGGTACTTTGCAGTACAATTTCAGAGATCCATACACTTGAACACAAGTTATTGTCTGGAAACTAGAAAATGCTTATTTTGGCCCTTTTGGCCCCTAATTCCTAAACGTTTCAGGCAATTACCCCAATACTCAATTCAGCTTTCCCTTTGTGATATGGAACCTTGTAGTACAATTTCAGAAAGATCCATACACTTACACACAAGTTATTGTCATGAAACTAGAAAATGCTTGTTTTTGCCCTTTTGGCCCTAATTCCTAAACGTTTCAGGCAATTACCCCAAACTCAATTCCAGCTTTCCTTTGTGATATGGAACCTTGTAGTACAATTTCAGAAAGATCCATACACTTACACACAAGTTATTGTCATGAAACTAGAAAAATGCTTGTTTTTGCCCTTTTTGGCTTCCTAAAATTTTGAGGCAATTACCCCAATATCAATCCCAGCATTCCTTTGTGATATGGAACCTTGTGGTACAAAGTCAGAGATCCATACACTAACACACAAGTTATGTCTGGAAGTTACAAAATGCTTATTTTGGCCCCTTTGGCCCCTAATTCCTTAACTGTTGGTACCATAACCCCAAAATCAATCCCAACCTTCCTTTGTGATATTGAACCTTATGGTAAAATTTCATAGAGATCCATTCACTTAAACTAAAGTTAGAGTCACGAAACCAATGCGTCTTGGACTGACGGTGATGGCGCCAACGTCATACCAATATACGACCACAAAATTTTTGCGGTCGTATAAAAGATAATCTTGAAAAATAGAAATATTTGTATACAATAAAATTATGTGTTAATGTGCAAAACAATATTCATGGAAAAAGACAACATTATTCCATTTAAATAATAAATTGTGCTTGAATGCATTGAAAGCAATAAGTTGGAATGCACCCTGACGCCTTACATTATCATTTCTTTAACAAGCTTGAATGACCCAGGGTTACATTATCATTTCTTTAATTAAGTGTACACAGGCCAAATGAAAATGTCAATAAAATTTTGTTCTTCTGGATATTGTTCTTTATTATCACCTAAACATAACTTGACTGCTCAGCTATTAGTTGTGAAAAGAATGCAAATTCAGGTATCTATACTACTAAAGGAAGAGACCGAGTTAATTGAGCTGCAACTCCTCTGAAACCATACAAAGTCGGAAATATTTGTGATATGATGTATAAATGATGTGTTTTGTACTTCCTAAATTTGACTTTGAAACAATCTTTTTTCGACAGAAAATGCCAATTTTGAGAAAATATCCAAATTTGGAGACTGTTATCGATCCGTGTCTTATACAGTTTCGAGTATGCTCAGTCGACGTACTGCCACGAAATCAAGTGAAAGTAAGAAGAAGGATAGAAAATAGGACAGTTAGGCCTATAAGGATCCTGTATTGTATTGTAAGTGCATCATTTTGCTTAGTTAGACAACATCCACCCTTTTACTCAGGTGCAGAACTGTCCAAAAATGAAATGGGCATTGAACGTGTCAAAGTGATCCTCCCCCCTTTTTATGTGTAAACACAGGCACCCTTGACACTCTTTGTTTCAACACTTGCCCAATTGTACGTGATTTCGCAGGCATCTTCTAGTTCTTTAAATGTAAGCAACAACCAGACAAGTCTGTCTTGTGAACATCATACCATCCTCTAAATAAATGAAATGATAGGTAGACTCCAAACAGTGTTATGGACTAATTCATAATATAAACGCATTACTGAAAATATACCTTAATAGGTTGTCCACCATCTGGCTGTGTGCTGTTAAGTAAATTTCTGTAGAAGTCATACAAGTCTGCATCTGGTAGGATGTGATTTCCTGGAAATAATGGAACATGTAGTTCTAACTGTTAATACCCACTTATGTGTACAATACTCTGATAACTGATAAACATGTACACAAATATAACAAAAACATCATAAACATATGTTCAATTACAGTTTTTTCTCTGCAAAAAATAATGTCAAGCTCATTCTATTTTTTTTCACATTTCATTTTGCATCAAATATGTTAACATTACTTTCGCATCAATATAGCTTGTTCAAAGATTAAAAATAAAATGCTCCGCTGGGGCACAGCTTGATACGACCGCAGAGTTTGAACCCTGAACAGTTGGGGCAAGTATGGACACAACATTCAAGCTTGATACAGCTCTGAATTTGGATTGTGATTAAATATTAGGCACAGCATAGGTTTCTGACACAGAATGAATGTGGTCTAAGAACTTATAAAATTTTTAATTTACCTATTATGGTCCAATATCCAAAATCTAAATACATGGTTAGATTCAGCATATCATAGAATCCAAAGAATTCAATTTTTGATGAAATCTATATATAAATCAGAAATAACCAACTTAAAATGGAAAATTTTAAAGAAAAAAAAATGAACCCCCAAATTTTTTTAACCCCCTTATGATTCATCACCCCCAAACTCAATCCCAGCCTTCCCTTTGTGGTATGGTACCTTGCAGTACAATTTCAGAGAGATCCATACACTTGAACACAAGTTATTGTCTGGAAACTAGAAAAATGCTTGTTTTTTGGCCCCAAATTCCTAAACATTTAGGGCATTTACCCCCAAACTCAAACCCAGCTTTCTCTTTGTGATATGGAACCTTGTAGTACAATTTCATAAAGATTCATACACTCACACACAAGTTCCTGTCCTGAAACTAGAAAAATGCTTGTTTTTTGCCCCTTTTTGGCCCCTAATTCCTAAAATTTTGAGGCAATTACCCCTAAAGTCAATCCCAGCATTCCCTTTGTGATATGAAACCTTGTGGTACAATGTCAGAGAGATCCATACACTAACACACAAGTTATTGTCTGGAAGTTACAAAAATGCTTATTTTTAACCCCCAAAATCAATCCCAACCTTCCTTTTGTGGTATTGAACCTTATGGTAAAAATTTCATAGAGATCCATTCACTTAAACTAAAGTTATTGTGGGAAAACCAATGTGTCTTTGGACGACGACGCCAACGTCATACCAATATACGACCACAAAATAATTAGCATGGAATCAACCATAACTGGCTTTTGTTTTTTTTTTTGAACAATATTGTTATAAAATTATTACAGAATAAATGACTTTCCCTTAACTATAACACCAGACTTCTTCTAAAGAATGAAAAAAAAAAAAATATATAAACCACTGAACTTCAACCACACTTCTTCCACAGCATTTATAAATGTAAATGAGCTCCAAAAATTTTGCAGCAGTTTGTAGTCTTAGGTCCAAAGTGTTTCACCTTTTGGAAATTCCCCCATTATTTCATATAAAAAAAAAACATTTTTCAAAACTAATTTGAGGTCCGATTTTGATGAATTTTTTAATGTTAAACTCATATACATGTAAGTGTGTAGTTTTTTATGCCTTTTATGAAATATTTTTTTGACATGTCTTTACCCAAAAATCATTATTTGCATAGAAATATTGAAATTAAGTTTTATTTTTTCCTTCATGTATACATTGTAGCCTTTTTTTTTTTTCGTGCAGAAATCCATATTTGCCTTTAAACAGTCATTTCCTTGAATATATAAAATTCTAGATTTATTTCATAATTATTGCAAGAAACTGCAGACATAATCAGTTCTGTATTTAATGAAAAAATTTCATTCAATTAGGACAAGAAATATCTTCAACTGAATATTTATTAAAAATGTGTAATAATAGGGGAATTTCCGATAGAGGAAACACTTTTGACCTAAGACTGTACTACAGGATTTCAGGAATTTTAATTTAAAATTTTCATATCAACCAACGCAGTCCTGATAGGACCAACAGGATATGAATTTCTAATCAAACAAGAATAAAATGCTCCGCAGGGCGCAGCTTGATACGACCGCAGAGGTCGAACCCTGAACAGTTAGGGCAAGTATGGACACAACATTCAAGCTTGATACAGCTCTGAATTTAGATTGTGATTAAATATTTGACACAGCATAGGTTTCTGACACAGAATGAATGTGGTCTAAGAACTTAAAAATTTTAAATTGGACATTCACCTATTATAGTCCAATATCCAAAATCTAAATACATGGTTAGATTCAGCATATCAAAGAACCCCAAGAGTTCAATTTTTGATGAAATCAAACAAAGTTTAATTATGGACCCTTTTGACCTCAATGTGGACAAAGTTGATAACGGGGCCCAAAAATCAAAAATCTAAATACATGGTTAGATTCAGCATATCAAAGAACCCCATATATTCAATTTTTGTTGAAATCAAATAAAGTTTAATTTTGGACCCTGATTTGGACCAACTTGAAAACTGGGCCCATAATCAAAAATCTAAATACATGTTTAGATTCAGCATATCAAAGAACCCTAAGAATTCAATTTTTGTTAAAATCAAACTAAGTTTAATTTTGGACCCTTTGGACCTTAATGTAGACCAATTTGAAAACGGGACCAAAATTAAGAATCTAAATACACGGTTAGATTCGGCATATCAAAGAACCCCAATAATTCAATTTTGATGAAATCAAACAAAGTTTAATTTTGGACCCTTTGGACCTCAATGTGGACCAATTTAAAAGCGGGCCCAAAATCAAAAACTTAATACACGGTTAGATTCAGCATATTAAAGAACCCCAAGAATTCAAGAATAAAACCCCATTGAAATTGGTCAAGAAATAAGCAATTTATACAAAGTATCTTCTTTTGCACAATACTGTGCAATTGAATATTCTTGCAATTGCGCAATACTGTGCAATTGAATATTTCTTGCTATTGCACAATACTGTACAATTGACAATTTCTTGCTATTGTGCAATATTGTGCTATTAGATATTTCTTGCTATCGCGCAATACTGTGCAATTGAAGATTTCTTGCTATTACGCAATACTGTGCAATTGAAAATTTCTTGCTATTGCACAATACTTATTATAAAATAATTTACACATCCTGTTTGGTGTGTATCTCCTGCCATATCATTATTATTTGCTTTTATAACCAACTTAAAATGGAAAATTTTAAAGAAAAAAGGAACCCCCAATTTTTGAACCCCTAATGATTCATCACCCCAAAACTCAATCCCAGCCTTCCCTTTGAGGTATGGTACCTTGCAGTACAATTTCAGAGAGATCCATACACTTGAACACAAGTTATTGTCTGGAAACTAGAAAAATGCTTATTTTTGGCCCCTTATTCCTAAACGTTTAGGCAATTACCCCCAACTCAATTCCAGCTTTCCTTTGTGATATGGAACCTTGTAGTACAATTTCAGAAAGATCCATAAACTTACACACAAGTTATTGTCCTGAAACTAGAAAATGCTTATTTTTGCCCTTTTTGGCCCCTAATTCCTAAAATTTTGAGGCAATTACCCCAAAATCAATCCCAGCATTCCTTTGTGATATGGAACCTTGTGGTACAATGTCAGAGAGATCCATACACTTACTCACAAGTTATTGTCTGGAAGTTACAAAATGCTCATTTTGGCCCCTTATTCCTTAACTGTTGGTACCATAACCCCAAAATCAATCCCAACCTTCCTTTTGTGGTATTGAACCTTATGGTAAAATTTCATAGAGATCAATTCACTCAAACTAAAGTTAGAGTGCGAAAACCCATGTGTCTTCGGACAACGACGACAACGACGCCAACGTCATACCAATATACGACCACAAAAAATTTTTTGCGGTCGTATAAAAACTGGTAAATTGAATTGTTTCATATTTTTCATGTCGGCATTCATACCACATCTCTTTATCTTTATAATGGTTGGATAAACAAACATGTACTTCTCTTGGTAATTTTTCCCCTGTATAAATTCATAATGTAATACCATTCCTAATCAAATATAATTGGTTTTTTTCTATTTTCAGTAACAGTGCGAGTGACCTTCACCTTTCACCCCAAAATAAATAGGTGTCCATCCCTTTCCTTTATTGTTATATTCCAATCAAGCTAATATCTGGAAACCATTTTTTTTTAATTTCAGTTTTTTTGCAACAGTATCTTTGACCTATAGTTATTGTCCAAAATTTAAAGGCTTCTTCCCCTTCCCTTTATCTTCCATCTGTATAAAGAGACCAAAGGTTATATAAATTTTGTAATAAACTTGATGTTTAATATATTTTTTTCTAGATTGTAAACTGAACTCAATATTTGAGATCAGTTATTTTAAAAAGTTAAAACCTGGTTTTACAAATTCTCAACCACTATTTCAGCTAAAACAATTTTTAAATCCTGAATCTTAACTTATGACAGCAGTTGACGACTTTAAAAAGCAATCTTTAGTTGCAAAAACATAACTATGTTTTAGTTTTATGTTTAAACTTGCAATTCTTGACTGTTGTGTAAACATTGTGTTATATTTTGTGTTTTTTGCTTGACGTATATGATCATTATGCATTTATTTTACATGTACATTTTGTAGCTTGATCCAGCTCCATCAATATTTATTTTCAGTTTATTTGTATAATTTTCAAAATGGCATCTTGTGTTAGTTTCAATTTGTGGTCATACCCCTAAACTTACCCAATAATGCTGCAAATATGCAGAATCTGTTTGGGTTCAGGTTAAGATTTTTTGCAATTTCATCCATGATGTATTCTTTGGTTTCTAAAGAACCTTTATAGGTCAGTTTCAGGTTGTGTGATGAAAAATAGCGTGGTGGATCAAATATTGTGTATACTGCATCCTGTGCAAGGATTCCTTGAAGCCCATGTTCTCTGCAATAACCAATAACCTCTTGCTCATGGTCATCCATGGAACATGCAACAGTAACACCTAGCTGTCGCAATGCCATTCTAAGTGCACCATGTAGGAACACTGGTGGGATCCACCAAATTTTGGGAGGTGGTGTTCCTTTGTTGTTTACATGTCGCAAGATGGACTGTACCTTCTTCTTTTCCATACTCTGACTTGCAAACCAATCATTCATTTTTTGACTCTCCAAGGATCCATTGAAGAAAACTACCAGTTCCATGTTAGCTGCTTGACAAGCCTGGATTAGGCTGTTTAAATAAGATGTCATCCTATTCCATTGACCCCCACATACCCAGTCTGAAAAGTAGCCTCCATAAAGTCGATCTAAACAGCTCTCTGCATCTACAACAAGGCAGAATCTGGATGAACCTGGATACCTGCCACGCCTTTTTGGTACAAAACCCCTAGATATTTTCAGCAAATCAACTGACACACAGGCACTAGAGCAGTGCGTCTCGATATAATCTTGCAGAGATTTAATTCCCATAGTTGCTACCTTATTTCCAAAGTTAAATGATTACTTCATTAGTTTTTATATGCCAAAAGAAAAAATTCCGTAAACAGAGCACTAAAATTGAAGAAAATGAAAGGAATTTGACCTCATTCAGCGGCCATGTGCTTCTTCCTAGCGGCTCTGACACCCTGTGACATGCGTGTTGATGACGCAAGGCCCGGATGGATTTCCCATGTTGCATTTCGAAATCTTTCGGTATAAATTGACTTGAACTATCAACTTTCAGTAAAGTCTAGAGAATTTTAAAAGTGAAATTGTAAACAAAAATAATATGGCAGAGAATACGTTTCAACCAGGAACAGGTGTAGCTCCTGCTACTCTAATCGAGTTGTCGATTTCTTGTCGGTAAGAATTTACTGCATCAATACTCACAAATGTTAAAAAAAATGTACGCCAAGCTCATTATAGAAAAAGGTTTAGAGGATGCATCTTTTTATTTGTGCATAAAAGTAAACATTTCGAAATCAACATCTCTGATTTGACATAATGAATTAAAAATGCGTAAAAAGACAAGTTTTATAGTTAGATTAATACATTATTAAAGCCGACCAATTAAACTTACATGGTGTAATGACAATAATCACAGAATTGATTACCAGGTGTACATCACTACATGTCCGACTGGCAGGTTTCATCTGACCTTGACCTCATTTCCATGGTTCACTGGTCAATGTTAAGTTTTTATTGATTTAGTCTGTTTCTCAGATACTGTAAGCAATATGTCAAGTATATTTGGTGTGTGGAATGATTGTACCACCTACATGTCCGACTGGACTGACAGGTTTCATTTTCATAGTTCATTGAATTGGTCAATGTTAAGTTTATGTGGTTTGGTCTGTTATTTGATACTATAAGCAAAAGGTCAACTTTATTTGATGAATGGTATAATTGAATGGTGTTCATGTTGTCTGGCAGTGTTCATCTGACCTTGACCTCATTTTTTATGGTTCATTGGGGAATGTTCAATTTCCGCAATATTAGGTGTATGGTATGAAGTTCAAATATGATAAACAAAGCAGGTGAAGAACTTTTTCTATATGATGAGGACTAACAAGTTTATTATATGTTACAATTTACCCTTTAAGATTTTTATTCTTAACAATTATATTATCATTTCAGAAATCTAATAGATTCAGATGTATTTTCAAAATCAGACCCAAGTAAGTATATTGTATTAAATAATAAAAATATATTAATGTTCCAGAATAAGCAGTTTTGTGTTGAAATATTTATGTGAGCACCTGAGATAACCCTTGGTTTTTGGTGGGGTTTGTGTTGCTCATTCTTTAGTTTTCTATGTTGTGTTTTGTGTACTGTTGTTTGTCTTTTAGTCTTTTTCTTTTTTTGCCATGGTGCTGTCAGTTTATTTTCGACTTATGACTTTGAATGTCCCTTTCGTATCTTTCGCCCCTCTTTAAAGAAAAAAAAATGTAATTACAAGGGGTATTAAGTGGGAGATATAAAAAAAATATAATTACAGGGGGTTGTAAGGGGAGATAAACACATGGAAGAATGTAAAATAATAGTTTCGAGATCATGATGAATGGAAATATGTTTTTAATTTGAACATTGCTTTATTGTCTCCCCTTAGATAAAAGTTTCAGATTGTGAAGTGTATTCTTTTGAAGTCCATTGGTGTCAACAAAGTCAACTAATTGTATAATGCTTCAAAAAGACGAGATATATTTTCAATTTGCATATATATGTGATCCTCTCAACCATGACCTCATTTTCATGGTTATTGATCAACATTAAGTTTTCATGCTTTGGTCAACTTCTTATTTACTATCAGTAACATGTGAACTATATTTTGTCTATTTGAATGGTTGTGATGTGTACATGTCCATCAGAAAGGAGTGCCCTGACCTTGACATATTTTCATGGTTCAGTGGTCATCATATCTTTTTCTTGTTAAGGTCAGCCTCTCATTTATTCATTAGCAATGTCAATGACTTTTGATCTATTGAATGGTTTGTAAATTGTACATGTTTCTGACAGGAGTCACCTGAGTTTGACCTCTTTTTCAAGGTTAAGTGATCAGCATTAAGTTTTTTATGGTGTCAGTTTTTCAGTTACTAGTTAGTTGATTATTTTTTTATATTGTCACTCATGATATAATTTGATATGAAAGTGTTTTTCCAATAAGCCATTGTGTCCTGTATTATTTTGACCATTGATCTTAAGGTCTAAATTATTGATTTTTTGGGTCATTTTCTTGACAGGATCATATTTTTTTTTCTATCCTTTGACATATGCTTCTACTATATGGCACATATGTGCATCACATAAAGATTATACCTTCTACTATATGGCACATATGTGCATCACATAAAGACGATATGTGGTTTACAAAAGTCTATTTACCAATTACCAATTTGATTTGGTTATTAAACACTTTAAACACAAGTTCTTCCTTTTGCCAATATAGACTGGTTCTATATGGTATACCAAAATAAATGGGCTACAAATGAAAACACTTTACATTTAACATGGTATAACTAGTAAATTTTTCTATTTTAGTTGGTGTGGTGTTTGCGATGGATAATGTCAACAAACAATACAGAGAAGTATGCATATATTTCAGATTAGATCATGTACAAGAACACTAAAGTATGAACGATCATGAATTAAATTGGTTTTAATTTATAAAAAAAAATTTAGTACTCAGGGAGTTCCAGATTCTAACAAATAAAAAAATATTATAATTATGAATAAGGTAAATGTTAATTTTGCAGCGAGAACACTATATGTGACAAAAAAGTATGTCCTACAACCTTGAAAGTGTCAGCTTCTAAATTTGAAATACATTTCAGTGGAATTTTGTAAAATTTCCTCATGAAACTTAAACTTTAATTACTGATCTGTTTGTTTATGTTTGAACACATTTTTAATGAGCAACTAGAAGTTATTTAGTTTTTTTCTGCAATATGACATAATGTTTCTCTTTTTCAGTTGGGAAGAACTGAAATTATCTGGAATAACTTGAATCCAGACTTTGTTAAGAAATTTGTGATGCATTACTACTTTGAACAAAGTCAGAAACTGAAATTTGAAATGTAAGTTTAAAAATTATTGTTTAATTATTATTTTTTCATTTTTCCTTGATGTATTTTAAAGTTTATTCAGATGACTTCATTTTGTTTACTAAGCCCAAAAGAGCACTATGTTTGAAAGGTAAATATACCTCTATCTTAGATATTTTAATAAAGCACTAATGACATTCCCGACTTTCCCCTGTCTCATGATTGCCATAGTTTCACTGAATTGACTTTTGTCAGTAATGTCAGTGGAAAAAAATTTATAGGCAGGTTCAAAAATATTTATTTAAGGGATCTACAGCATGCTTTTAAATTTATTCAGCTGTGCTTTAACATACTAGTACATATATTTCTGTAAAGAACTTGATCCCTTATGTGTTTTATGATTTATTAGTCCCCTACCGACGAAGTCGAAGGGGACTTTAGGTTTGCACTCTGTCCGTCTGTCCGTCCGTCTGTCCATCTGTCAGTCCGGCAACTCAGCTTTCCACACTTTTTTTCTTCATTCTTGAAGATATTGATTTGATATTTGGTATATAGTTTTATAATGACAAGTTATAGATCAAGTTCGAATTTTGTTCCGGTCTGATGATTAAGTCCAGAGTTATGGTCCATAAAAAAAATCCATATGTTAGAGTACTATGTTAAACCATATATCTGTACAAAGGGAGATAACTCATTTTTTAAAAGACATTCTTTGGTAAATTGTTTGAGGAATTTTTTGGCAGGTTTATATGTTATTTTGTATAAACTAATTTTCTGAATGCTACATATATATATATATATATATATATATATATATATATATATATATATATATATATATATATATATATACAGGGCCTAATCTAGGATTTTGAAGAGGAGAAGTGACTTCTCCTTCCAAGAAAGAGAAGGAGAAGTGGTCAATTTCTTGGAGAAGTGAGATTCCATTACCGTTTCGGTTGCATCGTGTTTTCATGCTTATCACTAAGGAAATTGTTTTATATATATTCAATAAAAGATATACTTGCAGTTTTTTCATGTGTTTTTGTACACAATGTATATAAAGAAAGTTCTAAATAAAAAGGTTTAGACAATATATAGCTGTTATTTATTTATTGGTACCATTGTGTTCTAAATAAAATTTGTTGATTGGGACATATGGAGTAGCCTAGTAATATCATGATTATGATGCATTAAATTCATGTGCATCTGCCTCAATTTATTTTAAAAGTCCAGAAAAAATATAACTCCCAATTTACCTGATGAATTTCACATGACTGGGAATTTAATTTAGATCGCCACTTGTCATTATTTTGTAAAACAGTATTGAATCATGAATGTCCAGGACATTATGTTAGTTGTAAATTGAGATTATCGTTGAAGATTGCAAGTCTATAAATGAAAATATCTTTCAATCGCATATTAATTATCCGACAAAGAGCTAATTTCTATCATTTTTTTAAATATCATCCATATCAACGAAATGGTCGTGAGAAAACAATCCACTGCTGATCACAACCGGGTAGAGTGTCGAATGCGTTTGCAATCACATTATCCATCAGCAGTCTTTCTACCTTTTATATTTCAATTTTATTCAATCAATATAATAAATCTACCCTAATTCCCACTTTTTACCTACCGAATAGTAAAATTGATCGACTCGTGTAAGTTATAAAAGTAAAACAAATCAGCTGAGTGATTACGCAACATCCTCAGATGAAAATCATCGTAAAATGATAACTTAAACAGACGGTCAATTTTCTGTTTGAATAGTTTTGAAAGTTATATCCAAGGATGTTCAAAGTCGCCGTTGTATTTATTAATTTGATCGTTGACAGTATTAGTCCTGGGTCGTTTGAAAATCTCGATTTTCCGTGTCAGCCGCCATTTTTTACCTGTGAGACTTGTCAATCACAAGTTGTCTCCTTTACCGATTTTGATAGCGATTTGACTTCGCTATGAAGTCAGTCGGCTGGCGAGATTTAGCGATTTTCAAAATTCTTTGGCGACTTAAATCGTCATTTCGCGGCAAGATTATGGCCTGTATATATATATAGATTGCCTAACAATGTAATTTTAACACACTATTTAGTATGTAAATATAAGAATGTTTAAAATATTTACAAAATAATACATAATTTGGATGAAGTTCAAGATTTTTACAAAATTGGTAGTTGAAGTTAGCAACGTCCATTGGCCAATATTACAGGATAAAAGGACGATGCTGTGTACTAAATTATTCTTTATCTTTCCTGTATCTTTTCTCATCTTTTCGTTAAGACCATCAGGTTCTAAAGTGTGGAGTTGGTGGATCCAAAATTTTCTCTTCTCCTTCTCAGCGTGGTGTCCCACTCGGTGTTGACTTCTATGATTTGGAAAGTAACATTATCAAAAGAATGTTTCGTTGAACGAAGATGTCTTGTGAGAGGACAGTTTTGTTTGTTTTGTACCATGAACGATGGTTATTGAGCGAATATTAAATTTGTCCATTGTTTCTCCCACATACTGAATGCCACAAGTGTCACATGTTAATATATAAATTGAGTTCTCCGTTTTACAGTTGGAATTTGAGTAGATGGTATAATTTTGTTTAGTAACGGAGCTGATGAAAGAACTGCTTGTATTGGCAGCTTTACAACACAAGCAGTTCCTTGACCACATTGTTTGTAGCAACCGGGGATGGAGTAGGCTGCTTTGATAATACAGATGTCACTAATTTGTCACGGATGTTTTTAGGTCTTCTGAAGGCCATGACTGGTGGTGAGGAAAATACTTTTTTAAGATTTGAATCATTTTCTATAATTTTCCAATGCTTCTGAACAATGGAAGACACATTTTTAAAATCGGGATGGTAAGTGAGTACAAGGGGTGTTCTGTTAGCTGCTTTATTCTTATCTTTGTACTCTAGAAGTTCTTGGCGACTAGTTTTGTTTGCTCTTTCGAAAGCGCTATCAATGATGTTGTTATTGTATCCTCGAACAGCTAGATGTTTACGTAGTTGTCCAAGTCTTGCATTTTGCGTATTTTCAGTAGAGCATATTCTCTTGATTCGCAATGCCTGGCTGAATGGGATGCCACAGGAGCAGTGTTTAGGATGGCAACTTTTAGGAGAAAGGAATTGATGTTTGTCCGTTTGTTTGGTATGAAGGTCCGTTATAATGGTTCCGTTCTTGATGTAACTCGTAGTGTCGAGGAAGTTTATTTTCTCCATAGATGATTCATATGTAAATTTTATTGAATGGTGGAAAGAGTTACAGGTTCCGATTCATTGACGATATTGATTTCAAATGGACAGATTCACAAGAACATCTAAATGAATTTCTAGGACACTGTAACTCTTTCCACCATTCAATAAAATTTACATATGGACGTTGCTAACTTCAACTACCAATTTTGTAAAAATCTTGAACTTCATCCAAATTATGTATTATTTTCAAGGCAGCTAAAGTCAAGTGCAACATATACATTGAGCTGCAAAAGTTTCTTATCATCTACATCCAATTTCACCTGGATAGATGCACGCTTGATAAAGCTAGTTAGTCTAGCGAAATATTGCGTTTATTTTCATCATTTTGTAAATATTTTAAACATTCTTATATTTACATACTAAATAGTGTGTTAAAATTACATTGTTAGGCAATCTATATATATATATATACATGTAGCATTCAGAAAATTAGTTTATATATATATATTTTTTTTATTAAGTGAAATCCTTTAATTAGATAATAATCTATTTTTATTAAAGTATATATTTCATTACATTACATTGTGTAGATAAAAGTTGTTGACATTTTATAGATAAGTTACAAATCTATATAAGTTTGTGACAAATGAAAGAAAAAATATTTGGAACTATTAATTATATTTGATTGTAATTGAAAATAGATATACATTGTATTACGTAATATCTAATGTTAGAGTGTTATAGGTTTTCCACACTTTTTTTCATCATGCTTGAAGATATTGATTGACAATTGGTATATAGTTTTATCATGACAAGTTACAGATCAAGTTCAAATTTTTGTTTCAGTCTGATAATTTTGTGCAGAGTTATGGTCCTTGGACTTTAAAAAATTCTCTCATATATTCAGTTTTCCACACTGTTTTTAGTCATGCTTGAAGATATTGACTTGATATTTTCTATTTGTTTACACAATGACAAGTTATAGAACAAGTTAGCATTTTGTTCCAGTATAATGAATTTTTAACTGGTAGGGGACTATGTATTGCCATGCAATACTCTCAGAATGCTTGTTATATTTACTTTACAGATATGATGTTGATTCCAAATCAGCTGACTTGTCGAAGCATGTAAGTATTTGTACCAGAAAATGATAGTGTAACTATAGATTATACAATTATCATTAATGGTTGATCAGTAGGAATTGTGAAATGAAATCAATAAAGAGAAATTTTAACACAGAAAAAAAGTCTGCTGAAGTTATTATATAGTTATAGTCAACCAAACTTTGTAAAAAATGGTTTCAGAGATTTAAAATCATTTTCTTTTTTATTGAAAATATGAAAACATTCATAAAGTACAAATGTACCATACTAAGTTAAATTATTTTTTTCCTACATACATATTGATTGTATATTTGAAGGACTTTTTAGGAAGAATGGAATGCACACTTGGAGAGATTGTTGCTTCAGGGACCAGATACACAAGGAGACTTCTGTAAGATTTTTTCTTTTTAAATGTTTTGTTTGTTTACACAAAAGGGATACATATTTGTTTGCAAAAAAATGAAGTGATATGCCACACAACAAATATTTTTCGTGATATATCCAATTTTTGCAAGATATTCAATAAATTTTTCTTATCGTAAATATCACTTTGCATGGGCTATTTTGTGGTTATACTTCATCAACTGAGGGTCAGAATGATAAGAGAGTTCAGTTGGTAGAATTTGGCAAACAGAAAATTCAGGAATGAAGTTCTAACAACAAAAAGATACAAAACTTCTTTCTTTTATTTCCTTGTCCATAAACAATCTAGTAAATGATAATGCAGACACTATCACAAAAACAGGAAGTAAATAAACCGTTGCCAAGGAGACAGAGTAGTGTTTTGTGACCTTTGATAGTAATCATTTACACCTACAATCAATGATAATGTCACAATCTCATATTGCAATATAAGCCCACCAAATTAATGCATTTATGTTGTCACTTGTTGATATCACACTATGTTCAGTGTGAAACAAGAAATATCTCATCACCCAGGAAATAGATAACTGGCCACAAGGAGAAGAGTATCCTGTGATAATAATGTAGAACTGTTAATTATATACTACACAGGAAAATTGAATGTTGCCTTTAGTTGAAAAGCCACAAAAATGGATGCAATAATAAAAATTGATAACATTTAGATTTTACTAAAAAATGCAGTTCAATTTATAATAGAGTAAATTACTTTAAAAGTAAACTGCAAACATCTAGTTATCATTATAATAGCAGGCAAAACTGTCAATTAGAATAAAGTAGTTCAATCCATATCTGATCATGTTATCTAATATGACATATTTCCTGACAAAGTTTAAGTCTGCATTGTTCAGCTTTAAATTGCTTCCTTGATGTTTTTACAAATTTGCCTGGTGATGTGAAAGTGTATAGGTTTAATGTTTACAGTCTTTTTCCAGAGGATCTCACACATTGACAAAATATTCAGTGAGGTTTGAGAAGCTTCCATAAAAAAGACATTTCAAAGAAGCCCCTTTTCACACACCGATTTAAATTTAGACATCAGTCACATTTTACTACTTTAAATTTACCAAGATTTTGCTCCAATTTCTGCCAGACCCAGTCATCTTATAAGACCAAACCCCAAAAAAAAAAAAAAAAATTTCTCACCCCTTTTATTTTATTTCATTCAAAGGCTTAATTTTCAATGAAAATTTAAAAAATGTATACTGAATGAGTGAAGGAACATGTTTTGTGCAACAGTAAATTGTCAGATTGATGTTGGCAAACTACAACATTGTATTTTCAACTGTTGATTGTTAGATTGATGTTGGCAAGTATTAAAATACATTTCAACCATTCCTTTTTAAATGCAGTTGCTAAATCAAACCTGTCAAATGAATGTTTAGATAAACAGTAACATCATCTACCATAGCCCAGAGTAATCAAAGGTAATTTATGGAATATTATACTCCCTAAAAAATATTTGAGATCATCGAATGAAAAATTACTGTTACAAGTGAAATGCAACATTTTTCATTGCATTAACATCTTACACATTAATTACTTGGAAAGTCTTCATTCATGGAATTGTTTTTATTTTAAATGAAGTAATGAAAATGATTAAAAACTTTTTGAATTTTTCAGGGGACCAAAGAAAAACAGTGGGACTATAATTGGTAAGCATATAGAAATAATTCAGAGTTATTGTTGTATTTACAATATAAGAGATGATCGACACCATTATTCTTTTCGAGATTTTCGTGTTATTAAAATAAATGTGAAAGTCAACTCTGCTGTTTGAATTTTGATATTTATTAAAGCTTGGTAAATGAGAATGTTGTAATAATATAAATGCTGTTTGTAAGAAAATTCAAATAACAAAAAAATTAAAGAGATTGATAGTGGTTTGCATCCAGTGTCAAAAGTTTCATGAATAATTAGTACTAATTATACAATTAGTAAATAAGCAGGTGTACTTGAAGAACATTTTAAATGCCACTAGGAAGTGGAGGCATGAAGGTGTGTTTGGGTGAGAAATTTTGCATTGTAGCAGTTTACCTATGGATCTGTAAAACAGTTTTTTGTCATATAAGGTATCACACTTAGTTTCCTGCTAAATATATTATAGGAATCAGAAAGAATAGTAGAGAAAATATTATTGACATTCTATTGTTAACACAAATACTATTGTATTATTTCAGTTGGTGTAGAAGAATTAAGCAGCTGTAAGGTAAAAATATGAGATTTTCTTAACTTGCACACAAAAAAGCTAAATGGGATAGTATATTAGAATTGTTTATCATTTAAAACAAGAGGCTTTCAGGAGCTTGAATTGATAACCTCAGAAAGCTACTTTTTCATAGCTGAATAGAGTATTTACTTCATAAGAGGTTCTGTAAGTGAAGTCATAATAAGATTGATACTTCCTCGACTCTATATCAAAGATTAGAATAGGCCAACGAATGTTGTTAACAAAACAGCATAAAATAACATCACATGGATATGATCTTGTAAGATGCCAAGTTAAGTTTTATTCTGTTAAGTGGTTATCAAGAAGAAGATGAAAATGTGAAATCTCAATGAACAGAAAACAGAAGAATTTAATGATGACAATATTCACCTGGTTTTTGACCAGTTGAACTAAAAATGTTTATGTAATTAGAGAACCTTTAAAGAAAAAAGATTTTGGGCATCATTTTCCATGTGGAAAATTTAGGATACCTTATCTAGTTTGAAACTACTTCAGAGGAATTTTCCTAAAATTATAAGATGGAGATTATCAGGACAGAGTAGAAGGTGATAAAAAAAAAGATTTCTTACTTTCAGATTTAAGAACTGCTTTGTTTCAGTTTTAGCACCATTGGAGTGTAATGTTCCCTGTCATACAAGTTTTATCTGGTCACACAATGTTAAGCAAAATTATTTAACTTTACTTTGGGTTGTTGCTGAAGGATCAATAATACTTTTGCTGGGTAGTTGCAGATGGTATGGAAAAGTACCATGGAGTTCTTTGAATGTCGGCAGACGGAGGTCAGTTATTTCTGTATCCCTTCTCTGTATTACCACAGGGGATAAAAATAGTGGACATTGTTTTGAATTTCAACTATTCTTTCTGTTGATTTATTGTAGGAACAAGGACATTTCCAGTTTAGAGCTTCAAAGTTAGATAAGAAAGATTTCTTTGGAAAATCAGATCCTTTCCTGACCTTTTCAAGGGCAAATGAAGACAGTTCGTAAGTTACATACATCGTAGTAGTCTATTAGTAGAAGAACAGCTGTTAATCAGTAAAAAACAACATGATCAGCTTTTCAGCTAAAGGTCAGATGTAAGAAGACAGCTATAAAGATCTTTTTTGAACAGGACACCTAGATCACAACAGTCACTGTTTATTTTAAAACTTAGAAATAATGATAAAAAAATAGCATTGAATACTTTAATCTTAGATAGGCTGATCTGGCTTATAAGATGAGGCCAATTACATCCTAAAAAAAAATGTCAGAAAAATATGGTAGTATTTTGCAAACTTCAAGTCTTCAACATTTTCAGTTCATGTAACTGCAAGTTTTTTAAAACTTTTTCCACAGAACTACATGGATTCATTTTCAAGCGAAATTGATGAGAAATTATTTCTTCAATTTATTTATTTTAGGTTTACAGTAGTTCACAGAACTGAGGTTATTAAAAAGACACTGAATCCAACGTGGAAACCTTTTACTATATCAGTCAGAGCACTTTGTAATGGAGATTATGACAGGTAATGCATTTATAAGTCCCTCAGGAAAAGCTGACCTTGGATGGATTTTGTTATTATTTTTAGGCCCTTTTTGGTCAAATAGCTCTTCAACTTTTTCAGTTCTTATACATCCTTGGTTTTCAAATATTTGGCTTTTAGCATTTCTGATGGAGGTAAATCCAGAATTTATGAAGTGTTGTATTAATTTTTTATAAGTCTCTAGTTACCAATTGAGGTAGAAGTGTTTTTCACGAAAAAAAAGGGGAATACTAAATCATAAATGTTTCTTTCTTTTAAAAATGAGCGTTAACTTTAATCTGCTGTAAATATTCCTTTCAACTCTTTCCCATAATGAAATGGGGGCCTCGGTGGCCAAGTGGTCTAAGTAGTTACTACTGTAATCACCAGCCAGTCAACACTGAGGTTGTGAGTTCGAACCCCGCTCGTGCGGGTGCACTCGACTCCAATCTTAATTGACTAGGATTGTCAGTTTTCCTATCGAAGGTCAGTGGTTTTCTCCAGGCACTCCGGCTTCCACCACCAATAAAAACTGGCCGCCACGAAAATAGCCCAAAAGCGGTGCTTAAAAGTGGCGTTAAAACACCAAAAATCAATCAATCATAATGAAATAAACCTTTATTTAGTTATGAAATAAGGAGATGTGGTATGATTGCCATTGAGACAAGTATCAAACAAAGTCTAAAGGATGCAGATTTTGTTTGTGTTTATGGTGTTTGTTTTACATGAAAACTAAAAAAAAAAAGTAATAAGGGTAATAATGATCAGTTAAGCAAAACTTCACTTGAATGATTCTTAAGTTTAAAAAATTTCTGATAAAATTGTCCCAGTTAAAATAGAGATAAAAGGCATGATTCTTTAAAGATGTAATTTAAGTCATTACAGATTTGCAAAATATTGACACAGAACAATTCTTGAACTACATGAATATATTTGACATCCATTGAATATGCTACTTTTTTTCACAGGTCCATAAAAGTTGAATGCTATGACTGGGATGCAGATGGAGGGTAGGTATTTATTTTATAAGCTACTTGTAGACTATATTTTTACATGGAATTGTTTAAAAAAACAATCAACTTTTTGTTTATCTTCAAAGAAAAAGCAGTTATAAAATATTTTGAAGCTGTTACCGTGCAGATGGCACCAGCTTTTTAGGATTTTAAACAAAAATTTTGTTTAATTCAAATTTTGACAAAACAGTCGACTATGGTAGGTGCAAATACATTTGGATCTTTTTTGTGCATAAGCATAAATTTCGACAAAAAAAATCTGCAGAAAAATAAAAGATTGACCTTTTCAAAGCATTAATTTGCATCTCTGCCCCTGGCGACAGTTTTTTTATAGAAAAAATCCTACTTATGGGCAATAACTTCATTGAATAGAGAAAGTCGTGAACACCTTTTTATGTTCAGGTGTGTTTGAGTTTACTATTTTGTCTTGATAACATATAAAGCAAAAATATTTGATACATCTTCTTGCTTCAGGTTCTATTATTTTTATATATTTAGGCTACAGGTTGATATAATAACATTAAATATTCACAGTACTTAAAAATGAAATATATGGGTCAAGTGAAAAACCTTTGTAATGAGTCATAACAACAGAATAGGTGTGTTTGAATAACAAATTTGTACTAAAAAGTACTCGACTACAGACTTAAGTGGATCTTAAAAATGCATTACTTCAAAAAAATGCAAAATTTTGGTGTGTGTTATCTAGGGTTATTAGTCTTTAACCTCTGAAAATTTTTAGTCTGCCCTTTCACGGAATATCTAATTAGATTTTTAAAAATATTTTTGAACTTTCGAAAATTCTCCCTGACAACCGATCAGACAATAGTTTTAAGTTGACTAAAGGCATAAAAGTACATTGATTGATTATCAATAACTAGTAGATACATTTGTCTTTTAAAATACAACTGGCATACAAGGATCGTAATGATGCTATGTGGGTAAATTTATCGGTTTTCAAGAGCTAAGTTGAGAGCGCGTCATCCCTACAATGGCTTCCATTTTTATGATTGTAAAAGTTAGTGGTGTAATGGGGAGATAATTTTGACGATACCTACTTAAATACTATGTTTGTAGAAAACAAATACATGTATGATTGCCTTTGACACTTTTATTCATATTTCCAGAGTAAAGTTCAAGTATGATTGATTCCAATTGATTTTACTTGTTTACATTTTAGAAAGATTATTGTAATGTAATAATATCTCTTAGTTTCAATGGAAGTGGTGATCTGAAAAAAACGTGCTTGTATATTAAGAAAGTTAACTATCTATCTGTGTAATATAACAATTCAGTTGATTGTAATCATTTGAAACCACTATTGAATTGTTTGCTTATTGCATATATTTGTATATTTCAGCCATGATTTTATTGGAGAATTCCAAACAACATTAAGAGAACTTTCTAGAGGACCAAGCCAGCAAAATGTTTTTGAGGTAATTTCCTACTGAAGCATATGAGCTTTCCTTCAAATGTCATAAGAGGACTATAGATAAAAATTTTGCTGACAAAAAATATCTTTAAAGGGCAAGATTTTGATCTCAATTGATTTTGTTACAAACCTGAAAAATTGCTTCTTTTTATTTTATTCTAGGGAATTTTGGCAAATGCCTCTTCAATATTACATCATGTCAGAATTGAAACATTTTGGAAGTAAAACTGATTTAAAAAAAAAAAATATTAACATCTTAAATTAAGTTTAATTACAATGAAAGTTAGTTTGAGAATATTGATGAAAATGAGAACAAAAAGGGATTTTATCATCCCTGGTCCTTTGCTAACTTATATACATGTATAATATACAATTTTATTAATTAAAGGATAATGCCTCCATCTATCATCTTGGATAATTTGATACATTATATATATACAGAATAAATATTTTGTATTACAATTAAAGGGTAATAGTTTTCCCTTTAGGTTTGGGTTTTAACTTCCAGTATTTTACAAATTTAAAAACAAAATGAAAACTTACATAAATGCTACATTTAAAACACCTTATTCAAATACATACATAAACTTACTAAAAACAAACTGTCATGCCATTGTATCACTCTTAATGTAATTACAGTGCATTAATGCAAAGAAGAGGGACAAAAAACTGAAGAAGGGAAAGTCATATACAAATTCAGGAGTGGTGAGTTTACAAGTATATTTGCACTGTTAATATGTTGAACACAGTGTGGCATAACAGCCGCTTCTCTTATGTTGAGTCAGTGAAATGATCTGAACATGATGGAACCTGACATAAGAAATATGGCTTTAACGTCGTAACATTAATCTTTTAAGCTGATTTTATCACAAATCAGTTTCAAAATGGTTTTAGCTGTACAAGAAAACTGTGATCTAGAATTTTTTATTCAACACTGTGAACAATTTGGTTGTTGGGCTTGTTTCAGTAGTATATGAAAAGGATAGAATTCTCATTTATAATTGTTGTTTTTTTTGTAAGACATAAAAAAATGTTACATCCACATTTCTGACTTATGGTGTCATAAGAATGGTTCATATATATCATGTTTATTTGTGTTACAAGGTTTTGCATCAGATGTGCTCTACATTATAATTCCTTTTTTTGAAGCACATAGTTTGCATAATCTTATCTCAATTCTCAAGTTAATATGTGAACCTCTGTTTGATATGGAAAGTTTGACTTGTTATGATTTGAATGACAATGAGACAACTTTCCACCAAAAGACCAAAGGATCAAGTGTATATCAGTTAGTTTTAAAAAGATTTTTACAATGGTAAAAATTATATATTTTCAGATAGAATTAATGAGTTGTAAAATGGAGAAAGTCTATACATTTTTGGATTATGTTAGAGGAGGGTAAGCTATTATACTCTTAATTATTTTTTTAATAAGTTAGGAAAATATATATTTCTTTTTTCAATTTGCCATTCATACTTGTACATGCCTTATATGGATCAAAAGGAATTTATAAGTTTGTAAATTTATATGGTGAATGAAAAAATATAAGAAAGGGCCTTCAGGGAATTCAGTTTGAATAATTGAATAATAACTAGTGTAAATAATGTCAATCCATTTCAACATCATCACTGGTCTAAAAAAAAAGTTTTATTTGGTATCATGTAATCTCACCTCACCTCACCTATCCTCTTCATGCCAATTGCCGTTTTCAATAATTTGTTACTAAATTTTATCTGTTATTCAATTGCACAATATTTTGTAAATACATGCATATATTAGGTAAATTGTCAATTTTTTGTCTTCAATCATTTGTTGCAAAATAGACTGGATACATCTCTGTGGTCACCCTTTTATTGTCTATAACTGGACTATGTATCTACATTTTGTATTACTATTACAGGACACAGTTAAACTGTTCATTTGCGGTAGATTTTACAGCATCTAATGGGGATCCAAAATCTCCTTCATCTTTACATTACATGAATCCATACAGACCAAATTCATATCAAACAGCACTTAGATCTGTTGGGGAAATAATCAAAGATTATGATAGGTAAGTATAAAGTTTTCACAAATAAAGGTATTTTGTCTGTATAAAGAATTGATTTGTAATAGTGATAAATAAGATATGTATTTATATTAAATAAAATGCTCCATGAGCGCAGCTTGATACGACCGCAGAGGTCGAACCCTGAACAGGTGGGGCAAGTATGGACACAACATTCAAGCTTGATACAGCTCTGAATTTGGATTGTGATTAAATATTTGACACAGCATAGGTTTCTGACACAGAATGAATGTGGTCTAAGAACTTAAAATTTTAAATTGGACATTCACCTATAATGGTCCAATATCCAAAATCTAAATACATGGTTAGATTCAGCATATCAAAGAACCCCAAGAGTTCAATTTTGATGAAATCAAACAAAGTTTAATATTGGACCCTTTTGACCTCAATGTGGACAAAAGTGATAACGGGCCCAAAAATCAAAAATCTAAATACATGGTTAGATTCCGCATATCAAAGAACCCCATATATTCAATTTTGTTGAAATCAAACAAAGTTTAATTTGGGACCCGATTTGGACCAACTTGAAAACTGGGCCCATAATCAAAAACTAAGTACATGTTTAGATTCAGCATATCAAAGAACCCCAAGAATTCAATTTTGTTAAAATCAAACTAAGTTTAATTTTGGACCCTTTGGACCTTAACGTAGACCAATTTGAAAACGGGACCAAAATTAAGAATCTAAATACACAGTTAGATTCGGCATGTCAAAGAACCCCAATAATTCAATTTTGATGAAATCAAACAAAGTTTAATTTTGGACCCTTTGGACCTCAATGTGGACCAATTTAAAACTGGGAACCAAAATCCAAAAACTTAATACACAGTTAGATTCAGCATATTAAAGAACCCCAAGAATTCAAGAATAAAACACCATTGAAATTGGTCAAGAAATAAGCAATTTATACAAAGTATCTTCTTTTGCACAATACTGTGCAATTGAATATTTCTTGCAATTGCGCAATACTGTGCAATTGAATATTTCTTGCTATTGCAATACTGTACAATTGACAATTTCTTGCTATTGCCCAATACTGTGCAATTGAAGATTTCTTGCTATTGCACAATACTGTGCAATTGAAAATTTCTTGCTATTGCACAATACTTAATATATTAATTTACTCATCCTGTTTGGTGTGTATCTCTTGCCATATCATTATTATTTGCTTTTATTGATTGATTGATTGTTGTTTGCTTTACGCATTAGCACAGAAAGGCTATATCATGGCGAGAGCTAATTCGACTATTTGCTTTTATATATAAATCAGAAATTTAATAATAAAGTTTTTGGCAAATTTCAATATACATAATTTAAAAGCAGTTTAGGTGAGATAAACAAAAAGCTTCATCAGCAATATTTTATATTGGCAAATTTCCAATGAAGTTCATTAAACTAAAGTTATTGGCAAATTTCCAATGGAATTTATTAATAATAAAGTTTTGGCAAATTTCAAAATAAATCATTTAAAAGCAGTTTAGGTGAGATATTCAAATGAGCTTCAATTACCAACCTTACTCTGCCTTTTAAATTATGTTTTGTACTTAAGTAATTGTCCATAAACCTGCAAACCCTTTTCCCCTTTTTGCACCTTATTCCTTAACACTTTGAGCCATAACTCCCAAAGACAATTCTTACCATCCCTTTGTGGTATTCCAATATCCAAAATCTAAATACATGGTTAGATTCAGCGTATCAAAGAACCCCAAGAATTCAATTTTTGATGAAATCAAATAAAGTTCAATTTTGGACCCTCTAAACCTCAATGTGGACCAATTTGATAACGGGCCGAATATCAAAAATCTAAATACATGGTTAGATTCAGCATATCGAAGAACCCCATATATTCAATTTTTGTTGAAATCAAACAAAGTTTAATTTTGGACCCCGATTTGGACCAACTTGAAAACTGGGCCCATAATCAAAAAAATAAGTACATGTTTAGATTCAGCATATCAAAGAACCCCAAGAATTCAATTTTTGTTAAAATCAAACTAAGTTTAATTTTGGACCCTTTGGACCTTAATGTAGACCAATTTGAAAACGGGACCAAAAATTAAGAATCTAAATACAGATTCGGCATATCAAAGAGCCCTATAGTTCAATTTTCGATGAAATCAAACAAAGTTTAATTTTGGACCCTTTTGGCCCCTAATTCCTAAACTGTGGGACCAAAACTCCTTTTTGGCCCCAAATTCCTAAACGTTTAGGGCAATTACCCCCAAACTCAAACCCAGCTTTCCCTTTGTGACATGGAACCTTGTAGTACAATTTCATAAAGATCCATACACTTACACAAGTTATTGTCCTGAAACTAGAAAATGCTTGTTTTTGCCCTTTTGGCCCCTAATTCCTAAAACTTTGAGGCAATTACCCCAAAATCAATCCCAGCCTTCCTTTGTGGTATGGTACCTTGCAGTACAATTTCAGAGAGAAACTAGAAAAATACTTATATTGGGCCCTTTTGGCCCCTTATTCTTAAAAGTTTTGGGCAATTACCCCAAACTCAATCCCAGTATTCCCTTTGTGATATGGAACCTTGTGGTACAATGTCAGAGATCCATACACTTACACACAAGTTATGTCTGGAAGTTACCAAAATGCTTATTTTGGCCCTTTTGGCCCCTAATTCCTTAACTGTTGGTACCATAACCCCAAAATCAATCCCAACCTTCCTTTTGTGGTATTGAACCTTATGGTAAAATTTCATAGAGATCCATTCACTTAAACTAAAGTTAGAGTGCGAAAACAAATGTGTCTTGGACGACGGCGATGACGACGACGACGCCAACGTCATACCAATATCGACCACAAAATTTTTTTGCGGTCGTATAAAAACCTCTTTTTTTATTGTTGCAGAAATATAAAGAAATACTTTAGGCTTTAAGCATATTAAATAATGAAAATTTATTGGATTAAGCTTAGTAACATCCCTTTATATGATTTTGATATACAATGTACTGCGTATGTAGAAATTTTAATGCAGGGGACATATTCATCTATTTTACTTTTGCCTTAAACCCTTGAATATGTGCTGCTTTTTTTTTTTTATAGTATTTGCTGTTTAGAATAGAAAATAGAAAGATCAGAAACGTACTGAAAAGGTACCTGGAATATCTTTTCAAGTTATGAATTTGTAACAATAACAATGAAAATATCCATTTTACACGGTCTATTTTAAATATCCAATATATTTTCAATGACTGAAGCTATTAGGATCTGATTAAGGACTTGATATTAGTCTCACAATTGAACTACACTTGATATTGTATGTATGTTTTGATTTTTTTTCAGTGATAAATTATTTCCAGTCCTAGGTTTTGGTGCTCGTTTACCACCAGATGGTGTTGTTTCTCATGAATTTGCATTAGTAAGTTGTTAATATTTTTATGTCTGATGTAAGAAAAATTGATGAGGTCTTCATACTGTAAATTCAGAAATTTTGCATGCATATATATTATTGCAATTTTAAACATTTGACAAAAATGTGAGGTAAATATCTCTTGCCATATCATTATTATTTGCTTTTATTGATTGATTGATTGTTGTTTGCTTCGCGCGTGCATTAGCACAGAAAGGCTATATCGCGGCGAGAGCTAATTCGACTATTTGCTTTTATATATAAATCAGAAATTTAATAATAAAGTTTTTGGCAAATTTCAATATACATAATTTAAAAGCAGTTTAGGTGAGATAAACAAAAAGCTTCATCAGCAATATTTTATATTGGCAAATTTCCAATGAAGTTCATTAAACTAAAGTTATTGGCAAATTTCAATGGAATTTATTAATAATAAAGTTTTGGCAAATTTCAAAATAAATCATTTAAAAGCAGTTTAGGTGAGATATTCAAATGAGCTTCAATTACCAACCTTACTCTGCCTTTTAAATTATGTTTTGTACTTAAGTAATTGTCCATTAACCTGCAAACCCTTTTCCCCCCTTTTTTGCACCTTATTCCTTAACACTTTGAGCCATAACTCCCAAAGACAATTCTTACCATCCCTTTGTGGTATTCCAATATCAAAATCTAAATACATGGTTAGATTCAGCGTATCAAAGAACCCCAAGAATTCAATTTTTGATGAAATCAAATAAAGTTCAATTTTGGACCCTCTAAACCTCAATGTGGACCAATTTGATAACCGGGCCCGAATATCAAAAATCTAAATACATGGTTAGATTCAGCATATCGAAGAACCCCATATATTCAATTTTTGTTGAAATCAAACAAAGTTTAATTTTGGACCCCGATTTGGACCAACTTGAAAACTGGGCCCATAATAAAAAAAATAAGTACATGTTTAGATTCAGCATATCAAAGAACCCCAAGAATTCAATTTTTGTTAAAATCAAACTAAGTTTAATTTTGGACCCTTTGGACCTTAATGTAGACCAATTTGAAAGCAGGACCAAAATAAAAAAATCTAAATACATGAATTAAGCATATCAAAGAGCCCCTATAATTCAATTTCGATGAAATCAAACAAAGTTTAATTTTGGAAACCTCTTTTTATTGTTGCAGAAATATAAAGAAATACTTTAGGCTTTAAACATATTAAATAATGAAAATTTATTGGATTAAGCTTAGTAACAACATCACTTTATATGATTTTGATATCCAATGTACTGCGTATGTAGAAATTTTAATGCAGGGGACATATTCATCTATTTTACTTTTGCCTTAAACCCTTGAATATATGCTGCTTTTTTTTATGGTATTTGCTGTTTAGAATAGAAAATAGAAAGATCAGAAACGTACTGAAAAGATACCTGGAATATCTTTTCAAGTTATGAATTTGTAACAATAACAATGAAAATATCCATTTTACATGGTCTATTTTAAATATCCAATATATTTTCAAATGACTGAAGCTATTAGGTTCTGATTAAGGACTTGATATTAGTCTCACAATTGAACTACACTTGATATTGCATGTATGTTTTGATTTTTTTCAGTGATAAATTATTTCCAGTCCTAGGTTTTGGTGCTCGTTTACCACCAGATGGTGTTGTTTCTCATGAATTTGCATTAGTAAGTTGTTAATACTTTTATGTCTGATGTAAGAAAAATTGATGAGGTCTTCATACTGTAAATTCAGAAATTTTTGCATGCATATATATTATTGCGATTTTTAAACATTTGACAAAAATGTGAGGTAAATTATTTGGATTTCAGAAAAAATTATGCGTACAGAAAAGCCATCATAATTTAGAACACAAGTTTTCATTTTTGCAAAACCTATCCTGTCGCAATTTTAGCAATTAGCATCACTGCAGATGGACTGGAATATAAAACTCTTCTGCAATCACACATACAAGGTTGACAATACAAAATTGAAAAGGGGAAAACATGATGCAACTAGCGACCTGGCATGACTCAAATTTTATATGGGTCTAAAAATTATACCCCCGCTTTAAAAAAGTGGGGGTATACTGTTTTACCTCTGTCTGTCCGTCCATCTGTCCATCCGTCAGTCCATCCATCCATTCCATGAATATTTTTCGTCGCATCTTTCTCAGGAACTACGTACATCATAAGGATTTCTGAAATTTGGTTTCAGGGTTTATATAAGTCAACTATACTGTGTGATGCGTTTTCAGATTCATCTCTCAACAACTTCCTGTTTACCGAAATATTTGGGCGGGGGTATCATCAGTGAGCAGTAGCTCGCAGTTTCACTTGTTATTTTGGGTTTCTTGAATTTTTATTCATGCTGAAAAGTACCTTTTTTGGTTATGATATTTATATTGTAATAGAACAATTTTCCATATACATTAATCTTAATATGGAATCTTTATTAAAATTACATGTTGGATGAAAGAATGCCTGTTGCTGTAGACAAATGTCTGCCGGTATATTAAATGTTTGTTTTTCTTTAGTCATGAAGGTGTACAAAAAAAATTCTGTATATTACCTTTCTCGTGTACTGTGGATTTATTTATTTTCATTGGTGTCATTTCTCATGGATTTAGGAAAACACTATTTTCATGGATACTTGATTTCATAGTTTTGCCAAAGTGCACATACAAACCAACAGGAAATGTGTACTTCACTGAACACTTAAATTTGTGGTTCATGTTTACTCAAGAAATCCACAAAAATTGGCACCCACAAATAATAATGAATCCGCAGTATTATTGATGCTTTAGCTTTATACAGAAGTTAAATCGTGTTGATTCTGACTATGTATCTGGATTTTATGAAAATAAGAAACGTTATGATGTCATTAGAATTTTTTCATGCATTAAACTATTACATATATCAAAATATGAAGCAATATATATTTTTTTCAGAATGGTAACCCAAATAATCCTTACTGTACAGGTATAGAAGGTGTTTTAGAAGCTTACAATAAAGCCTTACATTCAATACAGTTATATGGTCCTACAAACTTTGCTCCATGTATCAATCATGTGTCCAGGTAAGTTCCATTATGAAGTACAGTTGACCATGTGTTGTCCATATCCTGAATAATCGGGAAATGTAATTCAAGCTTGACTTTTGTATTAAGATGCACAGAGAAAAGTTTCGCTTTTTGAAATTGAATACCTGAAGGGTTTTGTCCAGCCAGATTTTACTGTTGTTCTTTATTTCGTTTACATTGTATATCACATAATAGATAAATTTTGTTTTGTCAAAGCCTCTCGTTGATGTATTTAAAAATTTTTGAATTACTCCAATCATCTACAAAAATAAAGTTGAAAAATTAATAGATTGATTGATTGATGTTTGCTTAATGTCCAATGGCAAATATTTCATGAATTTTCAGGACGAAAAATTAATAGACTCTAGGTTCCTAAAGGTTCAGTTAATTCTGTTTTGTAAGCAGTTTGTTGTTTTGTATAACAAGAATATAGTGTATAAAACGAAACTATGCGAAACAAAAGTACATTTGGTATACAGTTGCTTTACCATCAACACATTTCATCTATCCACAAAATATTAGGTCAACCCACTCAGTCATACATTGGTTAATATAAAAATCATGTTCAAAAAATTTATAAATTTATTTTGCATTATTAATGAAAAAGTATTTATGATAAAAAATTGATATACGGTATGATGTTATATTATCATCTATACTTATTTTTACTCAGAAAGTAGGTTTTCACCCTTTAGTAATGTGTCAGAGACTTTCCCATTCCAAAAAGTAGGGAACAGTGTTTGAAACACATCTGTGTATTAAAAGTTTTATTTATAACAAGACCTTGCATTCATTCGCAAAATTAGCATTGTGCACTTGATCGACTGATGTGTGACAAAAATTTTCAGTCACTTAACAAAGGTGATTGATTTTCTTAGGCACTTCAGATTCTTCCAGCACCTACTGTCACAAATATATTGAAAAATGTATGAACAGTGGTATTTAAAACCTACAAAAATATCTATTTTAGGTTTGCTGAAGCTAAAACAGGAGGTAGTGACTATTTTATTTTGCTTATTGTAACCGATGGTATTATTACAGACATGCCACAAACATGTGAAGCAATAGTTCATGTAAGTGTTTACATAGGTGTCATCTGCTATTTCGAGACAATTAAATATTAAAACAGAACTTTCTGTAATCATTTCATATATATGTTTTTTAACAGATGAGAGTGTAGAAACGGTACAAATTGTAGTGATAGAATCTTGTAGTGATGTTTTATATGTAGGTAGAACTCTTATTATCTACCAAAAAATGTGTTGTTTTATTGTGAGATCATCATACTTGGGAAATTTTTGTGATGGGCAGGGGCTCTACATGGGCAAAACTAGAAAAGGGCAACAAAGTTTGATGTCCTAATGAAATTTGACCAATTAAGAGAAATTATTGAGAACAAGCCTTTTTACATCTTAGAAAAACTTCTTGTCATTTATTTTTGAAAAGTTTAAAAATAAATTTATTGTCTTATTTCATGCATGATATACCAAAATTTTTTGCCACTAAAACAATTAAATTGTGTTTACATGTCCATCTTACATAAAATTTAACACTGCACACATTAGAATTTGAATGATATTATGCTATGCAAACAACATGAAACTAGAAAAATGGATCAGACAAAGAAGAAATATTTGTAATAAACTATATGGTTGTTATTTTTAGGCTGCAAGTCTTCCAATGTCCATAATTATTGTTGGTGTAGGAGATGCTGATTTTGAAGGTTAGTGACAGATTTAAGATTTTTTAAATGAACATGGTTCATTCAGAAATAAAAAAAAGGGATTCAGTTGTAAAATTGATATACCCTTAATTTACCTTTTTTTTAAGGTTTAGGATTCTTGAATTTGTAGTTTTTGTCTCGTCTGTGATGATAGTCACAGAATGTGAGACAGGAATTACAATCAGACAGGGGTGACGGCATAAACTATTTGTATAAAGCTTTATATTTCAGAAGGAAGATGACCTGGATGCTTCATACCTTGTATGCAGATACCTTATGATACAAAGTCTCTGTCTGTCATATGTCCATTGACCTTGATCTCATTTTCATGTTTTGAACATAAATAAAGTTGGATCTTTACATATAATTGACATTTATACATTTCTCAATTCTTATATTATAATATTATTTGTCTGATTAAACCATGGCCAAAATTATCTTAAATTATGACATAGATATTGCATGATAGTCGAGTTTCAAACTATAGTATCTGTCAACAAGTAATTAAAGGGAACAGACATCTGTACATATCACATGACCCAGTTAGTTCACGTAGAATATTCAAGTTTATTTACAATTAATTGCAATCTATTCTATTTTATAAATAAAATGCATGACTGTACCTTCAAACTAGATATCTATATCCACAATTAATGAATAACAGAAGTAATTTTGTAAATTTTATCCATAAGCACATGTTAAATCTATTTATATCTACTTCCTGTCATTTAGGGAAAATAGGGAGATTTTGTTGACATTGAATATGGTTACTTATAGATCTATAGACCTAACATAAATTTATAGATTTATGAATTCTTTCTTAATGCCTAAGTTCAGTGAATTAAAAAAAAAATGTATTTTTTTTTGTCATGTGAATATTCACTAATTTTGAGTAATGGGGTAACTATGTTTGGTATATAGGATCCTTGCAAGGTCTACATGTCCTTCAGGCAGGGTTCACCTGACCTTGACCTCATTTCATGGATCAGTGATCAAGGTTGTTTTCGAAGTCAAGTCTGTATCTTAGATAAAATAAGCAACTATATTTGGTGTATGGAATGATTGTAAGGTGAACATGTCAGACTGGCATGGTTCATCTGATGTTTACCTCATTTTCATGGTTCATTGGTCAATATTTAGTTTCATGGTTATGTCTGTTTCTCAGATACTTTAAGCAACCTATTTTGTGTATGGAATGATTGCATGGTGTACATGTCTATCTGGCAGGGTGAATTTGACCTAAACCTCATTTTCATGATGCATTAGTCAATGTTCAATTTTTGTATTTATGTCTGTTTCTTAGGTACTATAAGCCAGTGTTCTCCCCAGGATTTTTGGGAAAGACGGTTTCAAGCCCTCAATTCCCTATGTGGCTGGCCAGACTTCCAAGCCCCTCATGTCACTCATTTTGTTTTTATAGTTGGGGAAAACACCTCAAAATTTTATACTGAATTGATGAGAAGGAGACACATAAATGAACAGATTGACTTTAAACACTTTTTAACACATTTGCCTTCTGTATCTCGGGAAATTATCGTATCTTGAGCTCTTCTTAACATTATATACGTTTCTTTTACAATCCGGAAAAATCAGTATTACGAAATATTCTAAATATATCCAAACTAGTGACGTCATGGTTGGAATTCCACACTAGGTAGAAGCAGGGATATCCTTTCCTCATTATTAAAATCATTCACAGAAATCGTGTATGACTTGGAAATCGGTATTTGTTTATTTAAAAACATAATAATGTTTGAATAGATGATTCAAACATGCAATGCTTTGATTTGTAGGTCAACTTTCACGGTAAACAATGGGGATACATGGGATTGGGGAGAGAAACGTCAGTTTTCATTCTTTTCTGTAACTGTATTGAGAATCTCTCCTCCAATACAGGAGCACCTCAAACTGATGAGTAATTATCCACCTAAAGAAAAGTTTCTGTATCTGAACACTTAAAATGTGATATTTATTATATGATAAGTAGTTTTCTATTAAAACAAAATTTTATGTACCAACATAATCATTGTAATGGTAAAAAAAATATAAAAATTTTCAAATGGCTTTTTGTAGTTTAAACATATTTAAATGGAAATTTAAAACTGAATAGACTTTTCAGTCCTCACTTTATCGAGAAAAAATTTAAAATCTTAGAGCCCTGTCACAAAAAATGGAGAAATGCCCTAGCTTGCAGTTCAGTGGTATACAATAAAAAAATATATATTGTTGTAGTTATTAAATGATAGAATTCAATTGAATTTTAGATAATTAACTTTCAACTTTAATGAAATGTTTTGAATTAGAAGGTGCCAATCTCTTTATTGGTCCAAATTGATTCTATGATGAATTCTTGGCTAAGGAAATGAAATTACATTATTAACCAACAATTAATTTCAATATTTTCAATCTTTCTTCATGTTTTTGCTTATTCTTTGTATGAAGACTATCAAAAGATACGGAAAAAAAAAATAGAAACATTTGCCGTCTTTTCCCTCAGAGCTTTTAAGCTCTTTGATTGGATAGCACCAGGGTAACGCGTGTCGAAATGATTTGTACAATATGTCGTGTCGCCTTGCATCGCTTATTTTTTTTCTTGTTAGTTTTTGTGTCATTACCTTTTTGTCTTTTGTTTTGTTTACTCGGTGTTATGTTTACTTTGGGTCAAAAAATTACTGGTAAAAAAAGAAGTAAATCAATAAACAGTTTGTATACTTTAATTTCTTTTAAGAATAAATAAAAGAAAGCACTATTAGTCTTTAAACTAAAGTCACTTTTATATTTTGATCAAGCCAATTTTGTCCTGATACTTGTAGTTACACTACACATTCCCCATTTTTGTTAGATTACACCATAACAGTTAAATTTCAACAAGATTAAATTTTAATGCAGAACCTTTAGTAAATTAAAAACTATTTTCCATAGCTTTAGACACGATTCTTTTAAACAACAATAAAATTATTATTAGAATCATTATTGTGTTACTTCATAGACAGACATGAAGAGTAAATTTATATTATCTATCTGTACACCCATTGAAGAATATCATATCTAGCTGAGTTCTAATCACTGGGGCTGCTTTAACACAATTCAATTACAGGTTAGAAAATACTACCTATTTAATATAATATGTCTGTGCATTAATAAAAGTATGATTATCAAAAATAATTTGCAATATATTTTGTTGGTATGTTCAAAGAAAGTTTTTATCCTTAATTTACCCATTCAAGGCATATGAGGCCTCAAGGCATCACCTGGTAAACGGCGTATGATGCCTGAAAGCATCACCTGGTAACAGCCGCGTGATGCCTCAAGGCATCATGGAAAATGAAAAATGCACTGCCTACTTTCAGTTTAAAAATCAGGTCAATTGCGTAAAGCTGTAAAGCATCTGTTACCATAGTGTGTTAAAAGGTTTAAGATTTTTATATAATGTATAAATTTTGGCAATAAAAGTAATAGTTATGTCATTTATTCGTACTTTTGATTTGCATTTCTGTGCCATTTTTCGAACTTGTCAGTGACATGTGCAGTCAACATGATCGCTTTAAAAATTGAAAGTTTATTACCTTACACGCCAAATCTTTAAACCATTTACATATCGCTGTTTTAAAAAGTTATACTCTGTACTTAAGAGTGTTTAATAAAAAGATAAGCCAGGAATTTCTGCCTCTTTTCGTTTCATCTTTCCATGTTTTCATTTACGCACTGTTGACGATCGGGAGTTTACGGTTTTTCACCGACTAATAAATTTCCCACGACCTTCAGGTCAACTCCCAAATTAGGAAATCTATATTTTTCTGCAGCCAATCAAAATATTGTAGGCCAAAAGGCGGTCCAGTAGTAAAATTGTAGTAAAACTCGTAGTATTGTCGTCTGGCTGAAAGTTTCAAAATGTCTGAGTCTTCCGATGAAGAGTTTGAAGGATTTTCGCAAAATGAAGTCTATGCTGCTGCACAGCGTTACAATCAGAGGCTTGAGCAAATCGGAATAGGTGAACTAGATGTAATTGAAAGTGAAAATGAACTTTCTGATAATAATTATGACCCCCCCTGTTGATGAGGCTGGTGACCGTTTGGCTGAAGCTGATGGGTGGCATGATAATTTTATTTATTATGAAAGGGGTTTACCACATTTATTTCTGCCACGTGGGAATACAGGTCCTACAACAGTATTGGAGCCAAATAAAGAGCCTGTTGATTTTTTTCATTGCTGTTAACAAATGAAATATTGCAATTCATCATACAGAAGACAGACAGGTATGCTAATAAGCAAATTATTGAGCATCCTGATGAAAATAAATCCCCATGGGTTACACCAACTACTGAAGAAATGAGAGCATTTCTAGGATTATGTTTTCTAATGGGCATCAATGTCAAACCAAATATAAAATCCTACTGGACCACTGATGTTATGCTTGAGACCCCTTACTTTGGAAAAGTCATGAAAAGGGAACGATCCCAAATAGCGGTAATTGTTGTTTGAAGTTTAGAGACGTATTTTCTTCGAGCACATATCAAATTAATTCCGTCCACGAAACCGCTCGTGCTAAAAAATCTCCGGCTATACGAAAGTGCCAAAAAAAAAACGATTCCGTACTGTAACATTCTTATATAATTTTGCATTCAATTTGTACTTTATTTCTATTTTCAATGATAGATAATATTTGAGGAGCACACATTTGTAATAAGCTAAATCAGGGAAGTAACTCAAAAATTAATTTCCAACACATTTAAAATACGCAAATTATTTATGACCAAAGACTGGAGTAATAGAGTTAATTAACAAATGTCTGCTTGTCCCTCACAAGTCTGATTATTAATTATGATCTCTTAATTAATTAAAACACAAAAGAATCATGTACATCGATTAAATCCAATCATCAAGGTTAACCTCAAAAGGTAAATCGATCACTTGGTGTAAACAATCTAGTTGTCAGAACTGGATTCAACTTGTCAATTTTCATCTGAAATTTTATACCCCACGGAAAAGGTTTAACAAGTTGTTTAAAACTTTACCGATTTACGATTTGTTTACCGAAAATTTTAGCACCATGGAGAAAAATTATACATCGCGGCAAGAACGATACCACCACGGTAGAAAATTATACATCGCGGGCCCGCGGTCCTTTAAGGGCCTGGGGAGAACACTAAGCAATAGACTAACTATATTTGGTGTAAGTTATGACTGTAAGGTGTACATGTCTGTCTGAAAGGTTTCATATGACCTTGGACTCATTTACATGAATCATTGATTATGTTAAGTTTATGTGATACTTGTAGTAAAACCTTGATAGTGCAGACTTCAGCATAAATTCAATCATGATAAGAAAAGCAGACATGTGCACTCTGGTGATAAATTCTGCACATTAGCCTTTAATACTTTTAAACTGGTTCAAAATCAACAAATCTTTGTACCCTCAAATTATAATGAATCTGCAGAACTGATATTAGAACAATGAGATTTCAAAATTCTCAAGACATTGGAGTCCCCAAAAATTTGTGGTTGCATACAAGTTTTCAGAGACTTGAGATGGTTTTTTTTCTAATTCAATTGGGAATTCTTTGAACATACACCACATTGATATGTCTGAAAAATAAATTTTGAATATTGTAGTTTTATACTGCCCATTAGTGATAATTGTATTTTTTATTTTATTTTATATTATTTTAGCAATGGATATTCTAGATGGAGATGATGTAAGGTTATCATCAAGAGGAAAATATGCTGAAAGAGATATTGTGCAGGTAAAATATAGGTTGTCGGTCTTTCCTTACTAATAAATAACTGAATAATTGATAATGTAATGATCATTAAAATGAATAAATGATGAGACAATCAACTTAACAATAAATTTCGGTCATTGTAAATGGGCAATTTTCATGAGGGATTTATTGCCTTGCCTGCAACACAATTTGTAGAATGCTAGACATAGGGATTACAAGACAGCGGCAGCAAAGGTGTTGACAACGAAGACAGTATAAGCTATTAGGCTTTATATTTCAGGGGGTAAATTACCTGGATGATTCATACCAGGTATACAGATGTGTTATGTTACAAAGTTTTTAGTCATATGGCCATTATCCTTGACCTCATTTTCATTGTCAGGCAAATGTTAATAAAAAGGCTGTCTGGCAGGTTTTGTTTGACCTTGACCTCATGTTAATGATTCATTGGTCAATGTTAAGTTTTTTGGTCTTAGTGCATTTCTCAGAAACTATAAGCAAGAGGTCAACTATATTTGGTGTATTGAATGATTGTTATGTGTCATGATATTGGCCACAGAGCTGAAGACTTGAGGTTTGATATAGACTGTGGGCATACATCTTATATAAAAAATGACTTGTCATATTTTTTTCCTTCATATAATTCCACATAGAAAAAATATTTTTTTGTGTAAAAATGTTTGATTTGAAAAAAATATCAATTACAACTATTCAAATTTACTGTAAGTTAACAGCATATGCAGTGGATAATGTTTAATCATATTTAAGATAAATTAAACTATATAATCAGATGTCCTTTTATTTTCTAGGGATTTTAAACTGATATTTTTGTATGACAAGAATGGATTTATAAATTTTAGACAGACCTGTTAATCGGACTCCTTAAAAAAAGGCATAGTCAAAATCACAGTTTGAATAATGGCTGTCAAATTTTAAATTTTATGCTTCAAGCATACCTTGTAATTATCATTTCAGTTTGTTCCAATGAGAAATTTTACTGGTCGTCAAGGAGACAATCCTGCAGCTCTTCAGGCTATGTTGGCTAAGGAGGTACTAGAAGAAATTCCTGACCAGTTCTTGTCGTACATGAAAACACGCAACATCAAACCAAAACCACCACTACAGAGGCAACTGACAATATCATCAGTCACATCTCTTCCAGCATCCGAGCAATGATTTAGACTTTTGTAAAAAAAAAATACAGGTCAATGAAATAGATCTTAAAATGTTCTATATGTATTGAAGTATCATATAAATAGTGCTGGTCCTGATTTAGTGCCATTTGATCGTGATCCCTCTCATATTAGTTCAAATGGTGGTTATTTGCAACAAAGATAATATGATGTGATTTTGAAGGGATGAAAAAAAAAAATGTTTTTATTGTAATGCATGAATTATAGTGTATAGTCATATTTAAGTGAGCATATTTGAACAAAAATTCAAGGCCAAAATTTACAAAATAAGGTTGTCACATATTAGTTGTTTAAATATCTAATGCAGACTACTATTATTGTATTTTCATAAAATTATTTACAATGACATAGGCAATTTTTCCCCTTTTCAATTATTTTTACTTTTTAATCTACTAATATATGTGGGGTATATGTCAATGAGACAACACAAAAAAATTCAAAAGACATCTTTGATTTTAATATATTTTGTTATAAAATTAATATTATAGATATTATAATAAATGAAATGAATATTATTATAAATATAATAAGAAATATCTTTATTTATTTATTTAGTCCTATTTAAAATATATGAACCGTATGGTGCATTGAATCATCTCTATTGATAGAGAAATGAAGTATAAAATGGATCTGTAGATCAGTCAATGATATTTTTTGCAATTTTCTAAATATATTTATGTGCTAAGTTTTTGTTATAAGTTAGTTTCATAGGTCACATATATGTAGACTAAAAAGGTGCATATTTGTAACAGAATTGTCATTTAAATGAACAATCTTAATACGTGTGCCAAATAACACATGAAATAATGTAAATTTGTACAGTTTTTGAATGTGACAAGAATTGTGAACAGATAACCAAGAATTAGATGTTTGTTTGTCGTTTTCCTTAGAGTTTCCTGTTTTGTAATTTAAGATCATTGGAATATTATCATGTGTAATCACTTATTGGTAAGACAGTGTTTTAGAGTACCTATTTCCTTGTCAACTAGGAGCAAAAGTAAATTTGTTTAGGAAAGGTGAAAGTACTGAAAAATCACAGCAAATGTTGATTTTTGAAATTTTGATTATTTAGCTGTGAGAAGGAATAAATAAATTAATCGATTTCATTTGTTTTGACTAAATTTCTTGCCTTGATTCCCCGGTGGTTACTTTCGTTGAGTTGAATGTCTTAAGTGATGAATACAAAAGAAATTCAAAAATGGGATTGAAAATAAATGTGTCTGTCTGGCTCAAGTTATTTTTTTGAAAGCCTGTTATGTATGTTCATATTTGTTTGTTCCTACCTCTTTACTTACACAATTATAGAGAATTAGTTTTCTAATTTTGTATTTTGTATTCTTATTTGTTCTTTATTATAAAGGACCAAATTAGATTGATTCATACACCATTTCATTTCTGTGTTATACTATTTAGTTTCTTTTTTTTAACTCGTCACATTTAGGTTTTGAATTCGCAAGCATTTTGTCTTCCAGCTTGACTGAATATACCTCATATGTTGAAGTGTGCATCTGTTGCATTAAAATGAATGCCTTTTAAAGACAGTTAGAAAGGGGTAGCCTACATGACAATTGTTGTAAAATTCCTTTAAAATAACATAAACAATGAACAGTTTTATCATTTTGATGCTTACTGTAGCTCAAAAATACAATCTGATACATGATGATAAAATTTTAGGCTTTTAGGTTAATGGTATTGAAAAATTGGCATTTGACTCTTGACTATAAAGGATATTCTTAAACTCTTTAACAATGTTATCAGTAATATATCATTAGTGTTTATATCAGCTGTAAATGGGTTTTATAAATTTTCATAATTAGTCACACATGGTGGTGAATTTCATGGCATATGCAATGTTGTTATGACTGTTACAGCTTTATCAAAAGTAGTTTTTACAGTTACATTTCAGAATATTAATCTTACACTTTAAAGGGCATTGTGATGATTGTACATCAAATACTTTGTAAGGTGCCAAAAAAGTACCAATATTTTTCCAGAAATCTTTTTCAATAGCTAAATTTCATTTTGAAAATAATAACAAAAAGATTATTAATGTGTGGAAAACCACTGACATTTGACAGGAAAGCTAGCAATTGTAGTGAAGAATGGAAGATGAGCTCTTAGAAAATGTTTATTTGTAGTAAGGTGTGTAGTGAATGGGAAGCTTTCTAATTATGTCACTCTTTTAATTAATATTATCGTTTTGTTTACTGTGGATTCATTATTATTCGTTGGATACCAATTTTCGTGGATTTCGTGGGTAGAGAGAAACCATGAATTTAAATGTTCAACGAATTACAAATTTGCTGTTTGATTATATGCAGACTTTTGGAAAAACACGAAATCAAATATATACCAAAATGCAAGTTTTCCTCAATCCACGAAAAATTGGTACCCACGAAAATAAATGAATCCACAGTATGTTAGTAAATAGTTCCTTTGTATTTGTTTCACATTCCAATTTCCAAGGCTGTAGCTAGCTTTTTTCCACGTCGAATGAAAATTTAATTAACCATTTTAATTTTTGGTTTGATTTTATGTAGTGCAATGCCAAATTTCAATTTTATTAGGGCCCCGCCGAATGGCGGGTCGCCCTATAGTGATCAGTCTGTCCGTCCGTCCGTAACAAATTGTGTCCGCTCTATATCTAGAGAACCGTTATGATTTCATACTTTATACTTGACATGTATATTAACCAACACCAGAGGGTGTGTCATAATGTTTGTACAGCTTCCTAGGTCAAAGGTCAAGGTCAAAAACTTTGGTTTCAGTTGACAACCCCATGTGCTGTGGTAAAGATCGTGTCAGCTCTATATCTTGAAAACCTTTATGATTTCAAAGTTTATACTTGACATGTATATTAACCAACACCAGAAGGTGTGTCATAATGTATGTAGAACTTCCTAGGTCAAAGGTCAAGGTCAAAAACTTTGGTTTCAGTTGACAACCCCATGTCCTATGGTAAAGATCGTGTCCGCTCTATATCTCCCAATTGATACGATATTCCCGGGCTTGTATTTCCTATCATGATTTCCTTGATAGAGGATTGCTGCTCACAAGGAAGCTATTAAACCAAGAGTTCCAAATGGTGAAGTTGAAATCATCCCTTTGTAAATTTTATGGACGCCATCACGAGTTGGTTGACTGTTATGGAATAACCGTTTCACAAATGATATCGAATATGTTCCTTATGTCGTAACTACAATATCCTTCCCTTTTCACGAATGTGACCTACCGAATTAGACTATTTACCGGATTTGTAATAACATAAGCAACATGACGGTGCCACATGTGGAGCAGGATCTGCTTACCCTTCCAGAGCACCTGAGATCACCCCCAGTTTTTGGTGGGGTTCGTGTTGCTTAGTCTTTAGTTTTCTATGTTGTGTCTTCTGTACTATTATTTGTCTGTTTGTCTTTTTAATTTTAGCCATGGCGTTGTCAGTTTATTTTCAATCTATGAGTTTGACTGTTCCTCTGGTATCTTTCATCCCTCTTTGAGAACCCTTATGATTTCAAAGTTTATACTTGACATGTATATTAACCAACACCAGAGGGTGTGTCATAATGTATGTAGAACTTCCTAGGTCAAAGGTCAAGGTAAAAAACTTTGGTTTCAGTTGACAACCCCATGTCCTATGGTAAAGATTGTGTCCGCTCTATATCTTGAGAACCCTTATGATTTCAAAGTTTATACTTGACATGTATATTAACCAACACCAGAGGGTGTGTCATAATGTATGTACAACTTCCTAGGTCAAAGATCAAGGTAAACAAATTTGGTTTTCAGTTGACAACCCCATGTCCTATGGTAAAGACTGTCCGCTCTATATCTAGAGAACCGTTATGATTTCAAAGTTTATACTTGACATGTATATTAACCAACACCAGAGGGTGTGTCATAATGTATGTACAACTTCCTAGGTCAAAGGTCAAGGTCAAAAACTTTGGTTTTAGATGACAACCCCATGTCCTATGGTAAAGATACAAATTTTTTACCACACATTATTCACAGCGGGGCCCACAGAGATGGCTCCCATCTCAATGATGTCTAGTTTGATGTATTTTCAGGGGAAAGGGGCTTTTATTATTTGTAGTCAATAATATGAAGGACTTAAAACTAAGAACATCCATGACACTTTTCAGTATTTTATTTGTTTGTTGGGGGTTTAATGCATCTCTTTATACATTCCCTCTATTTCATGGCTGTCAGTTTCATATTGCTTACTTTTTGACAGTTTGTCAAAAAAAAAGAAGAAAATTTGACATGTGATTGAGTTTGTCAGTAAATTTAGTGCACCTTGTTAGTGTAACAAATAATTGGAGGAAGACTTCAACACCCTCCAAAGTGGTGATTGTCAGATGTAAGCTACTTTGATTATATAGCTATACAACTACAGTTAATTCACTATTTTGGAAAAGATTTTTTTTAAATATTGTTTTTTTAAGGTTGTAGAGAAAGTCATATCATTTTAAACAGTGTTGTAATAGACTAGATTGATTATTAGGCTTGATACAACTTTTTAGATTCCTAAATTTCAGATGATATTTTGGTTATCAAACTGCTATTCATAAACAAATTAAGACTAGCATTCACAAAAATGTAACAATATGCAATACATTGTAATCTTTTTTTGGAAGCACTCATTTACAGTGAAACCTTTTTTTTTCTGAAAAGAATTTGTTAGGACTAAAAATGTTGTCCATATTAGACAGGTGGTCAGATCATGTCAGAAATAATATAAAAGAGATGTTTTTAGACATGTTTTTGGTGAACATGCATGTTTTAGTTTAAACAGATTTGGTTGTATTTCTATTCGAAGAACCATGCTTTAACTACATGTTTAAGCATAAATTTGAACTACATATACTACTGTAGATCCAATTATTCAGATTTGCAGCTTAGAGTTATTAAAGATTTTTAAATAAAATCATATTCCTTTATAACTTCATGAAGTTTGAATGTCAAACTTTAGTACTGTTTGTAGATTTTATTTATATCCACTCCATAATGCTCATCAATTCCTTTTATTAAAATAGTTTCAATTGTTTTCAATTGTGTGATTCAATATTGTAGAATATTTACCTTTATACTGTTGAATATCCTTATATTTTATTTGATTGTGATACATTATCATACAATATTTACCCGTATACTGTTGAATATCATTGTATTGTTTTTATCTGTATTTTAACAATATCTTAATAAAATATACCAAAGTTTTGTGGAAATTTATACGTTGTGCTTCTTTTTAGGGCATTTTAATCAAGAGCCAGCTTTTCAGATTCATAAAAATAAGGTGATGTGGTATGATAGCTAAAGAATCAACTATCTATCAAAGACCATTCTGTGTAGCAGCGAAGCATCCACTGGATATAGAGACAATTTTGAAGTGTTGTATAAATCTTTTCCTGTTAAAGATTTAAAACAGAAATACTCAGAACAAGTTTTGGAATTTGGAATTGATTTTGTATTGAAAACATTTCTATATAAATCAAGTATTTCATACAATGTCTTTGATGTATTCCGATTGATAGTAAATCCTCCACATCTGGAAACTGATATCTCTTGAAAGAATTCCTCAGTAAGTACAAAGCATCAAAACTGACCATGAAATTGCTAGAACAGGGACCAATTTCACAAAAAATTAGAAAATATACTCATTTAAGTCATGAATATTTACGATCTATTTCAATCATAATTGAGAAGAGCAACAAGAATATATAATGTTTTAATATTTGAACTTTACCTGTGTTTTTTTAAAAATTTTTCATAGCTTTATTTTAAATATCTAATAAATATGATGTTGCTTTCAAATTTATTATATTTTTTTGTACTATTTGCAGAACAGCTCCAGAAAAAGACCAAATGATAAATGTGTCAAATATGAACTTTACTTTATTTTGGGATTTGTGTGTTGAAAAATCAAATGTTTTAGTTGAGGCTTATTGAAGTAATTGAGCAGAAACCTCAATTTTGGCTAATTTCTGCATTTTACACAATTCTGGAACTACAAATGTGAAATGAGTAAAATACAATCTCAACCTGTGTTTAGTGGTTGTTTTCATTTTTATAAAATTTAAAATATCATAGAGGCATACTTATGTTGTTGAAGAGGAACCAAAAGTATGTATAATTTCCATATTTCAAAGGGCATAACTCTGTGGCAACAACTATGAAATATTTCTATTCTAACTTGACTAGTGCAAATCTTCATTAATTTCATTGGGTAGAACCAGATGATATAGCAAAAGGATGTACAGCTTAAACTTCATTTCCTTGTCACAATTCTGTAGTTGCATTAAAATAAGTTAGCAATCACTCAAAATTATGCAGCAATGCATATAAATAATTCTACCACCTCTATTAATATCTCAAGCTCACCTCAATTATGGGAGGTTGTGGGTGCCTACCCAAAGACTTTTAAAATAGGTATTTGCTGCCTCTCTAAAGTCAATGATGCATGAACTGTAGGTCACAGTCACCTACTTTATCCTGGATACTGACCTACTTCTATTAATGAACATTTACAAAATAACTGTTGATGTAAACCTTAAATTTAGTCATTGCACCATGAAATAAGAGTCACATATACTTCTACTTGCAACAAAAGTAGGATTCTGTAGATATGTTCTGACATACAAATTACTGTTTCAAGATGATCCACATACTTATCACTGGTTTCTGGTTGTTGATGCTGAGGCTAGGTACACATTGATGACAAGGGTACTAACTAAAAATTAAAACATGAGTACACATGCTGAAATGTCTCACCTGCTTTACTTTATTGAATTTATGTTGAAAGTCTGTAATATGAAGTTTTAACTACAAGTATCACATGAACTTAACATTATCAAGGATCCATGTATATGAGGTCAAGGTCAGATGAACCCTGCCTGACAGACATGTACACCTTACAATCATACCATGTAACAAATATACTTGACATATTGCTAATAGTAATTAAGAAACAGACCTAACTAGATATCATTGAGATAGGAGCCATCTCTGTGGGCCCCGCTGTGAATAATGTGTGGTAAAAATTTTTTATCTTTATCATTGGACATGGGGTTGTCAACTGAAACCAAAGTTTTTGACCTTGATCTTTGACCTAGGAAGTTGTACATAAATTATGACACACCCTCTGGTGTTGGTTTATATACATGTCAAGTATAAACTTTGAAGTCATAACGGTTCTCAAGATATAGAGCGGACACGATCTTTATCATAGGACATGAGGTTGTCAACTAAAACCGAAGTTTTTGACCTTGACCTTTGACCTAGGAAGTTGTACATACATTATGACACACCCTCTGGTGTTGGTTAATATACATAAACTTTGAAATCATAACGGTTCTCTAGATATAGAGTGGACACAATTTGTTACGGACGGACAGATTGACGGACGGACAGACTGATGACTTTAGGGCGTCCGCCATTCGGCGGGCCCTAATTACAAAATTGCACAATGGTTTATGAACCATTAAAATTCACAAGGGTTCCATGAACCCAGTGTCTCACCTGCTATTGCTGCTGTCAGTGTAAAAGTGTAATATTGACTTTAAAAAGAGAGTACATTTATCAGTAAAATACAGAAATTTAGAAAAAAATTAAAAAATTTTCTTTATATGCTTTTTTTTGGTATTGAAGATTAGCTTCTGTCCAAGTTTCATAACAGTCGATGAAGGTTTACAAATTTATCATGTCAAAAAAATTTAATCCCAGACTGTCTGTAAATGTTAACTGTAAAAGACTATGTCTATCTGTCAGAAAAAAACTGAAAATGAAAAAAATATATTTTCAAAAGTTTGCTTCAGACATTATCTCTTAATCATAAAAAAGCTTCTGCCAAAGTTTCATAAAATTCTATGAAGCTTTGACAAAGTAATTGACCTGTAACAAACTTTAACCCCAAACTGTATCAACTTGGTAACTACAAAAAAAAAAGTCCATTTATCAGTAAAATACGGGAAAATGAAAATAAATATTTTCAAAATTTTGTTCTGGATACTCTATTTTGGTCATTATCAAGCTTCTGTCCAAATTTCATAAAATTCCTTGAAGGTTTGACAAAGTTATTGATGATTGAAAAACTTTAACCTCAGACTGAATCTGAATGTTTATTTAAAAAAAAAAAACTAAGTCCATTTATCAGTAAAATACGGAACAATAAAAATAAATATTTTCAAAATTTTGCTCTGGATACTGTATTTTGGTCATAAACAAGCTTCTGTTCAAATTTCCTAAAATTCCATGAAGGTTTGACAAAGTTATTAATGTCTAAAAAAACTTTAACCACAGACTGAACCTAAATGTTGATGCCGCCTATGTCGACGAATCTAGGATCGCTATGTCTCGCTTTCATAAATGTTGCAGGCTCGACATAAAATGAAGTCATGGTCAGTGAACTCATCAAGACAACATGTTCCATACACCAAATATATTTGACCTATTACTTATATTATCTGAGAAATAGACCAAACTGTAAAAACTTTACCAAGGAACCATGAAAATGAGGTCAAGTTCAGATGAAACCTGCCAGTGGGACATGTACACCTCAAAATCATTCCATACACCAAATAAAGTTGACTTGTTGCTTAAAGTGTCTGTGATACATACTTGTCTACAGAATTTGTTTATCAAGCAGTCTCTAAACCATTAAAATGGGGTAAAGGATGGACATATGACAGACAGAAACTTTGTAACATAAGACGAATTCTAGACAGTTCGGTACCCAGACAAATCGGCATCCGGACAAATCGGCACCCCGAAAGACAATTCGGCACCCACACAAATCGGCACCTAGACAAATCGGCACCTTATAAATTATTTATCTTTGATCTAAATATAGTGAACCAAAATTAAAATTTCCTGGCACTGCTATATGTATGAGGGCCTGAACTCAATTTGCAAGTTTAGTGTTAATATATAGCAATTATGTTTGACTGTTTTACAAATTACTAATTTGTTTCCTGCACTATTTACAACATTATTATCAATATATATAAGGCACCTTACAAATTGTATTCAAAATTTCACTTGAAAAGACAAAGTTCAACATTCTGTCATTCGTGAAAATTATACAATATAAAATCCAATATAAAAGTTCCAGCTTGAAATTGTACATGTAATCTTAGAATGAGTAAGCAGGGCTATGTATTCTGCCTGTATTTATATATTACCAAAATGCCAAATTAAGCAAACCTGACATTTAAAACAAAAACAAACAAAAATCCTGACAATATGCGCACTTTTTGGTATATATACTAACACCTGGTACATAATTTAAAGTTGAATCTTAAAAACTTTGCAATAAGAAATAAACTGAATAAACCCTCAGTTATATATAGTGTAATGGTGGTCACTTTGTTTACTTGTTTATTCTATTTATTTGGGGAAATTGGTTAATGCTAGTATTATTTATAGTTCCGTAACTCTTTCTCCTGAGACCGGCCATGTAATTATTCTTGTCGGGACTTCCTGCTTCTTGCACGTGCCTGACTTCCGGCCCGGCCTGGCTCGTTGTCCTTAGGAACTATAAGTATGACGTCACTCACCGGGTTCAGGGCAGTCTACACTTAGGATTTGAAATGAGCAGACGCTCATACCGTTTGGCTTGCAAATAGGGAACTTTACAATGACTAGTAGACTATCCACCACCGTATATTTAATTATTCTTGTATGTAACTTATATTCAACCATAACGTATGTCTCGTAATAAACATCTTGTTTATATCTACTTGGTTTTATAGTTTGTCAAATATCCCAGAACTTGGGTAGACAACAGGAAAACAGCGAAGTCAGTAGGAAACTCCACTCCCGTTACATTGGGGGCTCGTCCGGGATATTTTAGGACAATAATTAAAACAAACGTATTGTTTGTACATTATTTCTGCAATATGGCTGGAATAAAAGGGATTTTGTATCCTTAGGAGTCAAAATCGAACAGTTTATTGTTCGTCTTTTCAAATTGAGAACAATGTGAACATTTTGTTCACGTTCCAGAGGAAAAATGCTGTTCTTGCATAAAAGGGAAACAAACACAACATGTTTGTGTACACGGTCACCACAGCAAAATTAAATATTTAACTGCATTTTATCGCAGTAAAAAGCTTAGTATGGCTTTGCAATTTTCAGGAAGTTGGCAATTATCACGCCATGTTTACAAAATGACGTCATAATTTCGACGTCAAAACACATGACATCTAAGGAATGTGTGTATGGAGGTACCAATGGGGAATACTCATTGTCGTTTTAATTATGAAAACGCTGTTTAATTTGTTAGTTCTGTTTAATTGATTCGTATTTATAGGTATTGTCATAATTGGATTTGGAAAGTCAAATAATTTGTTTGATTATACTTGAAATTGTTTTGGATTAAAAAGTACATTTTGTACTTGCATTTCTGTCAGTATTGTCTGCATTTATGTCTTGTCAGTGTGGATGTAATAGCAATTATTTTGCTTTCTTGGAAAGGAGGGAATCAACAATACTCAAAACTTCAAAGTTGTACCGTAAGTCATAGGCTATATTGTGCCGTCATGGATTATATACTGGAAATTTGTCCGGTTTATATTAATCTTGAAAAAGGATGAAAAGTACAGTTTTGTACTAGAATATGTTTTATATAATATCATCTTGATGTTCATTTTTACTTTGGTCTTTTGGAAATAAACTGAATTAATTTCAGTTTGGTGGATTATTAGGTGGAGGAAAATTATACTGAATCTTTTCAGTTGATAAGCAATGCAAATGTAGAAATTGTGGATATATCGAGAATGTGGATTAAAATGACATTTTTGTCATACAGTTGGAATAGGGTTGTCTTGTACGAGTTGTGCTGGATTATTGCGAAATAGAAGAAAGTACACTCAATATTTTAGCTGTGAGAAGCTGCTTTCGGTGGTACATACAGGCAAATTTGGAAATACCTTATGTGCTAGAGAATGGCACTAGGATAGGTATGGACTATTGGTTAGTCTTTCTGCGTATGTATTTTATGACCTTATTGGTTCACCATGGGTATGTTGTCTGCATGGTTAAAGATATTGTTTGGGGATTACTGGAATACAAGGAATGATTTATTATTAGTCCAATTGTTTTATATGACTTATTAGTTTTTGAAAATATTTGATAAACAAACAATCAGTTTGTATGGATTCCAGTATAGAAATGTGTGTTTTATATGGTTATAGTAATACCATGGGCTATATGCTTTCGGTGACGTATAAAATTACATATTGGGGCACCCGATCAAGTGGTGCAGTGCTTGTGTATTTAGACTTTTATAGACTCTTGGTGAGTCAGGATTTTATGAGAAGAATGTGCTTCTTAATTTTTCCAGTGTTTGACAGAATATGGGAGATTTAACTGAAATTGTTTCAGTTCGTTGATAGCTGGCCACAATGAGGGAACATTGGATTTCATATCGGCCTTTTTGCCGATAATTTTGAACGTAACTATAAACCACATCATGTAATTAACTGTTGGGGACTACTACTTTAACTTATGTACAGATTTAGAAAATCTACTGGACGACTTTACAGTATTACCTACCTGGAACCTTGGACAAGATGTGTGCCTGGATGCTCCCTCGAACTTTACAATTGTTACTCCGTGATGTCTCGTGATGTATTTGTGACTTTTGAACATTTAGTGAAAGACATTGAATATCTTGAACTATTTTTTCAAATTATTATATGACATTAACAGTAAATTAACTAATTTGTTGATAACTATATGTGCCTGTATTCAAAATTTTGGTAAGTATAACTCACCGATCTTAGGACTAATGTGTGGGCACATTATGTCTTAAGAGAGGGGTAATAATGGTGGTCACTTTGTTTACTTGTTTATTCTATTTATTTGGGAGATTGGTTAATGCTAGTATTATTTATAGTTCCGTAACTCTTTCTCCTGAGACCGGCCATGTAATTATTCTTGTCGGGACTTCCTGCTTCTTGCACGTGCCTGACTTCCGGCCCGGCCGGGCTCGTTGTCCCTAGGAACTATAAGTATGACGTCACTCACCGGGTTCAGGGCAGTCTACACTTAGGATTTGAAATGAGCAGACGCTCATACCGTTTGGCTTGCAAATAGGGAACTTTACAATGACTAGTAGACTATCCACCACCGTATATTTAATTATTCTTGTATGTAACTTATATTCAACCATAACGTATGTCTCGTAATAAACATCTTGTTTATATTTACGTGGTTTTATAGTTGTCCAATATCCCAGAACTTGGGTAGACAACGGGAAAACGAAGCCAGTGGAAACTCCACTCCCGTTACAATACCAAGTCCGGACACGGGTAAAACAGTATGCTTCCGGGACCAAAATATATATTAAGCGTATCTGGTGATGGTCTATTTTATAAGGCATTTTGTGACAAAACATAATATTGTCTTTGATAGAAAGATGTCTCATAGGCACTACATCTCCTTATTTCATAATGGTTTGAGTTTTCTTCTGAAATACGAGTTGTTTAAAGACTAACAAATTTGTACCTTACGAGATTGACATATGTTTGTATTATAATTAATATAACTAATGTTGTGAACGTGTGAGGTTATCATTTGATAGATTTTATACTTACTATAGTAAATATACTTATTAACTTTCAAATTCAAGGGACCAAATTATCTTTTCTTAATCTACAAATTAGCAGTATAAAAATTCTCGTCCATCCTGTTTTTGTCCTGTGTTATCTAGTCATCTAGATGTCTTTGGTTTTTGTGTGTCGTTAATTGGCCAGTTGCAGTCTTATCGAATCTCCCATGAAAGGACAAGACAGGGACTAGCTATCAAAAAAAGCAACAAATTTGATCGATTTTTATTAAAACGAGATTTCTATACATTAGTTTTTCATGTTTGAGGTCGGGAGAAAGGGGCAGGAGAAAGGAGAAAGGTACCCCTGTCCGCCCCCTCATACATGAGACTTAAATAAACGATAATTGAATGCTAGTTTTCAGGTATTGTGTTGTCTTAATAGATGTAAGGATCAAACGAGAACACAAGCTGCAAACACAAGCTATACACTTTTGATCTCTATTGAGGAATTATCAGATTTATACATAAAATACTGATTAATGCATAACTACAATTAATTATGATTTAATTAAATAATGGTTATTCAAACAACAACATATCTAACAATCAATTATGATTTAATTAAATGATGTTTATTCATACATACATAATGATTTAGGGTTTAATTAAATGATGATTATTTTTTGTAATGCATATTTTATCTACAATTATAATATTACTGCAACAATTCTTTAATTTTTCCTAATACATATATTTTTAAAACGAGGTGCGAATTGTCTTGGTCCCGAAATGTCCGGATCCCGAAATGTCCAAAATGGATGCGAAATGTCTTCGGACTTGGGTGCCGATTTGTCTGGGTGCCGAAATGTCTTGTTACCACATAAGACATCTGCATACAAGGTATGAAGCATTCAGGCCTTCTTCCTTCTGAAAAATAAGCTTCATACAAATAGTTTACGCAGCTGCCAGATAGTAATTCCTTTGTCATGCATTCTACACTGTTGCATGCGAGACAAAAACAAGAATGCACTTGATACATACTCACACTTGTAATTTAAAATACTGGTACAATGTAATGGCAAACAGGAAGAAGGTGTCTGACAAATCTGAAAAGTGCTTAACCACTACAACTCATCGATTTCAACCTGCTGACTAAATATGAAGTCATTCAGTTAAGTAGTTTCTGAGAAAAGAGTGGCGAAAATATTTGTTGGAAGGACAGATGGACAAGGTGATTGCAATATAGCCTTAAAAAGTTGAAATACTGTAAACTAAATAATTTTTGTGAAGAGAAAATACTGCAAATATAAATTGTCTCAAATATGTAAAACTAGGATCATTTCTTATTCAACTACATCAAGTAAATTAAAAATCATGAAATTAAATCACTGCGTAGTGGGCTAGAAATCGTCAAATATGAAATAAAATATTCACGAAAATAAGTTGGTTTACAGTATTGTTTTCACTAGAAGATGTCTTAGATCATGTGGCACAACTACTAATTTAAACACTGTATGTAAAATAGACTGATATATTTATTGCACATATGTCATGATTTTAATTTAAATATTAAAGATGTCACTGTATTTCCAGTTTTACCACCAAACTGAAAACTTGGAGTCTTTATCTTGTCATGCAGCTGGAAATCTAAAAAAAAAAAATTGTATGAGTCATTAAAGGCAGACAATTATTGAAAAACTATATTAAGACCACTAATTTTCAGATCTTTAACTTTGCACATGCAGATTGATCTTCTTACTTAATATGTTGTTTCACCATAGATGACTGGTACATTCAAAGGCAACAAAAGATTAAGTCATTTTAATGAAATATATTTCTTCTGTAAATATCATTCATCGGAATAAAAAGATTGACTGATGATTGGTGATTGCTTTACACCGCATCATCACAAAAAGGCTATATCGCGGCGACGAATAAAAAGAGGTGTGGTATTCATGAGTCAACTATCATTCAAAACAATGTAGGATGATAAAACAGTATGCATGATTACCAAAAAGTGTTTTATTTTTTATTTTTCATATTTGAAAAAAAAAGTTAATGTCTATATGGACTTAATGAAATATCTGTTGGACCAAGAACCCTGCCTTTTAACTTGTTCTTTTATGTCTAAAAACTAATATCTATACACATGTATACTGCAGATTCAATGATATTTATGGGATACCAATTTTCACATATTTTGTTGGTAAAGCTGAACCACAAATTCAAATGTTCAACAAAGTACACATTTTCTGTAGACTTATATGCAGACTTTGATAAATCCACGAAAATATCCACGAATATACAAATTTTCTTCAACCAAACAAAATTGGTACCCATGAAAATAAATGAATCCATGGTACATCAATACTAAAACTCTGACACTTCTTTTTTTACAAGTTTTTAGCATACAAAAAATATAAAATATCTTCATACCTGATCCAAAGAACTCTACAAGCTGATCTTGTGTCCAGTTACAAGAGGTAATGATAAAGAGGCTATCATCTGTCATTAACCTCTTCAGTGTTTGGAGGTAGGATTGTCGTGCTGGTATTTCATCTGAAGGCATCAGACTGATGGCATCATAAGTACCTTTATCTACACATACTTTATATGTATGACCAAGACATGTGTATTTCTTGTTTGCATCATCGCAAATCAAATCTGCCACCTGAAAAAAAGGTAGACATGATAATTTTATGGAAGTCTTATGTTATCTTGCATCGCAAACTAGAGGCTCAAAGGACCCTGTGTCGCTCACCTGATATTTTTATTTACAATTGATGCATGTTAAATGCAACTGTTGTACTGTCGTTTAGTTTCAGAGATATAAGACTAAAAAGTGCGTTTGAAACCTATGTTTTATTTCAGCCAAGTGTGACATCATTTTCAATGTAAAGAAAGAAACACCATCATCAGGTATTAATGTGGTTTTTTTCATGTTATAGAATTATCAATTATTTTTATTGCCAGTTCATTAGTAGATTGTTTTCTATATTGATTTTCTACTGCAGTTACAGAAAAGAAGATTACAAAAGGAAAACATTTTGTAAAACTTACCAAAATTTACCAAATTAATGAAAATTGTTAAAATTGACTATAAAGGGCAATAACTCCTTAGGGGTCAACTGACCATTTTGGTCATGTTGACTTATTTGAAGATCTTACTTTGCTGAGCATTATTGCTGTTTACAGTTTATCTCTATCTGTAATAATTTTCAAGATAATAACCAAAACGCAAAATTTCCTTAAAATTACCAATTCAGGGCAGCAACCCAACAACCAGTTGTCCAATTCATCTGAAAATTTGAGGGCAGATAGATATTTACTTGATAAACAAGTTAATCCCTGTAAGATTTGCTTTAAATGCTTTGGTTTCAGAGTTACAAGCCAAAATCTACATTTTACCCCTATGTTCTATTTTTAGCCATGGCAGCCATCTTGGTTAGTTTGGCAGGTCACGGACACAATTTTAAACTAGATACCCCAATGATGATTGTGGCCAAGTTTGGTTAAATTTGGCCCAGTAGTTTCAGAGGAGAAGATTTTTGTAAAAGTTAACGACGACGGACGATGGGCCAAGTGATGAGAAAAGCTCACTTGGCCCTTCGGGTCAGGTAAGCTAAAAAAACCAGCAAATGTCAGTCAAGATTTCAATAAAATAAACCAAAATTCAATTAATTTCTGAGACATTTCATTCTAATGAAGAAAATTGTGTGATCTTATTTTACTAAAAAATAAAAAAGCTTATTTTTAATTTGATTCTTTTCTTCACATAAGACTTGACCAGAAAGTATGATTGTCACAATGAGAGAATTAAATAACAACACATCTAGTTATCCAATACAAACAAAAATCTAGAGTGACAGTGATGAAAATTAACTCATAAGATTAAAGATATATCTATGAAGTAAGATGATGATAGAAGAGATGAACAAACATTTTAAAGAACAGATAAGTTGCAGAATGTGTCAAGGGAGATAACCGCTTAAGAAAATAAATCAATATTGTGTTTCCAAAACAATCTTAATACATGTACCTATGAAAGAATAATAACTGATATAAAAGATGAAATTTGCATTTACAATTATTACATCCAACAAATTGTGACAAAGGATATTGTATTTCAAAGCTTGTTATGTGACTGAATGCATCAAACTTAGCATCATTAAAAATAGTCAACATAATTTGTGACAGGGGAGATAACTGACTCAACAATGGATAACAACAGTTACTGTAATAAATTAAAAAGTATAATGCAAAAGGCTTAGACAGATAACACAGCAAAGAATTAAACTTGAGTTGCAATAGAAATCACCAATAGATTGTGTTCGAAGCTAGTATTGGGATTACAATGTAACATACTTGTAACAGGGGAGATAACTGACCCAACAATGGAAAACAAATGTATTAAATCAAAAAGTATAATGCAAAAGACTGAAAATATAACTCAGCAATGCGTTTAACTTAACCAATAAATTGTGACAGGGAGATAAATGACCAATCAATGGATTGTATTAAAATTAAAACTATGATGGAATGTGGATTATATTCATAACAACAAAACTTCTTAAAAGCAGAGTGGGGCCTCGGTGGCCGAGTGGTCTAAGTAGTTACTACTGTAATCACTAGCCAGTCAACACTGAGGTTGTGAGTTCAAACCCGCTCGTGCGGGTGCACTCGACTCAATCTTAATTGACTAGGATTGTCAGTTTTCCTATCGAAGGTCGGTGGTTTTCTCCGGCACTCGGCTTCCTCCACCTATAAAACTGGCCGCCACGAAATAGCCCAAAAGCGGTGCTTAAAAGTGGCGTTAAAACACCAAAAATCAAAATCAAATCTTAAAAGCAGATTGTGTACCAATTCAGATTCAGCAGATAATCATTAGTTGACTGCATTTATGAAAAAATACCAGAAAGCTGAAATTTATAGTGTGCATCAATTATTATATGACATTGGAATTAAATCATTGTTACTTAGAAAATTTTAAAATTTGATGATTTGGATAAATAACTCTGTTAAAAATATATTACAGAGATAAATTTATGTTATTAATGTAGGAATGGCATCTAATAGATGAGAAGGGACATTGAGCTATTTCAGGAATACAAAAAAGCAAGTTTAAAAATATTTCTGTCCAGTATCTGAGGTTTCCAGCAGATCCTTTGTAGTGTAAATTATTTTTCTAACCTTTATAAATTTTAAGGATGTAGTTCAGTGAAATTAAAAAAATCTAGAATTTAAAATTGATACTATAAGTCAGAAGAGCATTAGTTGAGGAACAAAATAAGCTAAAAATATTGATAGGTTATGGAACTCCTTTTTGAGATATTTGATTTTTCAAAAATGGCGGAAAAGACTGACTCAGACTTTTACCTTATATTAAGCATTGGCATTATTTGGGTCTCAAATCGTAAGAAAAAAATCTAGAATCTGCTTAAATTTTGGTAATGACCTTTCTATGAAAAGAAAAATGGGTGATATGGGACAAAATATTTTATCCTGTATCGTAGGAAAAACCCAAGGAGTCCGAACATTTGACAAAAATTCATAAACCTGACCTGAGTACATCCTTGAATGATCTAAAATGTATGAAAATCAAGAGCACATAACACTTTTAGTATACTGAAGTAAAAATATTTGATTATCTTCCCTTTAATGTGTTAGACTGGTACTACAACGCTTTATGCATATCCTCTGGTAGTGTTCTACAACTGTGTAAAGTTCATCAATATTCATCTCACCTTTCACGAGGAGTTGCACTTTAATACAAGGTACATGGACAGACAGACAGGGTTATTCCTATATACTCAACTAAAACTTTTTTACAGAGAGAATAATTACATCTACATAGCAAAATGCTAAATTCTAAATACTGACATCTTGACTGATTGTAAAATCTGTAAACTGCTTTAACCAATCTTTGAAAATTAATCAGCTTGATATTATATTATAAAAATAAAAAGTAAAATATCCTTACTTCATATTTTATATTTTCAACATTATTGCTCTCAGCTATAGACTTGGCTAATTCTATTCCACCAGCAGAATAGTCCATTCCTGTCAAATTACTGTAACCTCTCTGGCTCTAAAGTATTAAAACAAATCTGTTAATATCATTTATATAGTTAGTGTATTTCATTTTATATCTAATATGATTTCCATGGCATATTTGAAAGTTGTTATGATTGTATTTTCTGTACATGAAGATGATTCCTATTTCATATCTTACTAGTAATACAAATAAAATGGATAGTTAAAAATCAAGATATCATTTGTTCAAGTGTTTTATGATGTTTTTTTTTATTGCTGACTGAATTATGTATATCCAACATGCTTTGTTCATATAAATAGGATGTTCAGACAAGACCCTAGGATATGTTTAGGGACATCCCCATAGACATTTTAGCAATCCATTTTGTACTTGGCAGTAACAACTAAGTGCATTTTTCATATGCTTCGAGCATACTCAGAATTTTAAAAATTTGATCTTTTTGATCCTAATAAAAAAAGTAAAAGTTATAACTTTGAAGATCCTGACTCTTCCAGTACATAATTGCTTTTGGGTTACAAAAGATGTATTATAACAAGAGATATTAATTGGTATTTGTGCTCTCATTATCAAAATTCAAATGACGAGAACAAATAATTGTGTTTAAAAATCATTGGAGATTTGAATGATATTCAAGGAGATAACATTTATGACTTTGAAGAAAGTGAAAAGTACAGAAGAAATTTTCATTCATGTGAGTCATCAGTAAAGAAGAATAAAGTAAAACAATTTTCATGGACACAACAATAAGCAAATTACCAATTCTACAAGAAGCATTCCATTGCCACAGCCTAAATCTATTATGGAATCATCTGTTTTATTTCCTCATTATCTTCAATCCAATCCAGTATTCTTTCCTGGCTATCCTCTCCAAACCTAAAAGTATTAAACAGGTATTAAAAGTTTTTCTTTCTATAAACAGTTCTTGATTTTTTGCAATCTTTATTCTTAAAACCTACTCCTTCCATCAAAAGCATTTTATGGGAGAACTTAAAATATCGCTGTATGCATTAATTCAAACAGCTGGCACAAAAACAAAGGATGCATTTGTTACTATTTTGGGAATATCAGGGCCAGCTTATCATCTCTCATTCATTTGTATCTTTCAATAAAATCGTTTTTTTTTTTCCTTGTTGAAGGCCGTACAGTTGCCTATAATTGCTTACATCCACTTCATTTGAACTTTGGTGGATAGTGGTCTCATTGGCAATCATACCACATCTCCTTATTTTTATATAATGTTTTAATTGATTTCTCATTTAAGCAAATAAAACAATATGCAAGTTACCTTCATAAGCTTTGGTAACAGTATTAAAATATAGTTGAAATACATAAAAAGTTTTGTACTTGTACACAACAGAAAAGGAAACCTAAATGTTTGTTTTCAGTTTCGTTGGTTTGTCGACTCAATCATCAATACCAAACATCTTCATTTATTGCTATCTTTATTTTGGCTCTATGTATGAATATCATAGTATATCAAACATAAGTATATAAATATACCACAGCATAATCCTGGTCCTATTAAAAGCCTACAAAAAGTTTATTTTTTAAAACCTATTTTTTTCATAAAAATTTACCATATCTCTCCAACATCACCTATATCTTTAAAAGCTTCTAGTTCTTTTTCATATGTGGAATCCCAGCTGAAAAAGAAATAAGAGGATGCCAATTTAGCCATATGTATCAATAATTATGAATGAATAATGAACTCGTACATACATTCATATATATTATACTGGAGAGAACTATTCCGCTAATCCTGCAATTTGATTGGTTACCTTGACAAGCTCAGAAAACCTGAAAACAAAGATCAGAATAAGTAGTTATTCTGGAAATCTGAACACTCCATTATAATATAATTGTTATTCAGGGTTCACAGGGGATATGGGATCAAGTATATAAAATACTAACAGGAATTATATCCCCTGTAGAGATCCTAAATAACATATAATGCTATGATTCGTCCTTCTTATTTCAAACATCCATTCATATTTCTGATTAAGTTGTGTTGTTGGGCTGTAAATTCTCTCTTTGATGTTCATTGCCAGTAAAGCCAAGGGTTGGGCACTTATTTACATGTTAAACCTGGTCACATTCTTTGTGTGTCTGTCCCTGGTTAGCACTTATTTACATGTTAAACCTGGTCACATTCTTTGTGTGTCTGTCCCAAGTCGGGAACATGTAATCCAGTGGTTTTGTTGGTTGCTGTCTGCAATATTTGATTTTTGTTAATTTTGTAAAATAAATCCAACCATTGGTCTTCTCTTTTACATTTTTTCATATTTGGGGCCTTTTATACATATGACTTAATTGCTAAACGTTATTAATTTTGCTCATTGTTGAAGGCCATATAGTGACCTGTAATTGTTCCACACATATGGTCTATGGATACTTGTCTCATTGACAATCATACCACATCTCCATATTTTTATATACACTGTTGAACACATTTTTGTCAAGCCTGCGACTTTTGTCGCAAAAGCGAGACAATGGGATCCTACATTCCGTTGTTGGCGGCAGCGTCCACAAATATTCACTCTGTGGTTAAAGTTTTTGAAATTTTAATTACTTTCTTAAACTATCCTGGATTTCTACCAAACTTGGACAGAAGCTTGTTTATGATCATAAGATAGTATCCATAAGTAAATTTTGTAAAAAAAAAAAATCCTGTTTATCTGTATTTTACTTATAAATGGACTTAGTTTTTCTGCCAGTTAACATTACATTCACTCTGTGGTTAAAGTTTTGAAAATTTTAATAACTTTCTTAAAATATCCTGGATTTCTACCAAACTTGGACAGAAGCTTATTTATGATCAAAAGCTAGTATCCAGAAGGAAATTTTGTAAAAATTTATTTCCTGTTTTTCCGTATATAACTAAGAAATGGACTTAGTTTTTCTTCCAGTTAACATTACATACCGTCTGCAGTTAAAGTTTTAACACATTTATTAGATTCATAAACCATCCTGGAATTTACCAAACTTGGACAGAAGCTTTTTACAATCAAAAGATAGTATCTAGAGGAAAATTTTTAATAATTTTTTCCCCATTTTTGTTGAGCCTGCAACTAACAGCAAAAGTAGGCATGACACTGGGTTCCGCGGAACCCTTACAAATTTTTAAATAATGCCTTTCCATTTCTGATTGAAGTAAAATGTTACACTTTGATATCTCTATGGTCTAGATTTGGGACAATTTAGAGGTTGTTAGTCTTGTTGAAGAACATATTTGACTTCTACAAGTCTTTACTTATTGGATTTTATTGGGTTTCTTGGGTTTCTTTTTCATTGGCATATACCCCTTTATTCATATTGCACCATGCCTTAAAGTCATCAAGTGAATATGCATTACTTATTACCCATTTCAATGTTACATGATTAAGTAAGCATTTTTATTGCTTTTCTTCATTGTGACTGTAGCTGGAGGGACTTCAGTAATTAAGAACAGGGTTTATAGCATACATTGAGATCAAAACAGCTTATTTATATTGGAATTTGAAGGCAGAGTTGTTAGATTATATTCAAAACATAAAAAACTTTTTTCAGCAATATTCAAACCAATTGCCACAACTTATTTCCAATGCTGTTTGGTCTAACAAAATCATTAAAAGTTCATGGAAAAACTACTTTACCCCAAATCAAAATGTGGATTAGACAGCTGTTGCTCTTAGGTCCTTTTGATATTTTTTGACAATTTGTGGACCACTGATTCGCAAATTGTCAAAAAATATCTGAAGGACCTAAGAGCTACGGTTCTGCAGCCAAGACAGTACTTAATATTACTGTAAGTCAGGTACTTTGATTTTCATTGATAATGACAATCGGCATAGAACAATCTCAAGTTTTTATGAATAAGTTACACCGTTCAAGGAGTCTAATATACGTCCTCGGCCCAGGTACAACTTGGATGTCTATGAAGACAACTCGGACTGTCAATCAGTCAACTCGGACGTCCATAAAGTCAACTTGGACTGTCTATAATGTAATGCCAACTCAGACAAAGTATAAAATTAGAATTTTGACTATATAAATAATTTAATGAAAAAGACTGTGTCTGAAGAGTATACAAATGACGAAAAAGACAACTCAGACTGTTGATGAAGAGACGTCTATATAGACAATTCAATATAGCAACTTTTAGACTTGGGACAATTTGTATTGACATGCATCTGTCTATTGTTGAAGACTGAATGACACTCCCTTGATTTTTTATATCTGTTGTATGAAAGCTGTATGAGTAAATAACATTTGTAATGTTTTGGTAGATTCTATTTTTCTGCTTGATATATGTTATATCCTCTATTTTACTATGGACCCATGGACATATTTACATAAGTTACATATAAATTTAGCGTTAACTAAGTAAAATCTAGACATACACAAAATCACAGAATTTTGAACTACACTTTTTGCTTAAATTAAGTTTTATTATATAAATAAATTGATAAATATAAGTAAAAATTTGAATTCACATTTAACTTTCTTTTTAAATATGTTTTGCAAATTCAGCAACATGCAAATGATATTGTCATGTAAAATATAACAAGGGCTCACACTACTTCAGAATCAAATGGAGAAGTGACTTCTCTTTTTGAAACTGATAGGGAGACTAAAAAGTGGTTCGTACAGATATTTCAATGGCGGATGAAGAAAAATTTACGCAAATAAATAATGTTTGACAAGCGATTTGGAAAGGAATATGACGCTTTTAATGCAATAAATGGATGAAACACTAACTAAAGGCAATTTTTTTTTATCACATTCTAATGAAGAAACAAACTTATTTTGCTGAAAATCAGAATGTTTTTATATACGCTCTCGAGTAACAATTACGGGAAGTGAAAGAAAATATGTCATCAAAGTTGTTTCTTTGAAATAACATACAACCAATCTGCAAAGTCAATACTTTCAAAGCTTTTCTAAAGAAATAAATCGTTTCTGTCTTTGAATTTCTTCACTTATAAATGAAAAATTGCTGTTTTATTGACATTGAAAAATGGAAAATTGCAGATGTAACATGACGAAAGCAACTGCAAGCGACTATTTAGAACACCAGGGCGACTAGATATCGCTTTGACGGTCGGGCAAAGCAAAGTGACAGACCTGAAAGCGACTTTTGTACCCCAGTCGCCTGGTAGCGTGAGCCCTGATAACATTAAGTCATTTAATAATTGATAATCATCTGGTATGTATAGCATGTATAGTTCAAATCCTCTTTTAATACTTTGAGTTGTCATTATAGACAGTCCAAGTTGACTTATTAGTCGGTCCAATTTGATTCCGTCTGAGTTGTCTCCTGCGGAGTCCTGGCCGAGTTGTCCCGCATTTGCCTTTGCACCGGTTTACCCGTCATTGAACAATCGATTCTTTGTACGGCTTACTCAAGTTACTGTGACGTAAAAGCATAAGCATTGTGACGTTGGAAATGTACGGGAAAGTTCATGAATTCGAAAGTCGTCTTTATGAAGGAAAATGTGCAGGAGGGTAAAAAACTGGTAGAGTCTTCTTAGATTTCTATCATTCGTTGTCCGACAACTTTACCGGTAACAAGACATTTCGCACCCAGACAAATCGGCACACAAGTCCGAAGACATTTCGCATCCATTTTGGACATTTCGGGATCCGGACATTTCGGGACCAAGACAATTCGGCACCTCGTTTTTAAAAATATATGTATTAGGAAAAATTAAAGAATTGTTGCAGTAATATTATAATTCGTAGATAAAATATGCATTACAAAAAAAATAATCATCATTTAATTAAACCCTAAATCATTATGTATGTATGAATAAACATCATTTAATTAAATCATAATTGATTGTTAGATATGTTGTTGTTTGAATAACCATTATTTAATTAAATCATAATTAATTGTAGTTATGCATTAATCAGTATTTTATGTATAAATCTGATAATTCCTCAATAGAGATCAAAAGTGTATAGCTTGTGTTTGCAGCTTGTGTTCTCGTTTGATCCTTACATCTATTAAGACAACACAATACCTGAAAACTAGCATTCAATTATCGTTTATTTAAGTCTCATGTATGAGGGGGCGGACAGGGGGTACCTTTCTCCTTTCTCCCGCCCCTTTTCTCCTTTCTCCCGACCCCTTTCTCTTGTGTCCCGACCTCAAACATGAAAAACTAATGTATAGAAATCTCGTTTTAATAAAAATCGATCAAATTTGTTGCTTTTTTTGATAGCTAGTCCCTGTCTTGTCCTTTCATGGGAGATTCGATAAGACTGCAACTGGCCAATTAACGACACACAAAACCAAAGACATCTAGATGACTAGATATCACAGGACAAAAACAGGATGGACGAGAATTTTATACTGCTAATTTGTAGATTAAGAAAAGATAATTTGGTCCCTTGAATTTGAAAGTTAATAAGTATATTTACTATAGTAAGTATAAAATCTATCAAATGATAACCTCACACGTTCACAACATTAGTTATATTAATTATAATACAAACATATGTCAATCTCGTAAGGTACAAATTTGTTAGTCTTTAAACAACTCAGTATTTCAGAAGAAAACTCAAACCATTATGAAATAAGGAAATGTAGTGCCTATGAGACATCTTTCTATCAAAGACAATATTATGTTTTGTCACAAAATGCCTTATAAAATAGACCATCACCAGATACGCTTAATATATATTTTGGTCCCGGAAGCATACTGTTTTACCGTGTCCGGACTTGGTATATATAACTGAGGGTTTATTCAGTTTATTTCTTATTGCAAAGTTTTAAGATTCAACTTTAAATTATGTACCAGGTGTTAGTATATATACCAAAAGTGCATATATTGTCAGGATTTTTGTTTGTTTTTTGTTTTAAATGTCAGGTTGCTTAATTTGGCATTTTGATAATATATAAATACAGGCAGAATACATAGCCCTGCTTACTCATTCTAAGACTACATGTACAATTTCAAGCTGGAACTTTTATATTGGATTTTATATTGTATAATTTTTCACGAATGACAGAATGTTGAACTTTGTCTTTTCAAGTGAAATTTTGAATACAATTTGTAAGGTGCCTTTATATATATTGATAATAATGTTGTAAATAGTGCAGGAAACAAATTAGTAATTTGTAAAAACAGTCAAACATAATTGCTATATATTAACACTAAACTTGCAAATTGAGTTCAGGCCCTCATACATATAGCAGTGCCAGGAAATTTTAATTTTTGGTTCACTATATTTAGATCAAAGATAAATAATTTATAAGGTGCCGATTTGTGTGAGTGCCGATTTGTCTATGTTAGGTGCCGATTTGTCCGGATGCCGATTTGTCTGGGTACCGAACTGTCTAGAATTCGACTTTACCATGTGCATCATAACAATTCGGCCCTGTGATCAATAAAATTACAAAGTGACAACCTCCTACATCATAGTGTTTTTATAATACGTATTTGCTACTGTTCACACGTGCTTACTGTTCAATAGTGCCTAATGATGATGATTCAAAATCACGTTGCCCAGGACCTGACATGTCAACAACATAAAGATGATCTTGTCAGAGACCTTCCGAAAAAAAATTTCCGGAAGTAAATAAATTTTGACGTAATATGGGTCACGCGACTGCGCCATTTTGTAGGAGTTTTGATTATTAACAGATCTTACAGCTGAAGTAACCTATTTATTCTCATACAAAAGAAGGTAATTTCATTCAGAAGTTAGATATGTACTCATATTTAAGTTTAACCGCAAATTTCAGTCATGAAATAGTTCAATAACACAAAAAACCACTGTTCAATGACACCTATATTTTTTTTATTTTACTAAATCAAATGTTGATCAACTGGACAAATAACCTAATCAACAAACTGTACAACATCATAGTATTCATTAGACTACGTTAATATCTATAGTTTTTGCAAACGAGGGAGATCTTTTCTTTCAAAATTGAATACCAAAATAATAATCACGAAAAATTACCCATGCTAGAAACTTGACCTGAATAATTTGATTTTGATCAGCTGATCCTGATCATTAGCGCTTATAAGTTATATATTAGTTTCATGGTTTCTTCTTTTTCTGCAATGAAAGATTGATATTAAAAGAAAGACTATGACAATTGTAGAAAATGCTTACAGTTAAGTATGGTGCCATAAGCTTTTCAGTAGTCAAGTCTAGTTACCAGAATATTTCAGTCATTATCATACCCGCCAACTTATTTAGGGATGAACTACATGACTTTGGCCCCTTATCCTGATATCATGATCGTGAAAAAAGCTCCTAAATACAATTATGGGAAAATCTACACACAAAAATCTATGTTTTTAAGAGGCACTCATGATTCAAGTACCCTTATTGATCATGAGTATGTCAACAAGGATTTGATACTAGAATCACATGTTGCAAAGTTCTCATAAGTGATCATTATCCAGTATGTTTGACTAGGAAAGAAAAAAATTGCCACACATATTAAAAAAGATATTCATACTACCATTTTTTACAGAAACTTGTTGTTTCTAAGTATGGATAGTAAAATAAGGGATATTTTCATAGTGGATAAATTAACCTAAAACAAGACAAGGTTAATAGTGTTTGGTATGTGATATAAAAATACAAAATTGAATATCAGTGGAAACAATGAAAAAAATATCCAAATCCTGTACCCAAGCACCTGTGTGTAAAATTGTAGATTTTCATAGGACTTTTACAAATTTTGGTGAAAAAGTTGATCAGAAAAACAATTGTCATTTTATAAGAGCGCTGGCAAAATACCTTAATGATTTGGGAGGGGGTGGCATGGATATAGTTACAATTCTGTTGTCAGGTCATTAAAGATGGCATTTTTAAAATTAATATTGATTCACTCATAGGGTCTTTGCATCGGAAATAAACACATTTATTCTAAAACCAGTTGATGGCAAAATACAAGTTATGTTCTAATATCGTTTATTTTATGATGATATGATACTAAACCCCTAACGGGAGGGATTGTGCTTGATTTTCATATGATGAAGACATCATCTTTCAATCAATTTGATTGAAGTCTGGAGCTGGCATGTCAGTAACTGCTAGTAGTCCTTTGTTAATTTATGTTGATTATTGTCATTTTGCTTAGTTTCTTCTGTTACCTATCCTAACATCGGACTCCGACTTCTTTTAAACTGAATATTAATGTGTGCATTGCTGTGTGTTTGTTTATTCCACATGGACTAGAGGTTTAGGGGGAGGGTTGAGATCTCACAAAACATGTTTCACCCCGTCACATTTTTGCGCCTGTCCAAAGTCGGGACCTCTATCTGGTTCCTAAGAAGAGGTTCCTAGGAGCCTATTGTGAGTGGGTTGAAAAGACATTGATTTACATGTAGCTTCATCATTACATTGTTGTATTTATAATATTATACTAAAAGTAAACATGTCATGTACATGTACCTCTCAAAGGTCAGAAATGTGGTCAGTGGTTGCTGTTGTCTCTTCATGTTTTTGTGTCAATTGTTGCAATTTATTTGTTTTAAGGGGAATCAACACTCACATGTACATGTAATAAAACATGAATAAAAAAAAAGATGAGGATTTATATTTTGTATTGCAATTTCAAATATATATGCATATGATATATATGGAATTAGACAAAAAAAAACATTCAATTTTTATTAATAGATTATTATTTTTTCAGATGGCATCAAGAAAAAAGGTGTTGCTTAAAGTTATTATATTAGGGGACAGTGGGTAAGTTGAAATGTCACTTTAAGCAATTTTTTTAATGCAAAGTTATAATTTTGTTTGCAGTTGCAACTTTTCTAAAGAGACTTTTTTTGTTGTTGTAGAAGCGAGACATAGCGATCCTACACTCTGTCCTGGGCGTTTGTGTCATCAACATTTGTGTTCAGTATGAGGTTCAAGTTTTTTAAGACATCAATAACTTTGTCAGACTTTGATGGGACTTTACAAAACTTTCAAAAGTTTGACAGAACATTCTTTATGATGAAAAACCAGAATCAAGAGCAAAGTTTTTTGCAATAACATTGAAATACATTTTTTGAAAAATATAATATTACTTTGTCAAATCATCATAAAATGTTATGAAACTTCTTCATGATCAAGAAATAGCATCTGAACCAACCTTGTCATGGTAACTCCTCCTACATGTTTTATCCTTTCCACACAAAAACCTTGGTACATTGTTAGATCCTAATATAGCAGATGTACATATGGGTAGGATGTTCTGGTCTGACAAATTTTTTTATGGCCCGCAACAAAGTTGTGGGGGCCATATAGTTTTACCCTTGTCCGTCATTCTGTCATTCCATCATTCCGCAACAAACCATTATACAGCATTTTTTTCTAAACGCCTTCAGATATTGGGCTGATTTTTGGTATGTGAGTTAACCATGATGAGTTACAGATCAAGTTTAAGTTTTTGTTCTGCTCCGCTAATTTTTGCTGAAATTACAGGCTTTGGACTTTGATAAATTGTTGAAAATCACAGTTATACGGACTTTTTTTCTAAACGCCTTGAGATATTGGGCTAATTTTTGGTATGTGAGTTAACCATGATGAGTTACAGATCAAGTTTAAGTTTCGTTCCGCTACGCTAATTTTTGCCCAAATTACGGGCTTTGGACTTTGATAAATTGTTGAAAATCACAGTTATACCGACTTTTTTTCTAAACACCTTCAGACATTGAGCTGATTTTTGGTATGTGAGTTAACCATGATGAGTTACAGATCAAGTTTAAGTTTTTGTTCCGCTCCGCTAATTTTTGCCAAAATTAAAGGCTTTGGACTTTGATAAATTGTTGAAATCACAGTTATACAGACTTTTTTTCTAAACGCCTTGAGATATTGGGCTGATTTTTGGTATGTGAGTTAACCATGATGAGTTACAGATCAAGTTTAAGTTTCGTTCCGCTCCGCTAATTTTTGCCAAAATAAAGGGTTTAGAACTTTGAAAATTGTTGAAAATCACAGTTATGCAGACTTTTTTTCTATACGCCTTTAGATTTTGCGCTGATTTTTGATATGTGAGACTACCATGATGAGTTACAGATCAAGTTTATGTTTCGTTCCGCTATGCTGATTTTCATGTCGTTTCAACACATCTTGTTAGATCTGCAGTACATCCACTTCCTGTTTGTTGATAGTTTGAAATTTAATTACTCATTGATCAAGGAAATTTTTCATCAAACTAGTATTGGTCTTGAGAGCTTGATACTATCCATGCATGCTTGTGTCCACATGTGTTGTTGAAATTGCAGATTTTATACAACCGCAAAAAATTTTGTGGTCGTATATTGGTATGACGTTAGCGTCGTCCGTCGTCCAAGACGCATTGGTTTTCGCACTCTAACTTTAGTTTAAGTGAATGGATCTCTATGAAATTTTACCATAAGGTTCAATATCACAAAAGGAAGGTTGGGATTGATTTTGGGGTTATGGTACCAACAGTTAAGGAATTAGGGGCCAAAAGGGGCCAAAAATAAGCATTTTGTAACTTCCAGACATAACTTGTGTGTTAGTGAATGGATCTCTCTGACTTTGTACCACAAGGTTCCATATCACAAAGGGAATGCTGGGATTGATTTTTGGGGTAATTGCCTCAAAATTTTAGGAATTAGGGCCAAAAAGGGCAAAAACAAGCATTTTCTAGTTTCATGACAATAACTTGTGTGTAAGTGTATGGATCTTTTGAAATTGTACTACAAGGTTCCATATCACAAAGGAAAGCTGGAATTGAGTTTGGGGTAATTGCCTGAAACGTTTAGGAATTAGGGGCCAAAATGGGCCAAAATAAGCATTTTCTAGTTTCCAGACAATAACTTGTGTTCAAGTGTATGGATCTCTCTGAAATTGTACTGCAAGATACCATACCTCAAAGGAAGGCTGGGATTGAGTTTGGGGTGATGAATCATAAGGGGTTCAAAAATTTAGGGGGATTTTTTTTTTTTTTTTTTTTTTTTTTTTTTAAATTTTCCATTTTAAGTTGGTTATTTCTGATTTATATTTAAAAGCAAATAATAATGATATGGCAGGAGATACACACCAAACAGGATGTGTAAATTATAATATAATAAGTATTGTGTAATAGCAAGAAATTTTCAATTGCACAGTATTGCGCAATAGCAAGAAATCTTCAATTGCACAGTATTGCGCAATAGCAAGAAATATCCAATAGCACAATATTGCACAATAGCAAGAAATTGTCAATTGTACAGTATTGCACAATAGCAAGAAATATTCAATTGCACAGTATTGCACAATTGCAAGAAATATTCAATTGCACAGTATTGTGCAAAAGAAGATACTTTGTATAAATTGCTTATTTCTTGACCAATTTCAATGGGGTTTTATTCTTGAACTCTTGGGGTTCTTTAATGTGCTGAATCTAACCGTGTATTAAGTTTTTGGATTTTGGGCCCCGTTTTTAAATTGGTCCACATTGAGGTCCAAAGGGTCTAAAATTAAACTTTGTTTGATTTCATCAAAAATTGAATTATTGGGGTTCTTTGATATGCCGAATCTAACCGTGTATTTAGATTCTTAATTTTTGGTCCCGTTTTCAAATTGGTCTACATTAAGGTCCAAAGGGTCCAAAATTAAACTTAGTTTGATTTTAACAAAATTGAATTCTTAGGGTTCTTTGATATGCTGAATCTAAACATGTATTTAGATTTTTGATTATGGGCCCAGTTTTCAAGTTGGTCCAAATTGGGGTCCAAAATTAAACTTTGTTTGATTTCAACAAAATTGAATATATGGGGTTCTTTGATATGCTGAATCTAACCATGTATTTAGATTTTTAATTTTGGTCCTGTTTTCAAATTGATCTACATTAAGGTCCAAAGGGTCCAAAATTAAACTTAGTTTGATTTTAACAAAATTGAATTCTTAGGGTTCTTTGATATGCTGAATGTAAACATGTATTTAGACTTTTGATTATGGGCCCAGTTTTCAAGTTGGTCCAAATTGGGGTCCAAAATTAAACTTTGTTTGATTTCAACAAAATTGAATATATGGGGTACTTTGATATGCTGCATCTAACCATGTATTTTGATTTTTGATTTTGGGCCCGTTATCAACTTTGTCCACATTGAGGTCAAAAGGGTCCAAAATTAAACTTTGTTTGATTTCATCAAAATTGAACTCTTGGGGTTCTTTGATATTCTGAATCTAAACATGTATTTAGATTTTTGATTATGGGCCCAGTTTTCAAGTTGGTCCAAATCGGGTCCAAAATTAAACTTTGCTTGATTTCAACAAAATTGAATATATGGGGTTCTTTGATATGCTGAATCTAACCATGTATTTAGATTTTTAATTTTGGTCCTGTTTTCAAATTGATCTATATTAAGGTCCAAAGGGTCCAAAATTAAACTTAGTTAGATTGTAACAAAATTGAATTCTTAGGGTTCTTTGATATGCTGAATCTAAACATGTATTTAGATTTTTGATTATGGGCCCAGTTTTCAAGTTGGTCCAAATTGGGGTCCAAAATTAAACTTTGTTTGATTTCAACAAAATTGAATATATGGGGTACTTTGATATGCTGCATCTAACCATGTATTTAGATTTTTGATTTTGGGCCCGTTATCAACTTTGTCCACATTGAGGTCAAAAGGGTCCAAAATTAAACTTTTGTTTGATTTCATCAAAATTGAACTCTTGGGGTTCTTTGATATTCTGAATCTAAACATGTATTTAGATTTTTGATTATGGGCCCAGTTTTCAAGTTGGTCCAAATCGGGTCCAAAATTAAACTTTGTTTGATTTCAACAAAATTGAATATATGGGGTTCTTTGATATGCTGAATCTAACCATGTATTTAGATTTTTAATTTTTGGTCCGTTTTCAAATTGATCTACATTTAGGTCCAAAGGGTCCAAAATTAAACTTAGTTAGATTGTAACAAAATTGAATTCTTAGGGTTCTTTGATATGCTGAATCTAAACATGTATTTAGATTTTTGATTATGGGCCCAGTTTTCAAGTTGGTCCAAATTGGGGTCCAAAACTAAACTTTGTTTGATTTCAACAAAATTGAATATATGGGGTTCTTTGATATGCTGAATCTAACCATGTATTTAGATTTTTGATGTTTGGGCCCGTTATCAACTTTGTCCACATTGAGGTCAAAAGGGTCCAAAATTAAACTTTGTTTGATTTCATCAAAATTGAATATATGGGGTTCTTTGATATGCTGAATCTAACCATGTATTTAGATTTTAATTTTGGTCCCGTTTTCAAATTGGTCTACATTAAGGTCCAAAGGGTCCAAAATTAAACTTTGTTTGATTTCAACAAAATTGAATATATGGGGTTCTTTGATATGATGAATCTAACCATGTATTTAGATTTTTAATTTTGGTCCCGTTTTCAAATTGGTCTACATTAAGGTCCAAAGGGTCCAAAATTAAACTTTGTTTGATTTCAACAAAATTGAATATATGGGGTTCTTTGATATGATGAATCTAAACATGTATTTAGATTTTTGATTATGGGCCCAGTTTTCAAGTTGGTCCAAATTGGGGTCCAAAACTAAACTTTGTTTGATTTCAACAAAAATTGAATATATGGGGTTCTTTGATATGCGAATCTAACCATGTATTTTGATTTTTGGGCCCGTTATCAACTTTGTCCACATTGAGGTCAAAAGGGTCCAAAATTAAACTTTGTTTGATTTCATCAAAATTGAACTCTTGGGGTTCTTTGATATGCTGAATCTAACCATGTAGTTAGATTTTGGATATTGGACCATAATAGGTGAATGTCCAATTTAAAAATTTTAAGTTCTTAGACCACATTCATTCTGTGTCAGAAACCTATGCTGTGTCAAATATTTAATCACAATCCAAATTCATAGCTGTATCAAGCTTGAATGTTGTGTCCATACTTGCCCCAACTGTTCAGGGTTCGACCTCTGCGGTCGTATCAAGCTCGCCCTGCAGAGCATTTTATTCAACTTTTAAGACGGGCCATTCGTGTCGTTCCGACACATCTAGTTTGGATTTGCCCTTTCAACTTACAAATTTGTTAAAACAAACCTTGGTCATTGCAACTTCTTAAATTGCATGATGAAATCTATTTCTTGCCCCAAAACACAGCCATTCAGACTACAAGTGATTCTTAAAGGGTGGACATGCATCTGACATGTCTGAGACAACATCAATTTAAACATTAGAAAAAGTCCAAATTTTATGTATTTCAGTCACTAGCATATTCAAATGTCAATCCATGATGCAGAGGGTATTGTCCTGCTTAGTTAAACTAGTTTAACACTGACTGCAACAATCGCTAACAAAACTCATCTCAAAAGTTTATCTGAGCAATGTGCAAAGCATTTTGTAACTTCCAGACAATTACTTGTGTGTAAGTGTATGGATCTCTCTGACATTGTACCACAAGGTTCCATATCACAAAGGGAATGCTGGGATTGATTTTGGGGGTAATTGCCTCAAAATTTTAGGAATTAGGGGCCAAAAAAGGGGCAAAAAATAAGCATTTTTCTAGTTTCAGGACAATAACTTGTGTGTAAGTGTATGGATCTTTCTGAAATTTTACTACAAGGTTCCATATCACAAAGGGAAAGCTGGAATTGAGTTTGGGGGTAATTGCCCTAAACGTTTAGGAAAAAGGGGCCAAAAATAAGCATTTTTCTAGTTTCCAGACAATAACTTGTGTTTAAGTGTATGGATCTCTCTGAAATTGTACTGCAAGGTACCATACCTCATTGAAGGCTGGGATTGAGTTTGGGGGTGATGAATCATAAGGGGGTTCAAAAATTGGGGGATTTTTTTCCTTTTTTCCTTTTTTCCTTTTTTTTTTTTCTTTAAAATTTTCCATTTTAAGATGGTTATTTCTGATTTATATTTAAAAGCAAATAATAATGATATGGCAGGAGATACACACCAAACAGGATGTGTAAATTATTATATAATAAGTATTGTGCAATAGCAAGAAATTTTCAATTGCACAGTATTGCGCAATAGCAAGAAATCTTCAATTGCACAGTATTGCGCAATAGCAAGAAATATCCAATAGCACAATATTGCACAATAGGAAGAAATTGTCAATTGTACAGTATTGCACAATAGCAAGAAATATTCAATTGCACAGTATTGTGCAATTGCAAGAATATTCAATTGCACAGTATTGTGCAAAAGAAGATACTTTGTATAAATTGCTTATTTCTTGACCAATTTCAATGGGGTTTTATTCTTGAATTCTTGGGGTTCTTTGATATGCCGAATCTAACCGTGTATTAAGTTTTTGGATTTTGGGCCCGTTTTAAATTGGTCCACATTGAGGCCCAAAGGGTCCAAAATTAAACTTTGTTTGATTTCATCAAAATTGAATTATTGGGGTTCTTTGATATGCCGAATCTAACCGTGTATTTAGATTCTTAATTTTTGGTCCCGTTTTCAAATTGGTCTACATTAAGGTCCAAAGGGTCCAAAATTAAACTTGGTTTGATTTTAACAAAAATTGAATTCTTAGGGTTCTTTGATATGCTGAATCTATTCATGTATTTAGATTTTTTATTATGGGCCCAGTTTTCAAGTTGGTCCAAATTGGGGTCCAAAATTAAACTTTGTTTGATTTCAACAAAAAATGAATATATGGGGTTCTTTGATATGCTGAATCTAACCATGTATTTAGATTCTTACTTGTTGGTCCCGTTTTCAAATTGGTCTACATTAAGGTCCAAAGGGTCCAAAATTAAACTTAATTTGATTTTAACAAAATTGAATTCTTAGGGTTCTTTGATATGCTGAATCTAAACATGTCTTTAAATTTTTGATTATGGGCCCAGTTTTCAAGTTGGTCCAAATCGGGGTCCAAAATTAAACTTTGTTTGATTTCAACAAAATTGAATATATGGGGTTCTTTGATATGCTGAATCTAACCATGTATTTAGATTTTTGATTTTGGGCCCCGTTATCAACTTTGTCCACATTGAGGTCAAAAGGGTCCAAAATTAAACTTTGTTTGATTTCAACAAAATTGAATATATGGGGTTCTTTGATATGCTGAATCTAACCATGTATTTAGATTTTTGATTATTGGGCCCGTTATCAACTTTGTCCACATTGAGGTCAAATTGGGTCCAAAGGGTCCAAAATTAAACTTTGTTTGATTTCATCAAAATTGAACTCTTAGGGTTCTTTGATATGCTGAATCTAACCATGTATTTAGATTTTGGATATTGGACCATAATAGGTGAATGTCCAATTTAAAAATTTTTAAGTTCTTAGACCACATTCATTCTGTGTCAGAAACCTATGCTGTGTCAAATATTTAATCACAATCCAAATTCAGAGCTGTATCAAGCTTGAATGTTGTGTCCATACTTGCCCCAACTGTTCAGGGTTCGACCTCTGCGGTCGTATCAAGCTACCCCCTGCGGAGCATTTTATTAATTTTTGGTCCCGTTTTCAAATTGATCTACATTAAGGTCCAAAGGGTCCAAAATTAAACTAAGTTTGATTTTAACAAAAATTGAATTCTTAGGGTTCTTTGATATGCTGAATGTAAACATATATTTAGACTTTTGATTATGGGCCCAGTTTTCAAGTTGGTCCAAATTGGGGTCCAAAATTAAACTTTGTTTGATTTCAACAAAAATTGAATATATGGGGTACTTTGATATGCTGCATCTAACCATGTATTTAGATTTTTGATTTTTGGGCCCGTTATCAACTTTGTCCACATTAGGGTCAAAAGGGTCCAAAATTAAACTTTGTTTGATTTCATCAAAATTGAACTCTTGGGGTTCTTTGATATTCTGAATCTAAACATGTATTTAGATTTTTGATTATGGGCCCAGTTTTCAAGTTGGTCCAAATCGGGTCCAAAATTAAACTTTGTTTGATTTCAACAAAATTGAATATATGGGGTTCTTTGATATGCTGAATCTAACCATGTATTTAGATTTTTAATTTTGGTCCCGTTTTCCTCATTGATCTACATTAAGGTCCAAAGGGTCCAAAATTAAACTTAGTTAGATTGTAACAAAATTGAATTCTTAGGGTTCTTTGATATGCTGAATCTAAACATGTATTTAGATTTTTGATTATGGGCCCAGTTTTCAAGTTGGTCCAAATTGGGGTCCAAAATTAAACTTTGTTTGATTTCAACAAAATTGAATATATAGGGTTCTTTGATATGCTGAATCTAACCATGTATTTAGATTTTGATTTTGGGCCCGTTATCAACTTTGTCCACATTGAGGTCAAAAGGGTCCAAAATTAAACTTTGTTTGATTTCATCAAAATTGAACTCTTGGGGTTCTTTGATATGCTGAATCTAACCATGTAGTTAGATTTTGGATATTGGACCATAATAGGTGAATGTCCAATTTAAAAATTTTAAGTTCTTAGACCACATTCATTCTGTGTCAGAAACCTATGCTGTGTCAAATATTTAATCACAATCCAAATTCATAGCTGTATCAAGCTTGAATGTTGTGTCCATACTTGCCCCAACTGTTCAGGGTTCGACCTCTGCGGTCGTATCAAGCTGCGCCCTGCGGAGCATTTTATTCAACTTTTTAAGACGGGGCCATTCGTGTCGTTCCGACACATCTAGTTTTGGATTTGCCCCTTTCAACTTACAAATTTGTTAAAACAAACCTTGGTCATTGCAACTTCTTAAATTGCATGATGAAATCTATTTCTTGCCCCAAAACACAGCCATTCAGACTACAAGTGATTCTTAAAGGGTGGACATGCATCTGACATGTCTGAGACAACATCAAATTAAACATTAGAAAAAAGTCCAAATTTTATGTATTTCAGTCACTAGCATATTCAAATGTCAATCCATGATGCAGAGGGTATTGTCCTGCTTAGTTAAACTAGTTTAACACTGACTGCAACAATCGCTAACAAAACTCATCTCAAAGGTTTATCTGAGCAATGTGCAGGGCTCACGCTAGCAGGCAACTGGGGCGAAAAAGTCGCTTTCCCGTCCGTCACTTCGCTTTGCCCGACCGTGAAATAAAATTGAGAATGGAAATGGGGAGTATGTCAAACAGACAACAACCCAACCAAAGAGCAGATAACAGCTGAAGGCCACCAATGGGTCTTCAACACAGCGAGAAAATCTCGCACCCGGAGGTGGTCCTCATCTGATCCCTAAATAAAATTGTGTACTGGTTCTGTGAAAATGGACGTCACACTAAACTCTAAAACATATAAAGGAACTAAAATTAAAAAAACATACAAGACTAACAAAGGCCAGAGGCTCCTGACTTGGGACAGGTGCAAAAATGCGGCGGGGTTAAACATGTTTTGTGAGATCTCAACCCTCCCCCTATACCTCTAGCCAATGTAGAATAAAGAAACACATAGCAATACGCACAGTAAAACTCAGTTTAAAAGAAGTCCGATGTCAGAATAGGTAACAAAAGAAACTTAAGCAAAATGACAATGATACATAAATTAACAAAGGACTACTAGCAGTTACTGACATGCCAGCTCCAGACCTCAATTAAACTGATTGAAAGATTATATCTTCATCATATGAAAATCAGGTACAATCCCTCCCGTTAGGGGTTTAGCATCATACCAATTACCATCATAAAATATATGAGAAGAACATAACCCGTATCATGCCAACAACTGGTTTTAGAATAAATGTGTTTATTTTAGATGCAAAGACCCTATGAGTGAATCAATATTAATACCAAAATATGCAATCCTTAATGACCTGACAACAGTATCGTAACTATATCCCTTCCGAATAAGTCTGTTTAAAGGTTGGTTAGCTTTTGAGGTGAATGCCGACATTTTTGTGCTTTGTAAAGAATATTACCATAAAATATTGGATGTGAAATACCTGAACGTATAAGATGTCTGCATGTTGATTTATATTTTCAAATGATGTCCTTGTACTAATGATAAAATTTAGTAAATGTTTTGACTAGTTTGTGATATCGAAAACCCTGGTATAATAATTTTTCAGTAATACAGAGATTTCTTTCGTTGAAATCAAATACGTTGTTACATACACGAGCGAATCGAACAAGTTGAGATATTTAAACACCATAAGATGGTGACAAGGGAAGGTCACCATCTAAAAATGGATAACTAACAATAGGAAATGAAAAATCATCTCTTTTATCATAAATTTTGGTATTAAGCTTCCCGTTAAAGATATAGATATCAAGGTCCAGGAAAGGGAAGTGTTCATTGTTAGTATTAGCTTTATTTAAAGTCAGTTTGGCAGGATAAATCTCTTTAGTGTACATACTGAAGTTGTCATTATTGAGAGCCAATATATCATCTAAATATCTAAAAGTGTTATAAATTTTTGAATCAGATGTTGTTTCGATGGTTTTTTCTGATTTTAGTCATAAATTGTAACTCATAACAATACATAAACAGGTCTGCAATAAGTGGTGCACAGTTAGTTCCCATGGGAATTCCGATAACCTGATGGTATACGGAATCTCCATAGCGAACAAAAATGTTATCTAGTAAATATTCAAGGGCAGTTATGGTATCAAAGCAGGTCCAATTGACATAGTTCTTTTGTTTGTTGTTACTAAAAAATGACCTAAAAGAGTTTGAACATATATATTCACATTCCGACTTTTTAAATGCCCATTTAATCAGGTGTGTGAATTTTTATTCCCCAGCCGAAGTGGAGGGGGCATTAAGTTTTACCCTTGTCCATCCGTACGTCCCGAAATTGGTTTCCGTTCTCTAACTTAAGTTTGCATCAACCAAATGTTATCAAACTTATACACAATGTTTATTACCACAAAACACAGATCAAGTTTGAATTTTGGTGGTGTCACTTTAACCGTTCTAGAGTTATGCCACTTTATAATTTTTCATTTCCGTTCTCTAACTTAAGTTTGCCTCATCCAAATGTTATGAAACTTATACACAATGCTTATTACCACAATACACAGATCAAATTGGAATTTTTGGGGCGTCACTTTTACCATTCTAGAGTTATGCCCCTTTACAAATGGAAACATTTAGCTTTTCAAAAATATCAATGTCATTATTCAAGTAATTTTATACGACCGCAAAAAATTTTTGTGGTCGTATATTGGTATGACGTTGGCGTCGTCGTCGTCGTCCGAAGACGCATTGGTTTCGCACTCTAACTTTAGTTTAAGTGAATGGATCTCTATGAAATTTTACCATAAGGTTCAATATCATAAAAGGAAGGTTGGGATTGATTTTGGGGTTATGGTACCAACAGTTAAGGAATTAGGGGCCAAAAGGGGCCAAAATAAGCATTTTGTAACTTCCAGACATAACTTGTGTGTTAGTGTATGGATCTCTCTGACATTGTACCACAAGGTTCCATATCACAAAGGAATGCTGGGATTGATTTTGGGGTAATTGCCTCAAAATTTTAGGAATTAGGGGCCAAAAAGGGCAAAAACAAGCATTTTCTAGTTTCATGACAATAACTTGTGTGTAAGTGTATGGATCTTTCTGAAATTGTACTACAAGGTTCCATATCACAAAGGAAAGCTGGAATTGAGTTTGGGGTAATTGCTCTAAACGTTTAGGAATTAGGGGCCAAAAGGGGCCAAAATAAGCATTTTCTAGTTTCCAGACAATAACTTGTGTTCAAGTGTATGGATCTCTGAAATTGTACTGCAAGGTACCATACCTCAAAGGGAAGGCTGGGATTGAGTTTGGGGTGATGAATCATAAGGGGTTCAAAAATTTGGGGGAGGGGTTTTTTTCCTCCTTTTTTTTCTTTAAAATTTTCCATTTTAAGTTGGTTATTTCTGATTTATATTTAAAAGCAAATAATAATGATATGGCAGGAGATACACACCTAACAGGATGTGTAAATTATTATATAATAAGTATTGTGCAATAGCAAGAAATTTTCAATTGCACAGTATTGCGCAATAGCAAGAAATCTTCAATTGCACAGTATTGCGCAATAGCAAGAAATATCCAATAGCACAATATTGCGCAATAGCAAGAAATTGTCAATTGTACAGTATTGCGCAATAGCAAGAAATATTCAATTGCACAGTATTGCGCAATTGCAAGAAATATTCAATTGCACAGTATTGTGCAAAGAAGATACTTTGTATAAATTGCTTATTTCTTGACCAATTTCAATGGGGTTTTATTCTTGACCTCTTGGGGTTCTTTAATATGCTGAATCTAATTGTGTATTAAGTTTTTGGATTTTGGGCCCCGTTTTAAATTGGTCCACATTGAGGTCCAAAGGGTCCAAAATTAAACTTTGTTTGATTTCATCAAAAATTGAATTATTGGGGTTCTTTGATATGCCGAATCTAACCGTGTATTTAGATTCTTAATTTTTGGTCCCGTTTTCAAATTGGTCTACATTAAGGTCCAAAGGGTCCAAAATTAAACTTAGTTTGATTTTAACAAAAATTGAATTCTTAGGGTTCTTTGATATGCTGAATCTAAACATGTATTTAGATTTTTGATTATGGGCCCAGTTTTCAAGTTGGTCCAAATCCGGGTCCAAAATTAAACTTTGTTTGATTTCAACAAAAATTGAATATATGGGGTTCTTTGATATGCTGAATCTAACCATGTGTTTAGATTTTTGATTTTCGGGCCCCGTTATCAATTTTTTCCACATTGAGGTCAAAAGGGTCCAACATTAAACTTTGTTTGATTTCATCAAAAATTGAATTATTGGGGTTCTTTGATATGCCGAATCTAACCGTGTATTTAGATTCTTAATTTTTGGTCCCGTTTTCAAATTGGTCTACATTAAGGTCCAAAGGGTCCAAAATTAAACTTAGTTTGATTTTAACAAAAATTGAATTCTTAGGTTTCTTTGATATGCTGAATCTAAACATGTATTTAGATTTTTGATTATGGGCCCAGTTTTCAAGTTGGTCCAAATCGGGTCCAAAATTAAACTTTGTTTGATTTCAACAAAATTGAATATATGGGGTTCTTTGATATGCTGAATCTAACCATGTATTTAGATTTTTGATTTTGGGCCCCGTTATCAACTTTGTCCACATTGAGGTCAAAAGGGTCCAAAATTAAACTTTGTTTGATTTCATCAAAAATTGAACTCTTGGGGTTCTTTGATATGCTGAATCTAACCATGTATTTAGATTTTGGATATTGGACCATAATAGGTGAATGTCCAATTTAAAAATTTTTAAGTTCTTAGACCACATTCATTCTGTGTCAGAAACCTATGCTGTGTCAAATATTTAATCACAATCCAAATTCAGAGCTGTATCAAGCTTGAATGTTGTGTCCATACTTGCCCCAACTATTCAGGGTTCGACCTCTGCGGTCGTATCAAGCTGCGCCCTGCGGAGCATTTTATTAAAATTGGAGTTATCTTCCTTTGTCCATGATTATAGTTAAATCAACTACAATCAATGCTTTATACAATGCAATGTTTAATTTTGCCTTCCACTGATAAAACACAAATCAAGTTGAATTTGGGAAGTGTCACTTTAACCATTATTGAGTAATGCCCCTTTATAAATCGAAAAATTGCAAAATTTTTAGTTTCCATTCTGTAACTTAAGTTTGCCCCAACTAAACATTATGAAACCAATACACAATACTCATTACCACAAAACTAAGATCAAGTACAAATATTGTCTCCTTTCTCTAACTTTAGTTTGCCTCAACCAAATGTTGTGAAACTTATACACAATGCTTATTACTACAAAATACAGATTAAGTACGAAATTCGGTGGCGTCCCTTTTACCATTCTTGAGTTATGTCCCTTTATAAACATAAAAATTGCTGAATTTTTCGTTTCCGTTCTCTAACTTTAGTTTGTCTCAACCAAATGTGTATAAAACTTATACACAACTGTTCTAGAGTTATGCGTGTTTACAAATTGAAAAATTGCTGAATTTTTCGTTTCTGTTCTCTACTTAAGTTAGCCTCAACCAAATGTTATGAGACTTACAAACAATGCTTATTACCACAAAACTCAGATCAAGTTCAAATTTGGGTAGCGTCACTTTTACCATTCTTCAGTAATGTCCCTTTATAACTTTATATGATATGCAAGCGGGGCATCATCTGTGTCCACATGTGGACACAATCCACATTTTTTTCTTAATAAGATTATGAGGCAAAGTGGTATATAGGGTAGAAAAATCAAAATTTTGAACAGATTCAAAATCACCAATTTAAGCATGCAATTTATCAAGTACTTCCAACGAATTTTTGACACTCCAAAAGTAATTAATTCCCCTTTTTTCAAAGGCCTTATTTGAACAATTTATTACCAGGTTTTTGATTGTACCAAGTGTACTAGTAAGTAGAACAGACAGTTTAGTAGTGGAACAATGGCTTGAAGACGAAATAAATCTATATTTGGAGTTTTGTGCAGCTTCGGAAGCCAGTACATAGTTGGAACTTTCATTGTATTTGGTTCTGCTTGTAAAGAGGCAGCTAAAAGTTTATGTTTATTACAAATGTCATTTTCCGAAAATGGAGTCAGTTAACACGTTGGAATGTTGGTGAATTGGTGATTTCCTTTTTTAGAACCTCAATGTAAAATTTATGTCAAACAATAATGATATTGTTAGCAGCCTTATCAGCTGGGACAAAAACAAATTCCTTGGCTAGTTCTTTTAGCTTATGTTTCATACGAGAAATTGGGCTATTATGGTTGTTTTAGGAGTAAAATGTTCTTTAAAATGTTGTTCACAATACTCTGCTTTCAGTCAATAAATGATTTATTTTCTTTTGAAAAGAGGTGAAAGCATTGACTTTACAGTTGGTTGCATGTTATTTCATAAAGACATATGAATTGAACAATATAAAAAAATAAAAAAATATAAAAAAAAGACTATATATGGCCCTTTATATTAAGGTAAAAACCAAACATTGTAGTGCCACGAGTGAATGGGCACTTCTCTTTCAAGTCTCACCAATTCTCCCTATCAGTTTCAAAAAAGAAGTCACTTCTCCCTATGTTTCTGAAGTAGTGTGAGCCCTGAATGTGTAGGACAAGTTTCCAAAATCAGTGCCAATCAAATATTTTTAAAATAGTTATGCCCTTGGAAATATTAATTATATTTGAAATTGCATTGTATTTGCTCTCAAGCCTTCATTTCTCTTAAAATAGTTATAAAAATTTTTAAGAACAAAAAAAATTTTCTGGTGTTATTTTCCTTGGATAGATAAAATATATGCAATGCTGGGCATTGGAAATCTTTTCTTTTATTCAAACTCATAAGTTGAAGCCAAACTGTTATTGCCTTGTCTAAAAATGGAAAACAACAAAAAGACAAACAATTCTACAAAACACAACATTGAAAATTTATGACTAAGAAATACGGACCTCCGTCAAATACAGGGGGTGATCTCATGTGCTCCAGAAGGGTTAGCAGATTCTGCTCCACATGTGTCACCTGTTGTGTTGCTCATGTATGTACAAATTCGGTTACCGCTCTTATTCAGGGATGTCACAATCGAGGAAAAGAGGATGTGGTTGTGGTTTTATATGACAATTGAAACATATCCGTTGTCATTTATAAATGGTTTTTGCTTCAAAGTACACATAGATGATACATGTACATTTGTATATTTAATTGAAGTTAGCTGTAATCATGCATATATATGCTATAATTCATGAGTACTTATTACAATACTTATATTGTGCTACATGTATGTGTACATGGTGTAAATTATCATGTATATCCTACCATACAAACATGATCATCACATTTTCATGAAATTGGCATTTCAATATTGGAGAGACCTACACATGAGCAATGCTATAAATGTAAATTTGTTAGAGGAAAAATCTCCCAACCAAGTAATTCTGACCCCTACAATTAATTTTCTTGCCTAATTGAATTACTGGTATATCATATGTTGATCCAAAAAGTTTAACATCAAAATTTGTGTTTTTGTAAAAATACATGCACTTAATGAACTACAATCATGATCATAACTACATTTGTAGGTGTACAATTACATGTACAAAGCAAAACAATCTGTTTAAAATTAAATGTAGGCAATCATAATCAGCTTTATATTGACATCTGAACATGCTGAACATGATTGAATTTTAATCTGACTGTACCTTTTTTTACCTCCATCATACATAATTTGAAAGTGTTTATTGGTTGATGTTTGCTTAACTCATTCAGATGTTAATTTGATTATGACATTCATTTTGCCGGTAGTTACTATTGCATGAAAGTTAAATTTTATATCTACAGCAGTTTATAAACTATGAAAAGTTTAGAGCCAAAGTTCTGACAAAAATAAGGCCAATTTTGTAATCATGAACTTCATATAGTTCCTTGTTTTTGTTTTTTTTCTGACTTTAAAGCTACATTCATGACAGTCATTGACAATCATCATTATGATGTCATATCTATAAAGTGAAAAGGATTGCTGCATCTGAACCATGGACCTTTCTTTCACTATTACAAAAATTGTACTAGATAACATTTGGTAACTATAAGTCCACATAATTCATTATGATGATTATCAAAATTGATCAATAACAATGTCTGATGAATGTTCAGTTAAATGGATACTTTAATTTCATGTCCCACCTATAATAGAGAGGGTATTAAGTTTTTCTGTCTGTGCATCCATCTGATCGTCTGTCTTGTTTATTGGTCCTGTTTTGGTTTGCCATGAACTTGTGGTCACATCATTTATTAATATACAGTTCACTGAACAAAGAAAAGTGATAGTGCAAGCAGGGTTTAGTGTCCTACATGTATATATGAATACACATTCTTATTGGACATAATTTAAAGTTTGCCTATATAAAATGTTATACTTTCAGTTATTGTCAAATTAATGCATTTGTCAGTTTTGTATGCACATAGCACAATGTTTTGAATCTTTGTTTATTGAACACCTACATTTGTGCTCAATTCTTGAAATTATTTTTCTTTTTCAAAGTTAAAAATAAAATGACAGGTAATTTCTTATGTATAAAGAATAGTACATATTATATTGTCACCACTCACTTAGTAGACTTGTAGGTGTTATAAGATATCCATCAAACAATAATTACTAAGCTACACCTATATCATTGTGTCTGTTTGACATGTGATTTGGTTGGTTAAATTTTATAATGTAAATGTATATTTCATGCTTAAGTACAAATGTACATGTTAAGGTCATTACCCTTACCAAAACTGTCAAAAAAAGATGTTATCCTAAATCAAAATATCAATTTAGGGTAATTATTTTTCTGTACTTTTTATATGCCCGTTTACGGGACGTATTATGGTATACCGTTGTCTGTCCGTCTGTCGTCAACATGTCGGACATTAACTCAAAAACGCTTTAACCAATTTGCATAAAACTTTGGTGAATTATTTATATCTATTGACGTGAGCTCCCTTTCGATTTTTATAAATTTTAGATTTTACGTTTCCGAGTTATGGGGTTTTATTCATAAAAAAAGGGGGATTTTCCAGTTTCGGACAATAACTCAAAAATGCTTTCAGCAGTTCTCATGAAACTTTGATGAATTGTTGATATCTATTGATGTAAGCTCCCTTTAGAATTTTATGAATTTTAGATTTTTCATTTCCGAGTTATGGGGTTTTATTCATTAAAAAAGGGGGGATTTTCCAGTTTTCAGACAATAACTCGAAAATGCTTTCAGCAATTCTTATGAAACTTTGGTGAATTGTTTATATCTATTGATGTAAGCTCTCTTTTGAATTTTATATATATAAATTTTATTTGTTTATAGTCTTGACAACAAATTTACTAAGTTATGCACAACAGCAAGAAATCTTTAATTGAATATAAATTCAATTCATATAACCAATTTCAAGTTCTTTGACTACATTTATTCAGAAACCTATAGTATGTCAAATATTTAATTACAATCTAAATTCAGACCTGTATCAAGCTTGAATATTGTGTCCATTTTTGCCCCAACTGTTCAGGGTTGGACCTCTGGGGGCGTATCCAGCTGCACTCAGCGAAGCAGTTTATTTCATTATTTCAGAGTCTATGGAAATGCACTACTTATCAAATGTTTTTTCTACCTTCTTCTATATGTTTTTGTACTGCTGATTCAATTTTTGTTGCATGAATGGATGAGAAGTTTACAAGGTGACACCTTTTTGCATTGATACAGATTTACAGTTTTCCTGTCCGTCAAGTTCTAAGCTACATCTGAGTTGTGTTCAGTCTGTATTTAAATATTTATTTTTATTCTGAGTCATCATCAGCAACTTACATGTAGCTTCCACAGAAAAAAGTTAAAGGTGTCCAGATGAACGTTCATGTTCAGTTACTGAGCTCTCGCACTCAAAACTTTTAAGTAGGCAGATGAAAGTTAAGGGCCAGTGACTGAATGTGGGAACTGCTATTATACATCCTTGTTTTAGTAAAGTGATAATTAATTTTAAACATACATGTGACATAAGTATGTGTGTCACTAAATGTAATTATATGTCCTCCACTTTATCCTGAGGTATATACATCATTTGACTTAATATACATATGTATAAAGGTGTAAAGGAATAAAACGGGTCAATAAATGTGTTATCAGGTCTGCAATGTAAATAGATTAAAGGTCATAATACATGTACATGTGGTATGTGAACTGATAAATAATGCTGCACCTCTGACGTTGTTATTAAGTTGCAATCATATGTTATGTATATCACTCCACTTGTGTATAGATCTGTGTTGTATTTTGAAAACCCCTTGGGCTCCCTCTAAATTACAACCTGGTCAGTTAATTTTGAATTCAATAAACAGTTGTTGAGAAAATAATTGGAAGGTATACATATTGATTTTGGTGTTTTCTTGATCAAAAACCTAGTTGTTGCAAGGTTATTGAAGCTGGGGTTGTTAAGTGTCTGATTATACTTGATATAGAAGGGTCAAAACATTATGATGTTGCTGATATAGTACTGGATCAAAGTTGATTTCATAAGGCATATAAGATAAATCTTATGCAATGCCTCAAAGTTACAGACAAGATTTTTGGAAAAGAATTTTGAGGGTAACAGATGTAGGGAAATACTGTAAATTTTACTAACCTGCTCAGTGGTTTTGTGGTTGGGTCAATCAAAGGACTTGAAAATTGGTATTTGCTGCTTCTCTTCCACTAATCATGCATCATTTACGAGTAAGAGCAAAGATGGTTCAGTTCAGAGTCAAAATAATGTGTCATTTCCAGGTTGACACGTCTTCCTGTGGACTATTACCTCGTGAACTAGCATGTTAAAAATACAACTTGCCATGTCCTTCATGTATAAAGAGGGTTAATATTCATATCACAACTTAAAACAGCCATCCATCAAACAATCTGATAAAACTTATAACTTGCATTAGTTCAAAGAGCCCTGAAAGGCTATTCACTATCTTCTTACTATTGAATGGCTATTCACTTTTGTCATAGACAAGAACACATACTGTATATACTTTATTAGGACAACTGTAGAGATCTGTATATCATGTTTAATACTAAAACATTGTATCTTTTTTCAGTGTTGGAAAAACATCGTTAATGAATCAGTATGTGAATAAAAAGTTCAGTAACCAGTACAAAGCCACAATCGGTGCAGACTTCCTCACAAAAGAGGTTATGGTAGATGACAGATTAGTTACAATGCAGGTTTGTGTGTAGTAACACTAACTTTAACGCATTTCAGACTTTATTTTACTATGCTAGAAGTATTGGTACATGTCTATGAAGACTAGGAAACATAGAGAGATTATTTGTTAATTTACATAGGATGATTACCTAGAAAGATCAGAAAGTAAAGGTTACTTCAATCTCAATAAAGGTTTGGTTGCAATGATATACATTTCATGGCTTCATGTTCATATTTCTTTCTGTCAAAACATAGTCCTGGCAGGCCCAGTGGTATGTGATTGATCTTCCGTAGTTTTATGAATATCAGAGTCTAAACATATTACATGTTAAAGTACACTTATTCCTCTACAGCTGACACCACAGTGTAGAATGTTGTCAGCAGAGAATTTTCTTGAGAACTGAATTACATCAGTAAGTGTTTTCAGTAGGTTTCAATTAATATAATTATAGATTAGCGGGTTTTCTGCACAGTAATGTTGTACAGATAAGCTGTGAGCCACACTGTGAACCTTTTTGGTGAGTGAGAGCAGAGAATGAGCAAAGAAGCTTCACAATGTGTTGAGGGCTGCTACTTTACTGTATACATGTATCTATGCAAAAACATTATTTGTTTATTATGTTTTTTCTGGTCTTTGCCCAAACCTTAAGACCAGGGTTCCCTGGGTCAATTTTCTTGTTCGCCACCTCTTTCGCCTAAACAATATATTTTTTTTCGAAACTTTCAATTTTTTTTCGCCAACTTACATAAACTTATTTTTCATTAAAAATTTCTTTCTAAGGAAAAAAAAAAAAAAAGAATCAATAATAACAAACATTTACTTTTTAAAAGATGCTGTAAAATTGCAACATAGATCATGAAATCATCATATAATAGTTTATTGAATACTGCCTGTCTACTTGAAGGATAAAGACTAAAGTTAGAGATTTTTTTAACTTTTGAATATTTTCCTTCTTAACAATATTTTCTTTTCCGGACCATTGTTAAAAATGATTTGGGTGTTAAACTATATATGCCTCAAACATCTGCGTCACTTAAACGATTGTAAATTACACACTTCAAAACAATTATTTCTATCCATGTTGTAGGATAAAATTTTAAGTCAGAGATTTTTCTTACTTTTGAACATTTTTCGCCATAACAAAGTTTTCTTTTCCAGACCAACATTAAAAGAAAAGGATTAGACGTAAAACTATGCTTTAAACATGTGCATCGCGTAAATGTTGTGAAGTACCCACTTCAAAACAATTATTTCTATCAAAGATGAACTTATATTTCTTTTGCTAATAATGGATTTTAGTCGCCACAATTTTTATTTTTTCGCAAAATGCCAGAAAACCCTGCTTAAGACTGTTTTACGCTGTGCTCACGGCTCAAAGAAAGCAGTGATACAAAAATTTTGGAGCAACTGATCAGGATGATGTAGGTGAAGGGAAGGGAGATAATGGTTATTAAATATGATATTTTCCATTTGTTTCAGATATGGGACACAGCTGGGCAAGAAAGATTTCAGAGTTTAGGTGTAGCTTTTTACCGAGGAGCTGATTGCTGTGTACTAGTGTTTGATGTTACTGTGCCAAATACATTTAAACAATTGGACAGTTGGCGTGATGAATTTTTGATACAAGCTAGTCCGAGAGACCCAGAAAATTTTCCATTTGTGGTTATAGGAAATAAAATTGATTTAGAAAATAGAGCAGTAAGTACAATGTATTATGAATATGGTATATATATTAAAATTAGTTAGTGGAATGGCATATATGGTCTGCCATTTTTATTGTTGATTGAAACCAAGCTGTTGTATGTGAAAAGAAGTTTTAAATACACAAGGTTTCGTTAGATTGCAACATTTTGTAATATTTTAAGGCTGACATTAACACATTTGATTACCTATTCAATTGACTAGCATAAAATTCGATGCTTTTCTCCTCTTAGTGCTATCACCTATTCAAACAACTATTTACAAAAAATTGTCGAAGATTTTTTGAATACATCTTGCATGAATTGATTTATAATAACTGGTAGTTTATTGAATTTGAAATGCTCAGTTACCAATGATACTGTCTTTAGTAGGAAACATTTAAATGTATTTAATTGGATGCACACAACAATCCAAACTTAGCAATTGTTTTTTGTATTTATTTTTGTGAACTGATATGGACCAATGTTTTAATTTTTTTTCTGCTGGAAGCAAAGAAGATATTAGTTAGACCATATCCGTTTAAAGTAGATTTTATGTATGGTATATATTATTTTTAAAGATTGCTTGATTTAAATTCTACCTTTTATTTGTCACTGTAAGTACTATTACAGAGTAGTTTATTTACATTGTTGAATAGATATATATGTTACCCTAAAACATTGTTTGTTTATGCAAAATATTTTATAAAGAGGGAAGTTTAGTTGTGAAATTTTTCTTGAAATTAACAATAAATCAATGCATTTTCATTGTTGGAACTTATTTCCTGCATTTTCAATTTTACTGTTGATAATACAAATTTAACAATCTATTCTGCCTTATATCAATTACAGGTATAAACATGAAGGTCATTTGAAGGGAACTTACTAAATAATTGTGTTAAATTTGTAATTCAGGAATTCCCCATAAACCGATTCATTGTACTTTTATTATAAGTTCAGTTTTAATAGGGCTAATATAAATAAAAATTTACTGAGTACGTCCATTGCCAGAAAATCTTTTCCAAAGTGAATTTTTATGTAAAAGTCAGTTTGTTAAAACTTGTAAACTAATAAGACTTTTTGAAAATTTTCTAATACTGGTCTTTTCTCTTTAGGTTACAGCAAAAAGAGCACAGGGTTGGTGTCAGAGTAAAGGAGATATACCATACTTTGAAACCAGTGCAAAAGAAGCCATCAATGTAGAACAAGCTTTCCAGACTGTAGCCAAGAATGCATTAGCGCAAGAAACAGAAGTAGAACTTTATAACGAATTTCCCGATCAAATTAAAATCACAAATGACAGTGGTAAGCCCAAAGAGGGTTGTGGATGTTAATATCTATTAGGATAATTTTTATTTCTGAAAAATAACTCATTGAATTATGTGTACAGCTTGAAGAACATAAACGCAAGCATAGAATGTGATATATAAAACTTCATTAAAACAGGGTCAAATGCACCCAGGTCATAGGAAAATAACAAAAACATTTTCCTGCGATGGCAATTGTAAAAATATTTGATTCTTGTGATATTTAAGAACATTTTATACCTAGTATGACCAAGAATTCTATTCCTACAGTTTAATTTAATTACAGTCATGACAGTTCTGTGGAAAAAAAGGAAAAAATTATTTCTGCTTTAATAAGTCAAACTGTGCAAGGTAATGCATTCATTGTAGTTCTCATATTGATGATTAAAGCTTCACAAATATAAAATAATGATTTTAATGCCTGGGTTTAGTTGATTTTATATTGCAATCCTTTGTCTTCATTGTAATATTTCATCATCACATGTAGCACCCCTCCCTAAAATATGACAATGTTAAATATAACAAATTGCCCCTGTATAACTCATGACAGTTTTAAGAACAAAAAGGGAAAAACACTCGAATGAACTTCTTGAAACAGACTATAGAATGATCGTGATTGGTATAAATGGGTAATCCATTGTTAAATGCTGATATGGAGAAATGCTTAATCCAAATCATCCAATAGTATCTTAACAAACTATTATACTCTCTTCATATATATATCATATCAGATATGAATTTGTACAATGCCTGCTTTTGTTGATCCATCATGGCACAAGAATGCTTTGAAGATGATAAAGATATTTTACAGAGGAAAATATTTCATTCAGTTTTGAAGTAAAATATACATGATACTGCCCTTATTGTCCATACTATTTATAGAACAGGGGAAACTAATGGGGACTTTTGTTCTTCATGTTAAGGGATGTTATAAAATTTTGGGCATGATTTGAAATGAATCCCTGAGTTTTTTAAAAGTGAGTGTATGGTTGCATGTTCGTTAAGGAATAGTAAGCAATGTTGATCTTGTGCAAATTTCTTCCTGGTCAATTCTCTATAGATATAGTTCTGTATACAATTCAAAATTTGAATGTACATATTTGATTTAATATTATTATGACAGATATAGAATATAAATTGTCTCTACCATGCCTATAGTGAATTGTATTTGTAATAATTATTATTTTATTAATTAATGTCAGTAATCTTTTGAACACAATTGATGATGTTTTTTGTGTATAGAAAATATTTATGTATGCTATAGTTTCATTATTCCTTGGAATTTACATTATTTAAAATGTTTGAAGGATTGTACTACATAAATATACATGGTTCATGGATGCCATTTATTAAATGAGTTATTCTTCTGTAGGAGCTATGCTTACATTTGGAAAGCTTTTCAGGCCTTCCCTGGGTTAAGATTGTGGTTAATTGTAAAAACCCTTAAAACAAAAGCTCTTATCGATGTTTATCTTTTTCCAGAATCATTTTAAGTATATTCAAATGATGCCTAGGTCTCATTATTCTCCTCCTTGCAAGTTTGGGATACATTTATATATAATGTTTCTAGTGGCAATAAATATACATGTAGTTATTGTTATGATAATGTCCTTTATATTAATATACAGTCAAGGAAAGTGATATTGTTTCATTGGAATGATGACTTGTTAGAAACAGAACATTTTCAAAATTTCTATTCAGGCAGTCCTAAATATAGCAAAGTGTTCTTGTTTATATTGGAACATTAGTCCAGTTTAAGTTTAAAAGACCTTCAGAATAACTGTCATTTTACAATGTTTAGGCTATGTAATCAAAGTACTTGCCCTAAATAATATTAGTCCTATACCACTGACTATAAATATATATTGTGCTTGATTTCGTAATGCAAAATAAATTGAAATAATCTTTTCTACGCTGTATATAACTTGTTTCTGTCTATGACAGATAATTATTGGACAGGCAGTTGCTTTATAATTATTATACCGGTAATCATTTAGAACAGCTAATAATGGTTCAGATGAACATTTTCAGATTAATTAGTTTTTAAGTTTTCCACCAATTTAAAGGACCTTTCAGGGCTACTGTTGGCAAGTATATATAAGGTGACACAATAATGATAAACTATTTTAATTATAAATGACACACATTGTACATTTTGTATTTTGATTATAGTAATTGATGGGCATTTTTCAACACACTTCATTATTCAGTTTGTAGCTTTATGCTTTGAGTAATATTTGTTTAGTTCCCAGAAATTTATCCATTCAATTTTAATTTAGAATTGGCAAGCAATATAAGTGCATCAAACAAAGTGCTTTTTACATATTTCAGGTCTTCAGTTTCATGTTAAGTGTTGTGAAATGTGTTTGTGTAATGTCCCATTCTAATTTTCATGAAGCATGATTTTTTTTTCTGGGACCAGACTTCAGTTTGCTTTATTGGAAAGGAAATTCAGAATTTACACTGTAAAATTGATAACATCAGTCACACTTGAGCAGTTACATGAATCGTGGAAAGTAAGAAATAAAATTATGTGGTAATAAATGTAATAAAATCTGAAATCATTCGAATATTAGATGGGAAAATATCTACTATCTTTTGGAAATAGTTAAAACTAAAAAAAAAATGTCACCAAAAATAATTTTTATTGAGATATTTCCTGTTGTATATATAAAATTTTGTCGGATTTGATTATTAAAAAAATCATTAAAAATAATTTATTAATTCAGTTATTTTCATATTTCATGATAATTTCTTGAATAATAGTTTTAACACCAACAGTGAAATTAAGTCAGGTCATGCAGAAATATAGCCTCATTGTCAGGAAAGATGCCAACATATACATATTTTACTATGTGTAACTGTTTTATGTTGAAACTTAATTTATCAACATCAGTAATTTCTTCTAAAAGGAATTCTACTGTATCTGTCATATTTAAGGTGATAATTATGAATAAAAATCAAGAACTCATCCTCATTGTTTTATTTTCATGATTTTGCCATCAGTATATGAATAGTAAACGGTTGAACATGAGATCCACCTCAAGGTGAGGTCAACACAATTGCCAGCACCTACCTTGTTAAGGCATATTTCAGTGTCTTTTTAAATTTGCTGTTTAACAAATGTTATATGTAATCGCAATGCTAGTAACATTAGTACAAAGATAATATTCTAGACATTAAATTTTCTTAGAGATCAAACTGGAAAGACTTTATGGACCATGAAATGCAACATTGAAATCCCTGCTGTCAACACAGTTCAGGTGGGGGGCAGTTTAAAAAAGTATAGGATGGCCATATGGGCTACAAAGGAATGGATGTTGCAGTTATGAGTACAGAGGTAATCAAGGGCAAATTAGTTGAACAAAAGTGCACACGCTGAATATGCTGCCTGATTTACTAATCATGATTGGATATATATTGAAAGATTTTTATGCCTCCGCCATAGCGGAGGGGGCCATTAAGTTTTACCCTTGTCCGTCTGTACGCTGAAATTGGTTTCCGTTCTTTAACTTTAGTTTGCCTCAACCAAATGTTATGAAACTTATACACAATGCTTATTACCACAAAACACAGATCAAGTTTGAATTTGGGTGGCATCACTTTTATCTCTCTAGAGTTATGCCCCTTTACAAATGGAAAAATTGATGAATTTTTTATTTTCGTTCTCTAACTTAAGCTTGTCTCAACCAAATGTTATGAATCTGATACATAATGCTTATTACCACAAAATAGATCAAATTTGAATTTTGGTGGCGTCACTTTTACTGTTCTAGAGTTATGCCCTTTACAAATGGAAAAATTAATGAATTTTTCGTTTCTGTTCTCTAACTTAAGTTTGCCTCAACCAAATGTTATAAAACTTATACGCATTGCTTATTACCACAAAACTCAGTTCAAGTACAAATTTGGGTAGCGTCACTTTTACTTTAAATAAAAGTTTTACAATATATATTACAATAACTAAACATAATGTTCATGTAAATGAGGTTAAGGTCAGATGAAACCTGCCTGACAGATGTGTATACCATACAATTTCTGGAAAGATTGGAACTTGTTCCAATTCTTTCCTTAGGTACCAGCCTCCCAAACCAAAAGTAGACAGATTTGCTACTAAATCAATAACTAAATCTATACACACTGACATATAGTTCCCAATTGTTCTCGTGTCTGTGTTCAGATGCACAAGTTACATGCATCTTAATTTAAAGATTTTTTCAATTTACTGGCTAAATTTGTCTTTTTTTTAAGTAAGAGTATTAATACAATATCAGTTTGATTGACAACTGTCATGATCAAAGAACAATTAAACACTATTGGTGGGGCAATAATTGGAATTGTATATAGACTCCTCCTCTTAATGCCAATCATAATTGACCATATTACATAACTATTGAGTTTATACACCACATGCCAGACCACTCAATACACAATAACTTGACCTCATTAGTATCAGATAGATGTTTCATCTATATAGGTCAGTGTCATTAGGTGGTCTCTGTCTTCATGTGTAATTGATACATTTGTACATATGGTTAACATACATATTAAATGTGTATTTCTTTAATAAAATTGAATACAGATGATAGATTTTAATCATTTACCTTTATATAACTTTTGATTTACACTGCATTAAAAAAATAAGATAAATGTAAATTTTGGGAGATAAAATAGGACTTAGTTCAATTCTCTTTATCCACAGGTCCCAGGTTTACTGAGAAACTACAATAAATTTTTTTATTAGGTAATTTCTTCAGTTTCAAAAAATATAAATATTAAGTTGCAATTTATGCAAATTAGTAACCAACTGATATTGATCTCTGTTAAGCTATTTTATGCAATGAAAAGTTGCTTATTTTTCAAAAAAAATCTGCAGTAATGTACGTAACTAATAAATATGCAATAGTGCTATAGCAAGTTTTTCTTGTCTACCACCACTGTTGTGGAAGAGCAAAATATGATTGAAATTATACACACAATTCTTCCAATCTTGCCATTAGTGATTTTAGATCACTTTAGATTTAATACACCATATGCATTTGACCATTTGGTTATAGTATGTATCTGAGAAATGGACCTAGCCACAAAAACTTTACAAAATAACTATGAAAAAGAGGTCAAGGTCATATAAACCCAGTTAGACAGAAATGTACACCTTACAATAATTACTTACACCAAATAAAGTTGACCTAGTGCTTATACAATCTGAGAAACAGACCTAATCATAAAAACTCAACATTTAACAATGAACCCTGAACTCCATATATAGATATATATAAACAACAGCATCCTATTTTTACCTGGATGGCTGCACACGCATGATGAAGCTAATTAGGGCCCTGCCTAGTGGCGGGTTGCCCTATAGTGATCAGTCTGTCCGTCCTTCTGTCCGTAACAAATTGTATCCGCTTTATATCTGGAGAACCATTATAATTTCATACTTTATACTTAACATGTATATTAACCAACAACAGAGGGTGTGTCATAATGTATGAACAACTTCCTAGGTCAAAGGTCAAGGTCAAAAACCTTGGTTTTGAGTTGACAACCCCATGTCCGTCTGTCCGTAACAAATTGTGTCCCCTCTATATCTAGAGAACTGTTATAATTTCATACTTTATACTTGACATGTATATTAACCAACACCAGAGGGTGTGTCATAATATATGTACAACTTCTTAGGTCAAAGGTCAAGGTCAAAAACTTTGGTTTCAGTTGACAACCCTATGTCAGTCCGTAACAAATTCTGTCCGCTCTATATCTAGAGAACCACTATAACTTCATACTTTATACTTGACATGTATATTAACCAACACCAGAGGTTGAGTCAAAATGCTTGTACAACTTCTTAGGTCAAACTTCAAGGTCAAAAACTTAGGTTTTAGTTGACAACCCCATGTCCTATGGTAAAGATTGTGTCCGCTCTATATCTTGAGAACCGTTATAATTTCATACTTTATACTTGACATGTATATTAAACAACACCAGAGGGTGTGTCATAATGTATGTACAACTTCCTAGGTCAAAGGTCAAGGTCAAAAACTGGTTTCAGTTGACAACCCCATGTCCGTCCGTCTGTTACAAATTGTGTCCGCTCTATATCTAGAGAACCATTATAATTTCACACTTTATACTTGACATGTATATTAGCCAACACCAGAGGATATGTCATAATGTTTGTACAACTTCCTAGGTCAAAGGTCAAGGTAAAAAACTTTGGTTTCAGTTGACAACCCCATGTCTTATGGTGAAGATCGTGTCCGCTCTATATCTTGATAACCGTTGTGATTTCAAAGTTTATACTTGATATGTATATTAACCAACACCAGAGGGTGTGTCATTATGTATGTACAACTTCCTAGGTCAAAGGTCAAGGTCAAAAACTTTGGTTTCAGTTGACAACCCCATGTCCTATGGTTCAGATCATGTCAGCTCTATATCTTGAGAACCATTATGATTTCAAAGTTTATACATCAACCCATATATCCAGAAGTTACCTAGTGGTCAACAATGAATTCACACCATGCAGTCATATCACTATTATTCTATGAAAGTAAGTTCAGGATATTTATCAGTTTAATTAAATTGCCAAATATAACACTTTAACTAAAAAACATAGAATAAATTCACTCTCAGCACATAACGAGACTATGTAATAACTTAAAAAAGTGCTTCATATCAGCTTATTCATACAAATTTTTTACCACACATTGTTTACAGCGGGGCCAACAGAGGTGGCTCCCAACTCAATGATGTCTAGTTTGTTTAGCGAAATATTGCGTGAATATATGAAATATAACATTCATTAGCATGTTAAAGTTACATTCTTAGGCATTTATATACATGTATTTCCTATTGCTTATCTGAGAAATAAGCCTAGCCACAAAAATTTAACAGTGACCAATGAACCATGAAAATGCCAGACGAACATCTACACCAAAAAAGTGACCAAAACAATCAATGCATTTGCCAAATAAAGTTGATATGGAAATGACCACAAATATTTAACCTTGATCACTGATCTATGAAATGATGACTAGGTCAGGTGAATCCTGTGGCAGACATAAAGGCCTTGCAAGAATCCCTTAAACCAAATATAGTTATCCTATTACTCAAATAATTGAGAAATTCACATGATTAAAAAACTTCAGTTTTTCTAATCAGTCGCTGAACCATGAAAATGAGATCAAGGACTATAGAAATATGAGACAAAAACTTCAGAACATAAAGCATCTATATAAAAGCTATAAAGGGGTCATGTGTTCTTCCTTTTGAAATACTCTATACTAATAGTTTATGCTACCCCTGATAAGCATCCCTTTGTCTTTCATTCTAGAAATTTGGTTGCAGGTGAGAGAAAAACCAATGCCCCTCACCACCTAAGATAAATGGTCAGTGCCCCATGTGTTTGACTGTAGAATGCTGTTTATCAATCATATATCAAAGAGAATTTTTTTGTTATCATAGATTAATTACCAGTAAGTGTAACAATATGGTATTAATCCATAAAGATGTCTTAAAGACTGAGCTTGGAACTAAAATTGCAGTCAGATTCCAGTCTTTACCTTATTCTCCAGGCATCAACCACTTTAGTATTGTGTTGTGTTGTTATTAGATACATTTAATCAATGTGATGAGTAGTCCTGAACATGCATAAAATATTTGTAGTATTTGTGTTGTTCGCTAGATTTTCAATGTTCTTTTGTTGTTAATGCATCATAACCTATCCAGACCTTATATATTTTTTCTGCTTTTGACTTCAACAATTTATAGAGAAGACAAAGAATCTGGAATACAACTATCAAATATCCAGATGTTAAGCAAAACTCTTCTAACAGATACATTTACCAATCCGATAGGAATGAATATAAATAAGAAGATGAGGTATGAGTGCCAATGAGACAACTTATAATCCATCCAAGTCACAATGTGTAAAAAGTAAACAATTATAGGTCAAAGTACGGCCTTCAACACGGAGCCTTGGCTTACACCGAACAGCAAGCTAAAAAGGGCCCCAAAAAGACTAGTGTAAAACAATTCAAACAGGAAAACCAACGGTCTAATCTATATAAAAAACGAGAAACACTTATGAACCACACCAACAAACAACAACCACTGAAAACAAGCATTTTTACTGACTATAACCTACTAGATTTTGAGTTGAGTAAAACAGTGGGTGAAAAGTGGAACAGGAACTGCTGACCTCTACGAGTTCATGCCCCAGTTTTGATTGTGTTTATGTTGCTCAATCTTTTTCTATGTCGTGTTTTGTGGACTATTGTTTGCCTTTTTGTCTTTTCCTTTTAGCCATGCTGTTGTAAGTGTTCTCATACTTACAGTTTTTGATTGTCTCTCATGGCATCTTCATAATAAGGATAACTTGACAATAAACATACCAGAACAGAGGTTTTGTAAAGTTAATAATTTGATTCTGATGCTTTAGAAGATTTGTCACATATATATGAGGGTCTGGATGGGGTTTACAGAATAGAGAATAATGTGTAAAAAGTGCAGAATAAAGGCTAAAAAATATAAAGAATAGAGATATTATATGTATAGATTTATAAAGACCAACTATAACTACTGTAAATTCAGAAATTATTGCGAGGGTTTTATTAATGCGAATAATGTGACTGGGTGAGTATCGCAATAATAAAAACTTGCATTCTGATAACTGAAACATAGACCTGTATGCAGATTTTTTTCAAATTGCAATAATAAAACTCGCATTTTTGTCCATTCTTGAAAAATTGCAATAACAAATGAATGCAATAATTTCTGAATTTACAGTATATGTATGTATCAGTAATTAGTCAGACCAATAAGAAAAGAATAAATCCAATCATGCTTTATTTTACCAGATAAATCTTTGTACATCAGGCGAATTCTCCCATTTAAATGGTTTATTTACAAACAAGTACACTGTTAAAAAATTAACTACCATATATAACATAGCTTCTGTCCATAACTGTACCCAGAAACCCGTCCTAATATTAAGACGGAAAATCAAATACGGAATAATAAAATATCTAAATTCAAGTAATTTCTGTGGCACAGTTGCTGCAATTAAACATATGCCAAATACAATTTTCCATATTTCATCTGTATGTGAATTTGTATTAAACAATGTTGAAAATGACCAGAATGAATACATATACACAGGAATGAGAAGATATTTGACCAAATAATGTCTATTATAAAGTCTTGCCCAAATATAAAATGTATAATGTCTATTATCTGATAATGAATAAAGATGAACATAAGTAAAATTATAAATCAAAAGAAAAGAAATAGTTATAAATATCAAAGCTTTCACATAGCTGGAAATTTTATTAAAACATGTAAGAAAATTATAGATTTTTTCTGGTGTCACGATATATGGGAATGCAAATACTGAAGTAAATGATATGAAGTAAAATAACTGGGGGAAATTTAGGCAAGCTGTATGGTGACTTCTGTCTCCTACTACAATGCCTTGGTTTACATACACAAATACTAAAAATCCTAAAATAATTATAATGTGACATGCACTCGATTTTAGAATGCAAAATATTAAATATATTAAATTAAGTTTTTGTGTTGTGGTGGATTTAATAGTAGTTTTACTATCTGAAATAATGTTACTTCGTTGTCTTCACTTGGATTAGTTGCTGTAGATGCATCTGAATGTTCCTTTATAGATTTTCTTTGGTAACTATTCCCACTTTTTTCTTTAAACCAATCAACAATAACTTGTCTTGCAGTTAGACCAGCCATAAAGATTACCCAAATGATATTCGTTTGTCTGAACATTATGGCAATGATTCCAACTATTGAAGCCAGTGCTTTGTTGCCTTGGAGATGAAGCAAATACATAAACAAGACAAAAAATGTTGATCCAACATCTGTGTAATACAGGAAGTTGAAGAAGAACAACAAAGGGAGAAGACTTAATGTCAAAGCTGTCACGGCAATCTTTGGCTCTATCTGAAAATCAGAAAATAAAATTATTATAAAATGAGTATAATTCCTTAGGTAAATGGCAGCTTCATCAAAATAAATAAATTGCTGTGAATATAATCAAGAATTTGCTAAAGAATGTTTGTCGAGCAATTTACAGTTAATGAAATATTTTCATTAGTTTTTTTCTCCTCAGGTCTACAATGTGGCCTTTTGCTGTCACATAGTAAAACAATGAAGTTTGAAATTTGTACTTCTTGTAGAAAACATTTCCAAACCATACAGTTAGATTGAAGCTATCCATTTGAAGGTAATCATTAATCTTTCTAATATCAACTTGAAGTCAATACAATAAATTGCTTTTTTCAAATTTCATCCTAGCCCCCATAAAAATCAAATGGTAGCTCCTAATCATTAATCTTTCTAATATCAACTTGAAGTCAATACAATAAATTGCTTTTTTGTTTAAAATATCAATCAAGTCTGCAAAAAATATGCTTCTCAACTTAGACAAAACTTAAATTAAGGGTAAAACAAATGTGTACCGTGGTGAAAAGGACTTCTGAATGTGGATATAAGCTTTCTTATAGTCAGTTATAAAACAATGTAATAACTTATATAAGAAAATATTCTCATGTTTGAAATTTTGCTATGTCTGTGAAGTTTACCCAACATTAACATTTTACTGTTAATATAAATACACTGAACAAAGTAGTGAAATAGGAATAAGGAATGAACATAAGAAGATTTATTAACTGCAACCCCTAAGATCTAAACCATGAACAAAACCAGATATATGCTATAAAAGCTCCTTAAATGACGTGTAGAGTCTTAAATATTAATACTCTTATAGTTTTGTCAGTTAAGATAATTATATGTTTATATTATTTTGGTGGGTACTTTGTGTGTTGCTATGTCATTTAAATATATTACATATTTAATTTCAATAAAATAATCTTAACTGACAAAATATACATTAAGAGCATTGTTGATAGGTAGCTGTCTCTTTAATGCATACCTCATATCTCCTTATATTCAAAAGTGATTACTGTGGATTCGTTATTATTCGTGGAATACCAATTTTCGAGGATTTTGTGGGTAAAGGTGATCCACAAATCTAAATCTTCAACGAAGTATACATTTTCTATAGACTGAGATGTACGCAGACGTTGGTAAAACCAGGAAAATACAATTTTGCCTTCATCCACAAAAACTGGTACTCATGAAAATAAATTAATCCACAGTATATCATACAAATACAATTAACATCTGTAGTTGACCTTCAAGTATATTTACAGTTAAATCAAAGCCAAATTCATACCTTTTCTTTTTGGTGTAATTTACACATAATTGCGTATATTACATAAAAGTTTCCAATGGCAAAAAGGAGGTTGACAGATCTTAGCCATAACACTGAGCACACATTAGTAGTCTCAACACCAAGAGCTTTTCCTAGAGGTACCAGAATACCTACAGACATCAAATAGAGGCCAGGTAAGGTAGTAATCATTGGATCCCACTAAAATGATAAAAAAACTAGATTGTTTTTCTTCATGAATCAAAATATATATGATATATCTTGATTGAAAAATATTAGTCGAAAAGAGTTAATTATCATAATTTCAATCAGTCCCAGTTAAGTAATTAATACCAAACTTAAAAATGTAAATATATAATTTAATTTTGGATGCAACACATCTTCTGATTGGTTGGAAGTGTTTTGTCTATCAGCTCATAGACATAATTTTGTCATGTGACCGTGACATCACCGGCATTTTTTTTTCTTCAAAATTTACTCGTTAAAAATGGAATTTAGAATCAAATTATAAGGGATGAATGTAATATTTTTTGTCTATTCGAAATAACCTAAAAAATGTGGTGCACACTTTTAAATAACGCATTACACGAGTTATTCAGTGTGCACCACATTTTTTATGTTATTTCTTCATAGACAGAAAAAATATTAAAGTCATTCCTTAAATATACAATATTTGTTCAATGTAGACAAATAAATAACTGGTGATTCATTATTGTTTGTGTCATACCAATGTATGTGAATTTTATTGCTAAAGGTGAACCACACTTCTAATGTTCAATGAAGTACACATTTTCTATAGGCTTATATGCAGACTTTTTCAAAACCATAAAATCAAATATCCACGGAAATATAACCTGACCTCAATCCACGAAAAAATTGGTACCAATAAATATAAATGAACTTTCACATTCGTGCCTTTTCAGATTCTTGTACAATTCTTTTGTCACAATGCTTATAATGTTATTACATCACAATAAGAATTGATTGTTCAATGACATCATTTACTCATTCAAGTAAAACAAAAAATAAATGAAGAATGTGTCCATGGGACACAGATGTCCCCGCTTGTAAACATACAGCAAATTCTGCAAGTTTCTAATTTACAAAGGGACATAACTCAAGAAAGGCAAAGTGACACCATCTAAAATTAGAACTTGATCTGTATTTGGTGGTAATAAGCATTGTGCAAAAGTTACATAACATTGGTTGATGCAAAACTAAAGTTAGGGTGTGGAAACGGCAAATTTTGTAATTTTTCAATTTATAAAGGGACATAACTCAAGAACAGTGAAAGTGACACCACCCAAATTAAAACTTGATCTGAGTTTGTCGGTAATAAGCATTGTGCATAAGTTTCATAACATTTGGATGAAGCAAAATAAAGAAAGATTGCGGAACTTGCAAATTTGCCAATTTTTCCATTTACAACGGGACATATCTCAATAACGGTGAAAGTGACACCACCCAAATTCAAACTTGATCTGTGTTTAATGGTAATAAGCATTGCGTATAAGTTTCATAACATTTGGTTAAGGCAAACTGAAGTTAGAGAACAGAAACTAATTTTGGGACATTATGACATACTTACATGATGTACAGACGGAAAAAGGAAAAACTTAATGCCCCTCCACTGCAGTGGGGGCAAAAAAATCCACAGTTTACATTTTCCTACCCTGTACAGATATTGTTTTTATGCTGCAATTTAACATTGCACATGAGCTAAAACGTATAGTTATATTTCTTCTAAACCATTTATTTTGTTTTAAAAGACGAAAATTTTTACTGTGATGTAAACAGCAATTTGACCATAACAGTTATAAACGTATACTATAGGTATATCGCTACGTTTAATATCTGTAAACAGACCTGATTTCATTGTCGGGTCATAGTTAATTAATGATATGATATGGAAAGAATTGTGTGAAATTACATACTCACTTATTAATGCAGAGAATTTCCAGCTTCATCAATTTAATATTGTATTAATTTGTACATATAAATTATACCAGTTTTGAAATATTGTTGTTTCATAAAATTTTTAAATGTAAGATTTTATAAATTAACATAATTAAGAAATAAATAATTTGGAATTGTATTTCACATAAAGAAAAGATAGAAACTTCTCTCCAAGTCCTTGTAAATCTGACAAACCAACAGGGAATGTGGTATCATGTCATAAGGAAAAACCTACAATTACTGTTCCCATTAGTATAATATTAGTCCAAATAAATGTGAAGTCTTGAAAGGTTATTTTAATTTTTTACTGTGACGTCTTCCTTTGAAAAATGAAAAAAAGCCTTTCAAAGACGTCATAATTATTTGGACTAATATACTATGATATCACATCTTCTTATTTTTATATATAGAACAGAATAAAATAGAATATTTTATTTCACCAAATTAGGGCCCCAGGAGGGCATATAGCATATTAGTCCAAATAATTATGACGTCTTGAAAGGCTGTTTTATTTTTTGCTTTGACGCCCTTACAGCGTGAAAAAATAAAATAGCCTTTCAAGACGTCATAATTATTAGACCAATAGCATATAAACAATATGATAATAAGATACTATATAGTCTATTGATAATTTTCACATTCGTGCCTCTTCTCCTACATTTCCTTTGTCACAATGCTTATGTTATTACATCACAATAAGAATGAATTGTTCAATGACATCATTTACTCATTAATATAAAACAACTCCAGATTTATAATTATTCCAAGCCTAAACTCGGGTAAGAAAAAACATGTATCATGGTTTAGAAATATGTCTTACATGGCTAAAATTTCCTTGACAATATTGTTTTGCTTGAGGAACATGAAAAATCTCATCCATGTATGGATCAGTCTGTTCATTGTGAATGACAAAAAAGGTAATTGAAAACAATAACACAAGAAAGGCCAGAGCCACTGGGAAGTTCATGATGCAACAATCAATTGGAAAACTCTAGAGAGTATCCTAAGATAGTTAATGCAGGGGAACAGTTATTGTCTTTACTTTTAAAGTTTTGAGAAATATTAATAAACAAGTTAAAGTCTATTCTTAGTCATATAAATATGTAGCTGAAAATATTCATCAATAAGATAAAATAATGGAAGGTCAGACATATGTATAAAAAAGATTGATTAAATTATAATGTTTTACAATAATAACTGGTCCCTCTCCTCTCCTATTTAGAGGCAGGAAAGCATGCATCAAAAAGCACTTGCTGATCAATAACATTTTAAATTTTGATTTAATAGTATTCAAAAATGAACAAAGGATGGCTTGAGCTAGAAAGTGATCCAGGTAATTATCAAAATAAGCTTCTTTTTTATTTGGCTACACTGGTTGTTTATTAGTATTATTACGTGGAGTTATTTGATTTTAGCTAAACATAAAACTTAAAAATAAAAGACCGGTATGACCGGCTGTTTTGTTGACATGATTGATCACCAACGTTTACATTATCTAGGTCTGTTGGTCATGTCTGTCAAATTTCTGTACAAGTTATATACAAGATTCAAATATTTTCAAATATTTATACAAGTTATTCGGGGATCTCCTGTTCTATGTGATCGCAATAATGGTAAACCAGTATTGTCTACAATACTGGAATCAAATTGTGTACCAGTAATGTATTCCAGTTGTAACCAGGAGGCATGATTCTTCTTACAAAATCACATTGTCTCCTCTGGGACTCAAACCTTGGATCTCTGTATTACAAGGCAGAGCTTTAAATGACTGAGCTAAAGAAGTACTTCCTTAGCTCAACCACTTACAGCTGGCGAAGTATCTACTTCTGAAGGGAAGCAATCTCGTCACACTTCCCCCACCTCAAGAGTCATCATAACATTTTGACTCTAACAACAAATACCTGTCTAGAAATCCTTTCTAATCGCCGTGAGTGTTTTTGGTTTGGCGCCATATTGAATCGGAAAGCATGATTCTTCTTACAAAATCACATTGTCTCCTCCAGGACTCGAACACAGGATCTCTGTTTTACAAGGCAGTGTTCTAACCGACTAAGCTGAAGAAGTGCTGCCTTAACTAAACCGCTTAAGACTGGCTGAGTATCAACTACAGTCTACTGAAGGGAAGCAATCCTGTCACACAGTATTGTACCAGTATTGTGGTTTTAAGAAAAATTATATAGGTGGAAAAACAATAAATGAAATATGACATGTATCTTATTAGATTTTTAAGCATTTAATATTAAAAGCAGTAATCATGATAATAATTAATGATATGAAATTGGACATTTTTAATTACTAATGGTCATATTTTAATTAAGGAATGATATGACAAGGGTTCTTCAGTCCTTATATAAATGAAAATAATGATCAAATTATATGTTAAATGATGATATAGAGCAATTTTTATCAAAGAAAGTTTCAACTCTTTTAGTGGTCTTTTTCTTTAGACATGTAAGGCCAATACACATTATCCCTATTTGTCTCCTATTGCTCAACATCACACACAAGAGAAAATGTCTGACACCACAAACTGTGGAATATATGTTAGATAACTTTAAAGGAGCATTAGCTGTCAAATTCATGTTACCGAATTGACTCAAATTTTCATTTTTGATTGATAACATTTACAATATTATTTCAAATATTTATGCCATAGAAAATGTAACAGAAATATGAAAGATTTTAATAAACATCTTGCTGTCACTAATACATTTCTGGTACATTTTCTTTGCTAGAAGGTATGTTTAAAATGACAATTGTGGATGATCTCTATGAAATATGTCAACTGACTATGATATCATGATCTATAATATAATGATATAACATATGAGACGTAAATGATAATATTTAATATGAGGCAGGTGTTACCTGTGAAGGGGATGAAGTCTGTAAAAAAAATTCTTTTAATACTTAACGTTTTTGCAAAATTTTATTAAAGACGTCATTTTTGATGAAATCAAAGAAACAATATCTGCTTCAGGTAACGTTTTTATGCCCCCGCTGAAGCTGAGGGGGGCATTAAGTTTTATCCTTGGCCGTCTGTACATGCGTCCGTCCGTCCATCCATCTGTACGTCCCTAAATTGGTTTCTGTTCTCTTACTTCAGTTTGACTCAACCAAATTTTATGAAACTTATACACAATGCTTATTACCACAAAACACAAATCAAGTTTAAATTTTGGTGGTGTCACTTTTACCATTCTAGAGTTATGCCCCTTTACAAATGGAAAAATTGCTGAATTTTTTGTTTCTGTTCTCTAACTTAAGTTTACCTCAACCAAATGTTATGAAACTTATACACAATGCTTATTACCACAATACACAGATCAAGTTTGAATTTTGGTAGCGTCACTTTTACCGTTCTTGAGTTTTGTCCCTTTATAATGTTGTATGCAAGCTGGGGCATCATCTGTATCCCATGGACACATTCCTCATTTATTAAGTATAATAATATATTCCTTAAATGACAAAAATACCACATTGGCTTATTATTATTCTTTGTGCATTAGACATGTTAGATAAGGATACAAAAATCTGCCTGATCATGTCAGTTTCCCCAACTCATTTTGTTTGCTATATAGATCTTGAAAATTGTATGTTGAGGAAGCTCTAGATTAATTTTATTATGTACACAAACAGACTAAATTCCAATTTTCGTCCTCATAGTACATGTATTGCTGTTATTCTTTTGGTAATCAGCAAAAAAAATAATGAGATTATTTGATATATTTATCAGACATAATTCATATTTATGATCCAAATTTTTATTTTATTTTTGTTTTAGGATTGTTTACATTGTTGTTGGAAGATTTTGGTAAGTAAGAACAAAATAAACCTAAGAAATAGTTGACAAATTCAATGGACAGTCTAGCTAATAAATCAAAATAAACAGCAGAATTTTCTTGAACATGTTGAAAAGAAGTGTCCCAAGGTTTGGACCACCAAAATGTTTCAAAGGACCAACACAATTTTGGTATTTTGCAATAGAAATAATAGTGAGGACCAGCAGATTTTCTTCAAAGACCACCAGGAAAATAAAGATTTTGAGAAGCCTGAACAGAATTCATCCACAACTTTGCAAAGAATTAGATTAATTACACAGAATGAAAAAACTGTCTTACTCACATCTCTTGTTAGTGTACTATTCACAAGAATTTAACATTTACATTCTTTCTTGAGGTTTTCTATTTGTTCTGCCAAATTTGGTCGCTTTGATTATCTTTTAATGACTGTTTAGCAATGTTAATATCAGTTGTGAACACATCCAGCAGGGTACTTCAGTAAATAATTTCTGTATGTAAATTGTCCTGATGACGCCTGCCTTGCAGGCGAAACATGTAACCATAGTAAATAAAGTTGCAGACCATTTGAAGTGTTGTTGTCAATTTTGATTATTACATCCAGCAAAAGTATTATATAAAATATGATATATATTACAATGGATTAAAATGAAAATTGCATTTTAGATAAAGAATATGCTAAAATTCACTTTTTTTTTAAATTTGGAAGCAGCCTTAAACATGTTAAGAAAACCTTAATATATATCTATCAGTCAGGGATATAACTCTATAGGGTTATTATATATAGAAAAATAACATACATTTGTTATTGTGGACTAAAAATCAAAGAACTGTGATAACTTATGTATGTTAATGTTTCAAAGGGACAATATACATCATTAGTTTAGTTAAAATGTATAAAAGTTCTGTTGATACTACTTTTGTCTATATGTATACTTAACTATTGAAAGATATAACAGTTCATAGTTTGCCAATTTTGCATAGTACACCTATATGTTATTACAGAAAAATATGCCTGTAATAACTAAAGGGTGTTATCACAGCTTCTCTATATCACTTCAAAGCATTTGCTCAGACATACATCATGCTTAATTACAATGTATTTTAATTTATTGTAAGAAATAATGACCAGAACACGTAATGAGGTTCTGCGCAAGTTTCTCAGTAATTCCCAAGTGTCTTATATAATAAGTTAAATTCCTTTAATAACTGAGCCTTGTTATCACAGCTAAGTTTATCCCTTAATAGCCTTGTCTCATTGATTTACCATGGTTAATCAAAAATGTATTAATTTAATTAAAAAATTAGTTATCAAGGCTATGCATTTAGTTTCTGCGCAAAGTCTCAAGAGATCCCTAGACAGTGGGATTTCTAGTGACACTAGAACAATAGAAAAGTGACTCTTCTTATGAAAGAGATAGAAACGGTCAAAAAAAAGGAAAGATAATTAACACATAAAACTCGACATGCATACGGATGAATATCTCTTAAAACACAAAACCATTATATAACTTTTATACACGCACTGTAAGTAAAGTATATTTTAAAGCTGAATTTATTGATATATGATTTTTTAGCTGCCAAATATGCTTTTAACTGAACAATCTATTGCTCAAAATAGGGTGTATAAAAAACTGCCAATATTGACTGCATATTTTTCTTTTTTTTTGAAAAAAATATATATCAAATCTTAACAATGTAGCTTTCTGAGGATCCAGTTTTTAACGTGTTCCAAAATGTAGTTTCGCCACAAGAATTTTTCAAAGTTGGGTCATTTTGTCTATATCAATGTCTGTAAATTCGTATGATCGAGCACACCGATAAGTGTATCGTTGGGACAACTCGATATAGTGTATTCAATATACGTGACAAATTACCTGACGTGGAGTGTATTGAAATCATCATAATATAAATGATCATCCTTATAATATAGGACTAGAAAACATGTGATCCAAATTAACCACGTGTGTTAAACAACAGACTTTGCACTTTTATGATGTGCAGGTATGCGCATCTTCCATATTCAAATCTGTTAAAAAAATGAAAAATTGAAATACTTACACACTACGCAATAGTTTTGTCTTTGTTCAAAAATCATGAGTATTTTTATTTGGTATTTCTTTGATATGAATATACTCATTTCTCTAACTTTGATTTATGTTTATTGTCAGTTCATGTTATATGTTGGGGTGTTTGCAAAATAAAATATCCGAGTCAAATTAAAATGCATTCATTTTTCTTATCTTTTGTATAATTGAAAACTTTTGCAGGTGTTGATTCAGAAGTCCGCATGTGAAATCTTTAACGTGCATATTAAAGTATAAACAGTGGCAGTTCCAGAAATTTTCCTAAGGAACGACCATTTAACTTTAAGAAAAAAGGGGTTATGGGTTTTTCTTTAAAATATTATTATCCCCAATTTGATGAAGTTTGTTGGTAATACTTTTATACAAACACTACATATAGGAAAGTATATGTTAAATCTGAATTTATTAATATATGAAAATGTTTGACTCGGACAAAAAAACATACCCCCTCCCGCTTTGAAGTTAAATGGTTGGAACCTAAGGGATGCCCACTGACTGCCTAAAAAGGGCCGCTCGTCCTGCTTCAGTGATTTCGTATATAATTAACCAAATTTGTCTCGCAATGAAAGGCGACGGGCACCCTGCCCTCCCCTATTCAGACTCTGATGAAAGTTTGTAAATCAGGCGGGTAGCATGCGAGGATCTTTTTAGAATAACTTGGCTGGTTCTCTGACGTCCAACGACTGTTTTCCCAGACAAGCACGGCCCAGCTTGTCTTGCAAAACAGCCGTTGGACGTCAGGGTAATCTCGGACTATAATTTGGCATGTCGTATCAATAAACAAATTAAATCTTTATTTTGTCATAAACTTTGTGAACTACAATGTCATGCAAACTTAAACCAAAAGCCCATCCTTGATAAAAATGTCATGTGTTCCAACTGTGGAATTAAGACGGCAAACAGATCGTATCATAATATGAACAAGCCTGCGGAGTTTTTTAAGTTGGTAACAAGACAATCATAGCTTATGATCAAACCCCAGGGTCCTCCACAAAAGAGAAGGTCGGACACTTGTCAAATATGTCCCAATATAGCTTAAAAGTCATGAAACTTTAGACTAAAATTTAAACTGCAGTCTTATTTTAAATGCCGTTGATGCCAAAACATATATGTTAATGTTCAAAATTGAATATACAGATGAACTTTCGTGGGTCTCTCCTTTCCCTCAGTGACTAGCATTTTCTAAAATCACCTAGCCAGTTCCTATGAAAACATACTTGATGCTGGATTGAAAGAAATTGCCAAATTAAGACACAAAGAAGATGGCCTCTTAACAGTCCAACAGCAATGCACAAACTTTAGTAAAGCTCATTTATTTCATCTTGACATCTTTCTACAATTTTATCAATAGAAATTTAAAACGTGAGAATTCAGAATTTACATGTACAATGTAAACAAACCACAAACAAAATATTGAAAGACGTGGTTTTACTGACAATGGAGGCTAAAGAAATCTTCAAGATTTACAAAACATTACCCACAAAAGCCTTCAGTTGGGCAATCTTACTGTAATCTGATTATCTCTACTGATAAATAATACAACACTAATGACACATTTAAGTTTTGGAATAATTTTATTCACAGAGACTTTTTCTCGTTGATGTACATTTCTTTGCTCTTGTCTTTTCGGAGTTTAAATTGGGAATTACAAATTGCTGCATGAAAGAGACTAGCTCCACATTTCTATGCATATGATCGTCATATGTACTTGAGATTATTCCATAAAACATCCGTTTGATATCCTTTCAATGCCAGAAACGGTCTATTACCCAGCTGAGAGCTAGTGTTTTTTCTGCCACAATTACAAGGAAAAACTGGCTACAACTTGCACTGGATCAGGCACTTGAATCTTACATCGATCTTGATGTTAAGCAGTTAGTTTAAAGGGCCCTTCGAACTGTTGGATTCTGTGAAGTCTTCCTTCCATACAGAACATCGCTGCAAAATAATTTGATCATTCACTATTAGGTGATAATAATATTATTTGGCAATCCAAAGAGAACCTGAAAATATTAGACCAATGTTTGAACAGAGAAATGCCCTTACAATCAAATGATTGTTACCACAGATAAAATTAATGTAAATTTCGTAATATTTTCACCCGACATCCCCAAGCTAATTTGTTCAATGTATGGTGGTTTTACCCTTTTCGGCTTTCAGTATGTCATATTGTATATCTTTAATGAAAATGCATAAATTAGATGAATTTCTAGTAAATTTCTACGATATTCTTTGTAATTTGACAAAATACCATGCATCTGAATTAAATTGTTTACTATTTGAAAAGCGCATTCTTATACTTTAATTTGTTTCCTTTATTTCACATAGCAACGCAAATGAAAACTGCCAATCTTTGCTGCATATCAATTTTTCCCCGATAAAATATATATCATGCAACATGATCAACTTTACAAATTGGGAGAAAATCAAGGTGTTCCAACCATTGGATAGTATTAAAAAAATAATGAAAGGATGGCATGATTACAAGTTTGAACCCTGACGACACTGAAAATCGAAAATTCACGCATTTACCTTTCATATGAAGATACGATGAGGTGATAAACTTAACAATTAATAATTTACCTGATTCATTATCATATTCACATTATGTTGACACGTCTTAGTTCGTCTGTGCTAGCTCATTTCAAACAAGCAAAACAATTCCGGCATTATCCGTTTTTCTTTACCGATCGCCTCTAGTCAGAAGAGCGCACTGTTTACAGGGGAGGTAATATTTTGTCACCAGTTCGCGCATTGTAGAGGCCACTATAAATGAAATAATTTTACAAATAACAAACATATGTTATTACAGATTTAGAAAATTTAAGGAATAAAGAGTAGACAACTCATGAAAGTATCTGTAATAACACACGCAAGTTATTTTCTGTAATAACCCTATAGAGTTATATCTCTGACTGTCTATCTGCATTAAAAAATGATTTATTACTTTTCCGATAGTCATATTGGTACACTCTTCAGAGATTTTTCACCATAAAAAAGTAAACCCTTTTTCTGCTTAGTGCAAATTTTCTTTCATGGAGATAACATTACTAATTATGTTCATTGACACAGTAGGTGAAGTAGAGCAATTGTTTCCAGTTAAGATGTATTCATCATAGAAATAAATTTCTACTGGAAACATAGATGTCTTTGTAAGACACATAAGAAAAAACTTAAGGTAAACATCAATCAACATATACATGTATGTCTATCAGTGAGATTGTCTATAAAGAATTATGTCTAATGATTTTTTAATTTTTTTCAGGAGTGAAAGGTGTTCAAGTAGAAGAAATTTATGATCTACAGAAGGCTATTGATGGGTAAAAATATCATGATTATACATGTATTATAAAAATAATAAGATGTGGTATGATTGCTATTGAGAAAACTAGATACCAAAGGATGAGAATGTACAAAGATGTTATCAACTATAAGGCACCATACAATTTTCATACAATTACAATCTACTATTGCAATACATCTATAACAATGGTAGATGTATGATTTGTGTGCAAAATATTTGGAGAACGGTATTAATAGGCAAATATTATAATCACAGACTGGCACTGTATTTGGAAGAGAATGAAACTTAGAGATCTTGAGTTGGTCTGCCATTTTCCTTTTTTACTGAAAGCTAGATTGAAATTGATTTGATTTGAAAAAATCTAGTAGTGTACTCATCAAAATATGAATGATTTGAATGAGATCACATTGAAGAGATTTTAAATTTTTTCATTTGCTTTTTAGGGGAGGAGGTTATCATCTTTTTTTACTTAATAATTCAGTAATGAATTATATTGTTAAGGAAAGTCTGTACCTGATATCACTGTAGTTTTGATGGGAGTTTTCATTAGCCAAAAGGCTTATTTTTTTTGTGTTTGCTGTTTATACATGCATCTCTTTTGATTTTAAGTGATTGCATTGTTTTCTGAATTTGATTTAAGGATTCCCCCTATTGTGTCTTATTATCTTTCTGGTATGATATATAAACAGTTATGATGATTTGAATTCAAGATACACTTACACATAGTTTATTCTGAAAAATATGTTATTTTTTTCTCTGCTTGATAAAACATATGTTATTTGTATGACAGAATTATATCATATTAAATGTTATTACTTTCAGACCAGTTTATGGATTTATATTTTTATTCCGATGGATAGAAGAAAGAAGAAGTAGAAGAAAAACAATCACAGAAGAAGAAACATTTCTTACAAATGAAGATGAAGTTAACAATTTGTTCTTTGCACAACAGGTATGCAGGAAAACTGCATATATTTTAAAACATCATACATACTTAAACAAAATTAAGATAGAAAGCTCTCAATCTGAGCTACTATTTATAGCTTTCTCGTTTTCCTAATCATGCTAATAATAGCTAACATTCCAGGTGAACATTATGTGCGTGAAAATATTTTTGGAATATCAGAATACGAGAATCTTCAAAGTAAAAAAGTGGTTTCCAGATGATAAACTGACCTTTGTTGGTTAAGAATTAACTTATATAGACAAGATACCACGAAAGGAGAAGAACCCTATCAATATTATTTCAAAGGTTAAGGTCACAGCTGCTTAAAATAGTCTCAAAATATACAAATATTAGGTGCAATATGTTATTTCTGGGTAATGACTTGAGGCACACTTGTTCAATTTAATAAAACTTACACTAATGTTGATAGTGAGGAAGGAAGAAAACCTATCAATTAAAAGGTCAGTGCATCAAAGGTCAAGGGTCAAGGTCACAGTCACTAAAAATAACTGTTCATATTATGAAAATCTTCCAAAATCTTGGGTTTCTATATGGAATCTTAATTATTACGTTCAGCTATTCAGGAATAATTTTATTTTGCATGTGCCTCCAGATCTGGTGTAAATAGCCATGGTTATGGGAATCCTGACACATAAACCAATGGCCAAAAAAAGGGCTTACTGTATATAGATATAAGAAGATGTGGTATGAGTGCCAATGAGACAACTCTCCATCCAAGTCAAAATTTATAAATGTAAACCATTATAGGTCAAAGTACGGTCTTCAACACGGAGCCTAGGCTCACACCGAACAGTAAGCTATAAAGGGCCCCAAAATTACTAGTGTAAAACCATTCAAACGGGAAACCAACGGTCTAATCTATATAAAAAAACGAGAAACACTTATGAACCACATCAACAAACGACAACTACTGAACATCAGATTCCTGACTTAGGACAGGTGCAAACAAATGCACTGGGTTTAAACGTTTTAATGGTACCAAACCTTCACCCTTTTTCTGAAACAATAGTATGCCAGTATCAAGGATCTGGAGGGAAAATTTATATCAAATTACAGCTATATATAGGTTGAAATTTTGTCATAATGATTGTTTCCAAATGAAATCTCTTGAAATTTATAACTTTAAAAAAAAATACAGCAGTATTATTGAGTATGTGCCCCAGACCTGGCAAGTTAGCCAGCGTCAAGTAAACCCCTGGTAATTTGTTTCAGGGTGGATGAAATCTCTTAAATACAAAGTTTTTTGTCTTTTGTTTTAGTTTTAGCAATATTATTTAGCATCTGCCCTAACTTCTCTTAATAAATGTTTGGTTCTGGGAGAAACTTGTCAGGACCAACTTCTTACTTGTGTTTGAGCAGGGGCACCAAAATAAATAAGAATAAAAAACCCTGATATCTTTGTTATGTGGTTGTTAAAGTAAAAATAGTGGAAACAGATCTACAATCATCAACACTGTGTCATAGTACCAGAAAAATTTGCATTATTATAAAAATAAGTAGATGTGGTATAATTGCCAATGATACAACTATCCATCAGAGTTCAAATGACGAAAATATATTAAAGCAAATGTTTAACAGATATTTTTACATTTTTGTAGGTGGTTCCTAATTCCTGTGCTACACATGCCTTATTGAGTGTCCTGTTAAACTGTGATAAAGTGAGACTTGGAGATACATTGTCAAAGCTTAAACTGTTCTCTAGAGGCATGAATCCTGAGGTAATTTATGAATTGGTTTATAGTGATGCACCATTTATCTTAATAATATTCATAAGAGATCATATTTCCAATGATAGCAGTTATTGGAGTGATGATTGGGCTTGACAATTTGACATTCATGATACTATTTTAGATACTGCAAACATGCCAGAATCATAAACACAATAGTTTGTTTTAAAATATGATTTTGTTTTACATTTTTAGCTCACTGGGCCCAAAGGTCCCCATGTGAGCTTATGCCATCACTTGGCATCCGTCATCGTCGTTGGAAACTATTTCAAGAATCTTCATCTCTGAAACTACTGGGCCAAATACCTTCAAACTTTAACTGAATCCGAAGTTTTGATCCATCCACAAACACAGCCGCCATGGCTAAAAATAGAACATAGGGGTCAAATATCTCAAAAACTAAAGCATTTAAAGCAAATCTGACGTGGTTAAAATGTTTAATAGGTCAAGATCTATCAGCCCTGAAATTTTCAGACGAATCTAACAACCCATTGTTGGGTTGCTGCCACTAATTGGTAATTCTAAGGAAATTTTGCAGTTTTTGGTTATAATCTTGAAAATTATTGAAGATAAAGATAAACTGTAAACAGTGAAAATGTTCAGTTACTACAAAAAAGTTAATAAGACCAAAATTGTCAATTGACCCCTTAAGGAGTTATTGCCCTTTAAAGACAATTTTACACAATTTGTTCATCATGTTTGCTGACATTTAAAAATCTTCTCCTCTGAAACTACTTGGCCTAATACTTTTAAACTTTAACTGAATGGTCCTTAGGGTAACTGATTTATAACTTGTATCTGAAGTTTTGATCCATTTACAAACATGGCCGCCATGGCTAAAAATAGAACATAGGTGTTAACCCGAATAATTCAGTCGTTATATTCCACTGCTCTACAATGGCTTCATTAACGCCTTAAGGCCTAGTCAATGAAAAATCGTCAAAAAATCATTCGGAATTAGCTTGGGATTTACCTATCTCGATAACATTTAGCTATTAGCTGATTGGCTCTCTCTCACAGAGATTAGTGACACGTTTTTATCGTATAAAGAGTTCAGGCCCTTGCGAGTGGGAGAGTCAATCACGGGGAGGGACTGAATTATTCGGGTTACATAGGGGTCAAATGCAGTTTTTGGCTTTTATCTCAAAAACTACAGCAGTTACAGCATGAGTGAAAGGAGTCAAAGTGATGAATAAGTCAAGATGTATCTGCTATGAAATTTTCAGACAAATTGGACCACCCATTGTAGGGTTACTGTCTGAAATAGTTTATTTTTATGAAATTTTATTGTTTTTGGTTATTATCTTTAATATTATAATAGATAGAGAGAAAGTGTAATGGTAAAAATGTTCAGCTAAGTAGGATCTACAAATAAGTCAAATGATCAAAATAGTTAATTGGCTCCTTGAGGAGTTATTGCCCTTGAAACGTTTATTTTTTACATGTTTTCGTGCAAGTCTATTACTTTTTCAAAAATCTTCTTCTCTGAAATTACTTGGCCAAATACTTCTAAACTTTGACTGAATGTTCCTTAGGGTATCTAGTTTGTAAATTATATTCAAAGTTTTGATCCATCAACAAACATGGCTGCCATGGCTAAAAATAGAACATAGGGGACAAAAGCAGTTTTTGGCTTATATCTCAAAAACTACAGCAGTTAGAGCTAAAGTGAAAAGGAGTTTAAGTGATAAATGGATCATGAGCTATCTGTTATCTACAGTTAGATCTACAAATAAGTCAACATGATCAATATAGTCAATTGACCTCTTTTTTACATTTTTAGCTCACCTGGCCCAAAGGGCCAAGTGAGCTTTTCTCATCACTTGGCGTCCGTCGTCCGTCGTCGTCCGTTAACTTTACAAAATCTTCTCCTCTGAAACTACTTGGCCAAATTTAACCAAACTTGGCCACAATCATCATTGGGGTATCTAGTTTAAAATTGTGTCCGGTGACCCGCCAACCAACCAAGATGGCCGCCATGGCTAAAAATAGAACATAGGGTAAAATGTAGATTTTGGCTTATATCTCTGAAACCAAAGCATTAAGAGCAAATCTGACATGGGGTAAAATTGTTGATCAAGTCAAGATCTATCTGTCCTGAAATTTTCAGATGAATCGGACAATGGGTTGTTGGGTTGCTGCCCTAAATTAGTAATTTTAAGGATTTTTTTCGTTTTCGGTTATTATCTTGAAAATTATTATAGATAGAGATAAACTGTAAACAGCAATAATGTTCAGCAAAGTAAGATCTACAAATAAGTCAACATGATCAAAATGGTCAGTTGACCCTTAAGGAGTTATTGCCCTTTAAAGTAATTTTTACCAATTTTTGTAAATTTTGTAATCTTTACAAAAATCTTCTCCTCTGAAACTACTGGACCAAATTCAACCAAACTTAGCCACAATCATTATTAGGGTATTTAGTTTTAAAATGTGTGGTGACCCAGCCAACCAACCAAGATGGCTGCCATGGCTAAAAATAGAACATAGGGTAAAATGTAGATTTTGGCTTGTAACTCTGAAACCAAAGCATTTAAAGCAAATCTTACAGGGATTAACTTGTTTATCAAGTAAATACCTATCTGCCCTCAAATTTTCAGATGAATTGGACAACTGGTTGTTGGGTTGCTGCCCTGAATTGGTAATTTTAAGGAAATTTTGCCGCTTTTGGTTATTATCTTGAAAATTATTACAGATAGAGATAAACTGTAAACAGCAATAATGTTCAGCAAAGTAAGATCTTCAAATTAGTCAACATGACCAAAATGATCAGTTGACCCTTAAGGAGTTATTGCCCTTTATAGTCAATTTTAACAATTTTCATTAATTTGGTAAATTTTGGTAAGTTTTACAAAATGTTTTCCTTTTGTAATCTTCTTTTCTGAAACTGCAGTAGAAAATCAATATAGAAAACAATCTACTAATGTACTGGCAATAAAAATAATTGATAATTCTATAACATGAAAAAAACCACATCAATACCTGATGATGGTGTTTCTTTCTTTACATTGAAAATGATGTCACAACTATAATCCCGAACAATAGGTCGAATGTCAGATATGTTTCAGTACTTTGGCTTCATTTTCTACAGATTCTGAAGTGCAAATGATGCTTGAATTCCTACACTAATTTATACAGACTTCATCCCTTTCACAGGTAATGCCTGCCTCATATTATATTTAAAACTTTAATAGAATATCAGAAATTTTGAGAGAAAATTAATCAACCATGCAAGATCTAAAACTTAATTAATATTGTTCAAATTATCAATTAACTATTAAAAAGAAAATTCTCATTAAAAAATATAGTTCTTCATTTTATATTTTATCAGAAATTTAGGAAAAAATTGAATTTAATTGTGTCCCTTGTTCTCATTTCCTGGGATAAATCCAATACAAATTAAAGTATTGGTATTGAATTAATATTTAAGAAATATTTCAAACCTTATCATTTTCTTCACAAGAATGAAGACCATATTTTCAGTGTCATGAGTATCAGTCATCATATTTGTTGTACTTTGTTGTTTAAAAGTTGAATACAAAAAGATCAACAAAGCAATTCAAAACCACTTGAATTTTGCAACAACAAATGAGAGATTTTAACGACCTCAGCTGGCTATACAACCCTTGCACAATCAACTGAAGTTTGCAGAAATCATTAATAGGAAAGATTGCCCTTAAATGATAATTTTTATTACCTTTTGTTTTTGGGGGTTGCGCAACAACAAAACTTCACAACAAACTTTCTCATCACTTCGCATTTCTCGTTAGATAAATTTTACAAAATTCTCCCTGAAACTACTGTCAAATTAAACCAAACTTGGTTTAAATCACCACTAGGATATCCAGGGACCACTGTGTATGATGACCCTGCCTGCCAACATGGCACACATGGCTGAAATAAAACGCACTTTTAGTCTTATATCTCTGAAACTAAACGACAGTACAACAGTTACATTTATCATGCATCAATTGTAAATAAAAATATCAGGTGAGTGACACAGGGTCCTTGGAGCCTCTAGTTTGTGAAAGTCTAATTACTTTTCAAAAATCTTCTCCTCTGAAACAACTTGGCCAAGTGCATTGTACTTAAAAACTTTAATTGAATGTTCCTTAGGGTATTTAGTTTATAGATTGTATTCGGGGATTTGATCCATTCAAAAACAGAACATAGCTGTCAAATGAAGTTTTTGGCTTTCATCTCAAAAACCAAAGCAATAAGAGCAAAACTGACATAGGTGAAAGTGTTAAACAGGTTTAGAGCTACTTGTCAAGTAATCTTTAGACCAATAGGACAACTTATTGTTGGGTTACTGTCCAGAAATAGTTAATTTTTAGGAAATTTTACAATTTTGGGTTATGTATTATCTTCAATATTATTATAGAAAGAGAGAAAGTGTAAATGACAAAATTGTTCAGCAAATTAAGATCTACAAATAAGTCAAATGTCTGAAAATGAAAATACAGGTGAGCGATATCAGGCTCTCATAAGTCTCTTGTTTCATATTTTTAACAAAAGTATGTCTACTTGCAAAACACACTTTATGAAAGTAGTAAAAATGGTTTATAATAAACAGCAGTACAAGAAAATATATATTAGAAAGAAAGGGATTAAATTATCTTAAAAATGGGAAATAAGATTGCATATTATTCCATTAGTTATGTTACTCATAAAAGTATGGTCTACTTTGTTATTTTAGGACAAAGGTTATGCCATTGGAAATATGCCTGAATTAGCTGAAGCACATAACAGTCATGCAAGGTACAGTAGTCTCTATTAAATTACTTTAAAGGAAAAAATCTATAATGTAAACAGTGAGTTGCCTTTTGATAAAACCTTGTTTCAATGGGTCATTAGTCATTTATGTAATATGAGTATATATCAATTTGGTGTATGCAAAATTACTCAAGAAAGTAGGTTGGTTGTGGGTTTATTTTCAAAAGTACTTTCTACATGCCCACATACTTTTTGATGGAATAGCCTTGAGATTGCAGTTATTTAGTATATGATCTAGCGAAAGGAATGCCCACAGTACATTGACTAATTTTCATTTGCAACTGTTTTTGCTGTCAATCAATGGGGATTAGAAAACATGTCCTTATTATCCCTACTGTTTTAGCATTGTTTAGCTAGCAAATGGAAGAGCAAAATATTAAAGTTACATCCGAAGACCCTTTCTATTATTTTCAATAGAGGAAAAATACAGATTTCAATTACTCAAACTTCAATGATTGTAATTAAGATATAAAAACTTGTAGTTTTATATTTATTTAGGCCTGAGCCACGTCACCTTCCAGAGAAACAGCAAGGTATTGCGACAACTAAAACTATGGAAGCTTTCCACTTTGTTAGTTATGTACCTATAAAAAATCATCTGTTTGAATTGGATGGGCTAAAACCTTATCCTATAGATCATGGTGAGTTTTAAGGCTCTCATCTCTTATCTATAGTACAAAAATAATGCGATGTGGTATGATTGCCAATAGGACCACTATCAATCTGAGACCAGAGGATATGGATAAAAACAACTATAGGGCATCATACCATATGGTAAACTATAAAAGGCCCTGGCTTGACAAAATTAGAAACCAGTCTAAAAACAAAACTCAACAGCCTAATTCAAGATAGGAACAAACAAAAAACATGTAGGACAGACAACAACCACTGAGTTACAGGCTTCTGACGAGACAGACGCATAAAGAATGTGGTGGAGCTTTACATGTTTGTAAGTGCTCAACCCTCGCTAACCTTAGACTGTGGTGTTACAGCAAAAAAGAACAAGAACAAACTAAAAAAAGTCAGATGGGGAAGACTTGACCTATCAGATCAGCACACAAAAAGACCCTAACAAAGACAAAACCACATGTTACCAATCTAAGAGTAATCACAGTTACAATTAATAGATAAATCATGAATAGGTTATATCAGTTTGATATCCTTAATAATCTTCACATCAAATAAATTACAGGCCATTCAAAAGGAATGATCGTTTCCTCACACAGAAAGTTGAAATTTAAAACCCTTTACTTCAGCACTTAATTTTATTCTGGTCAACAGAAATACCTGAAAATGTTACTAAATATTGAAGAACTTAAATAGAAGCTTTTTTATTTTAAAAAGCTAACTAAAGATGTCAATTGTAAATGTCACATGATATTTTAAACTGTATAATTCTTCAGGGCCTTGGGAAAGGGATGAATACTGGACGGAGAAATTTAGACGTGTCATAACGGAAAGATTAGGAATGGCTGCTGGAGGGTAAGCTTAAGTAAAGAGTTACCTTGATTTTTTATAGCCTCTACTAACATGGAAGTAAGTACCCTCATTTAAAACACAGGCCTTATCTTTACAGATAATTTTTTATGCCCCACCTAGGGGCACTATGTTTTTCAGTCTGTGCATTCGTCCATCCGTCTGTCTGTTTGTCCATCTGTCCTGCTTCAGATTGAAGTTTTTGTCAAGGTAGTATTTGATGAAGTTGAAGTCCAATCAACTTAAAACTTAGTACACATGTTCCCTATGATATGATCTTTCTAATTTTAATGCCAAATTAGAGTTTTGACCCCAATTTCACGGTCCACTGTGTATAGAAAATGATAGTGCGAGTGGGGCATCCATGTACTATGGACACATTCTTGTTTTTTCATATTACATAAGTATTTTCACATTTGTTTTCTTGTGTCTTCTCTTCATATTTCAAATTAGAATATACTAAATAATTCAGTTTTGAAATAGTACTTTCCCTACTAGAATTTTTACACACAAATTCAATATCTTGTAATTTTGCAAAGCATTGATATTTCACGATGATTAATCTGCTCTGTATTTCAGTGAACCAAACAATGATATCAGATTTAACTTAATGGCAGTGGTTCCTGACAAATGTCAATTGTATGAACACAAGTTAGCTACCCTGAAAACAAACAGACAAATTGTATTGGAAACATTACAACAGGTAGGGTTGGATATTTGAACAGAAAAGAAAGGTGGAATAGGACATGTTGAATTCACTTTGAAACTACAGCTTAGGTGGATTTTATCATTTCCCACCTGTCCACCATGTGAAGCCTACTCCATCCCACTAAAATTCAAACTTGTAAAATTATTGAATAGATAAAGCTGAACCTATTTTTAAAGTTAATGTATGTGCAAGTCTGATAATGAAAGAAAAGAAATGGAATGTCCACTCTATAGGATGGTCACAGGGAAGCATCTAGAAATGTTGCCCAAACTGTACCCACAATGATAAATTCCACATGAGTCGTATTGTATTTTTAATTTTTTTAGTAATTAATGAATGAGCTTTAGTTTCTAAAATAAATTTGCTTGTTTTATTAGAGGAATGGGTATTTTGGAACAGATTTACTTTTTAGCTCACCTGGTCCGTCGTCCGTCGTTGTCGTCGTTAACTTTTTACATTTTGAACTTCTTCTAGAGAACCACTGAATGGTATGATACCAAACATGGCATGAATGTTCCTTATGAGGTGCAGACCAAGTGTTGTTACTTTGTAGCTGATCCATCATCCAAGATAGCCGCCAGCGGGGACTTCGTTTAACATAAGACCCTATGGACAATACATACAAACGTCTTCTTTAGAGAACCACTGAATGGAATGAAACCAAACATGGCATGAATGTTCCTTATGAGGTGCTGACCAAGTGTTGTTACTTTGAAGCTGATCCGTCATCCAAGATGGCCGCCAGAGGTGGCCTTAGTTTAACAAAGGACCCTATGGGAAATACATACAAATGTCTTCTTTTAGAGAACCACTAAATGGAATGAAAGAAAACATGGCATAAATGTTCCTTATGAGGTGCTGACCAAATGTTGTAACTTAGTAGGCAATCCATCATCCAAGATGGCCGCCAGTGGGGACTTGTTTAACATAGGACCCTACGGACAATACATACAAATTTCTTTTTTAGAGAACGACTAAATGGAATGAAACCAAACATAGTATGAATGTTCCTTATGAGGTGCTGACCAAGTGTTGTTACTTTGAAGCCGATCCATCATCCAAGATGGCCGCCAGAGAGGGACTTAGTTTAACATAGGACCCTATGGGAAATACATACAAATGTCTTCTTTTAGAGAACCACTAAATGGAATGAAATAAAACATGGAAAGAATGTTCCTTATGAGGTGCTGACCAAATGTTGTAACTTTGTAGGTGATCAATCATCCAAGATGGCCACCAGCAGGGACTTAGTTTAACATAGGACCTATTGGAAATACATACAAATGTTTTCTTTTAGAGAACCACTGAATGGAATGAAACCAAACATGGCATGAATGTTCCTAATGAGGTGCTGGCCAATTGTTGTTACTTTGTAGCCAATCAATAATCCAAGATGGCTGCCAGCGGGGGACTTAGTTTAACAAAGGACCCTATATGAAATACATACAAAAGTCTTCTTTTGAAGAACCTCTGAATGAAATGAAACCAAACATGACATGAATGTTCCTTATGATGTGCTGACCAAGTGTTGTTACTTTGTAGCAAATCCATCAACCAAGATGGCTGCCAACATTATGGGAGATATAAACAAATGTCTTCTAGAAAACCGCTTAATGGATTGAAACCAAACATGGTGTGAATGTTTCTTTGAGGTGCTGACCAAGTGTTGGTACTTTGTAGCTGATTTGTCATTGTCGTTATAAAGTCATTTTCACAATTTCAATGAATTTATTGGTAATTGCTGTAAACTTTACAAAAGTCTCTTGCTTTTGATTAAATTACGAGGCCAATATTAAACCAAATTTGGCCTCAATCATTATTAGGGTATCTGTTATGATTTTAATCTATTTTTACATGATTTCCAAAACCAAAGTAGAATCAGGTGAGCGACACAGGCTCTTGGGAGCCTCTAGTTGTTTATAAAATTGCAAACTTGCTGAGCTGTGACATATAATTTTGAGCAGGAAAACATCAGGCAAAGATTAGCATGGGAATTTGTTTTACTGAGCTTTCCAAAGTTACATGATTAGAGATTATCAAGGAATCTATGAAAAAAAAAACATACAAGTGATTTCAATTTTCAGCAACTGAATGTTTTTTTTTCAATTGGTAGAAGGAAATAACTCATAAAATTTAAAATAAATAATTTATAGTTGGCTGACAGGAATATGAAATGTATTTACATCAGATAGATTGATTTACTTTCACTTTCTCCTTTTTAAGCTGCTGGATGCCAAGGTATATCTCCTTTGTATTTTATTGTCGTGTTATATTTTTATTTTCTTATAAATTTTTATATTCAGACAATAATACTTGTGCTTTTCCTGTTGTTTATGTTTAGTATTCTTTTCATATAGACAGATTCATTTTGTGGAGTAAGCAACCCCAAACTTAGTATAAAGTGTGATGAAGAACAGCAATAAAAGAGCTGTTCCTTTGTTTTTGGTTATTCTCATGTGCGCGTAGTGATTTTATGTCATGAATTTTACACCATATCCTTTCTTTTCCGTTAAGAGAAAGTCGGAAATTGATTAACTCCGTACTATTATTTGCTTTCAATGTATATTAATGATAAGTTGTGGGTTGTACACAAATGAGACAGCTACCCCATAAAACAAAAAAAAAAAAAGGTAATCCATCTTTAAACTTATTATCATTTATAAACTTGTCAATTTTAAAACTGAAAAATGCTTTCTCCAAAATGAAAACTCTTAATAATTCAAATGTGCAATAATTTCCACTATTAATGATAATAATACCTTCTTTTCCACTAATAAAACAATATTTGGATAATAATTGCTTAATGTTTGGTTACAGATATAACATGAATATTCAGAACAAAAATTGTTGAATAAGAATAGATAAATAGAAAATAAGGTTACAACATATTAATATGTATTTAATATTTGATCAGCATTAAATATTAGATGCCATCCTTTGGTGTTAAAGAGGTACTTAAATGCAAAATACATGTTTGAATAATTTTGAAGTTCGAAATAATTGTTGAAAAATGCAAAAAACCCGAGAAAATTTTATCTTATAATTATCTAGATATTTGCAAAATACTGTCAGTTCGCCATTTGCACACCTGAACTATTTAGTAAAACACGCCACTAACACCCTCTAGTTCTATCCAATGGAAGTGACATACAGTGGGTCACCCCGATCAAATATACGTGTATTATATCGTATGGACATCAGCTCGGAAAGTAAAATAACAGTTTTGATATATATCGGTGACAAATACAAACCGAATCTACATTGAGAATATTGATATACTGTCCTTTTATTGTCGAGCCTGTGACTTTTGTCGCAAAAGCTAACATTTATCAAGGCTTGATTTTAAATCGCATAAATATTTTAATCAAATGTTTATAATGAGAAAAGTATTGAACAAACTTCCAAAAGCACAAATCAACCTTTTTCTATCAAATATTTACATGTGCATCTAAAAGTAACAAAATAATTATTAATCAGTTTATTGATGGTACCCGCGTAACGGTAGAAGCAGAAGTAGAACCATGCATGTGAAGTTCCATGGCGGAGAAACGGCTTTTAAAATAGGACACTCCCAACACGTGCTTCCAAAGGATGACGGAGGATGTAACTTGTTGATTTGTTGTTAAATAAAACTATTTTTTTTTTATATATAGACTAGACCGTTGGTTTTACCGCTTGAATGGTTTTACACTAGTACTTTTGGGGCCCTTTATAGCTTGTTGTTCGTGTGAGCCAAGGCTCCGTGTTGAAGGCCGTACATTGACCTATAATGGTTTACTTTTATAAATTGTTATTTGGATGGAGAGTTGTCTCATTGGCACTCACACCACATCTTCCTATATCTATGTGGGTTTTTCTGGGCTACAAAAAATAAAAATGTTCGTACTTACTTACCGACAGACTTTAGTTACAGCAGCAATTCAAAATTATATAAGTTTATTCTCTGCGATAATGTGAATAATTGTGTACTGTCAGTCACAGTATTCTGCTTGACTGGTTTAGAAACCTAAATATGTATTGATAAAGCTATTTCCTTGAAAATGAAATACTGGATAGACTTGTAATTAAACTATACAGTAATATCTAAGAGCATTTACAACTACAGCAAAAACCCCTGGGATAAAATCTTTAGAAAAAGGGGTGTGCATTACCAAACTACTTGAGTCATGTACTGATCACACCAAATATTTTTTTTTTTAATAAAAAAAATTATGACATACTGTCTTTAAGATTTTGAAATATTGATCTTTTCTTTCATTTGAAATTTTTAAGCAATGACAATTAAATAACCCCCCCAAAAAAAAACCAAAGCAAATAACACTGAAATATTAATCCTCTCGGTCACCTTTTGGTCTTGGTAATTAAAACAGTCAGCACTTTGACACCTGTTGACAAGTAAACATCATGTAAGGTAATAAAGATCAAATAGGGTACTATCCCTCCACTCAGGTAATTAACAACTTGGCCATGCAGAAATGCCACCTGTTGTTTATAAATTGATGAGCTTTATAGTTTGATAATTGACGTTATTAGATAGGTATTGTGAATACCCGGTTATTGACTTGTAATTTTTATTACATGGAAAAGAAGCCCTACCGTCATATCTTGTCAAGATGTTATGCAACTTCACGTACATGTATTAAACATAAACAATATTTATCCTCGATTCAATATTTTTTTTTTATTTACAGCTGGAATATAATATATTGACCGTTATTGTTTTTCTTTTTCCTACGACCAGTAACATTGTTTTAAGTTGAAAACTCGATGTTGAATTACCCCAACCCATCCCCCTTTTTTCTGTTAAAACCCCTTTTTGATAATTTTTCATATCCCTTCTGAAACATATTTTTTTCCATTTGACAAATTGGTCATATAAATAAGGAATGAGCTTTGAAGGGGTAGCGAAATGCATTGGCAGTGCTTTAAATCAATGATTAAAAGAAAGTTCATTATTAAACAACGTTTAGATAGCTGAAGAAGTGACCCACTGTGCGTCACTTCCGGTGGATTTGTTTTTAGGGCTGTTTCTGGAAGTAGCATTGATTGGATTTTCCTAAGGTAAAAATAGTTGAACTTTACATGCAATTATCTCTGTAATTAGTGGACCAAATTGCATCGTTTTTTTTGCGTTTTTGATCAATTATTTCAACCTTTTAGATAAGAATTACTTGTTATGTGTGTTTTAGTACCTCTTTAAAGGTACGAAAGGTACAGATTTAGTGATATTTGACATCTAGCGGAGAAAGTTGCTTTAACCTGTGCTAGTGTTTGCAATAAGAAAGCATTTAAATTTTCGATTTCTACTTGTAAAAGTTACTTTTCTATATACATGATAATTTTATGTGAATGTATACAATATATTTGTAGTACTGATTTAAGGATGTACTAAGGTCAGGTTTAGGAATTTTTGTCAGATGTTTGGACTCCTTGGTTTTTTTCCTACGATACAGGGTAAAATATTTTGCCCCATAACACCCATTTTGTCTCGCCTTGACGGAGTCAAAAGCTAGACATAGGCATGCTGTTTCCGGCGTCGGCGGCGGCCAACAATGTATTAGTTTGTGATTAGGTCTAGTTCATGGTGAACCACTAGTGGTAGGTCAATGATATTTGGTATGCAGCTGTATTAGCATTGGCACATCTCATTACCATGGAGATTATTTGGCCCCACCCCCTCAGTCAAGGTCTATTGACTTTGAAACTTTGCTTAGTTTTCATGTATTAGTTTGTGATTAGGTCAGTTTAAGGGAACTGTTAGTGGTAGGTCAATGATAATTGGTATGCAGTTGTATAAGCATTAGCACACCTCATTTCCATGGAGAATATTTGGTCCTTACCCTCAGTCATGGTCTATTGACTTTGAAACTTTTATGTAGTTTACATGTATTAGTTTGTGATTAGGTCAGTTCAAGATGAACCTCAAATGTTAAGTCAATGATATTCGGTATGCAAATGTATTGGCATTTGCAAGTTTCATTTCCATGGAGATTATATAACCCCACCCCCTAATTATGGTTCATTGACTTTGAAACTTTTACATAGTTTACAAGTTAATGTTTGTGTTTAGGTTTGTTTAAAGGGAATGACTTATGAAGAGTCAATGGTATTTGGTTTGCAGTTGTATTAGCATTGGCACATCTCATTTACATGGAGATTGTTTAGCCCTGTACCTTCAGTCATGGTTCATTGACTTTGAATATTTGCATAACTTACATGTTAAAGTATTGCTATTTTAATTTCAACATTTGCATTATCAAAATAACAAATAGGCGAGACATATCTCTGTGTTAACAGTTTATTCTTTTCATGTAAGTCTCCAATTTCTAATAAAAGGTCATTTACCAAGATTTAAGCAGGTTCTAGATTTCTTTTCTTTTGGTTTGAGACCCAAATAATACCAATGCAAATATAAGGTAAAAGTCTGAGTCCACTTTTTCCCGCAATTTAAAAAAAATAAATATCTCTAAGGGAGCTCCATAAAATATCAATATTTATAGCTTATTTTGTTCCTTAGCTAATGCTCTTCTGACTTATAGTATCAATTTTAAATTCTAGATTTTTTTAATTTCACCGAAGTACATCCTTAAGTATCATGCATGATTTTCAACAAACAAGACATCTTGAACTTAAAGTATAATGAGAGGCCTCATTGTCTATTGAGATAAGACAGCCAAAAAAGTGCTGTTCCATTGCTTTTGGTTTTTATGCCTTGGCCACTAGGTGAAGGGGGCATTAAGGTTTATCCTTGTCTATCCATATGTCTGAACTGTCTGTCTGTCCATCCTGAAATTGGTTTCAATTCTCTAACTTTAGTTTGCCTCAACCAAATGTTATGAAAATTATGCAGAATGCTTATTAGCACCAAACAGATCAATTTTGAATTACGGTGGTGTCGCTTTCACTGTCCTCTTGTTATGTCCCTTTATAAATGAAAAATTCTGAATTTGCCGTACATTTACAATCTGTGTTCCATGGACACATTCTTCTTTTATTTTCTATCATATGCACATAGTGATTTTTTGTCATAAATTATTTTACCATATATTTTCTTTTCGATTAAAAGAAACAATGAAAAAAATGCTCTTTAAACATAGAATTTTAGCTGACGGTCACTTTTCACTACAGATCTTTGAAGTGTGAATGCTTAGTCATATTTTTATTTTGTTTGTTTTATGTATTTTAAAATTTGTATTTTTCATTGCACCTAGTTGAGCTCAGCTTCTCCTTCTTTTCATTAGAAAAAGGACACATTAAGATTCATTGATTTGAAGCATAAAAAGAATACATGTACATGTATTATGATATTCTGACATGACTTTTTGGGAAAAGCTTTTTCCAACCAGTGATATCTTTGAAGAGTAATGACCTAATGTGATTAAGCATAATTCACATGAATTTAAAACTTCTTGATAATTATTATAATTAACTTGATATAAGCAATCTATTTTTTTCCTTTTGTTTATAGGGATCACTAATTGTTGTTTCACATTACTGTTGTCATACAAGTGGTTGTCATTAAATTTTATTCTCTTATCTGCAACTCCTCTGAAACTATATGCAAAGGAAAACTAACTGTAACAAAATATGAAAATCATATTTGATTAAGTGATATGCTTATATTATTCTCAACTTATGTGAAACTGATCAACAGAAACCATCTGAACTTCAACATAATTTTGATGAGAGTTTGAAGTTATATAACATCTATGATACTGCTGATAATTGATTTTTGTTATACCTTGTGGAAATAATATTGACAAGGTGTGTGCAACATTTATCTCATGTATCTATTATTCTTGTTCAACAATGTCAATTTACAGAAATTCTTTTTTTTTGAAGATGGAAAGCATAGCACCTATTTTTCACCTTGATTTTTTTGCTTTTGGGTTTCCTCAGCCAAATCAATTACTATCTATCAATATGTCATAATCTCAGCTTCTCTTGTTAACATTCATTAGAAAAAAAGACACATTAAGATTCATTGATTTTCTACATTTGTATCACAGAATGTGACAGAAGTGTGCAATTTTCAGAAAAGCTGTTACTGGTAATTTATTTGTATGTTATCCACGAAAGACTCTCATCTAAGTCTTGTTGAAGTACTGAATCAAAACATTGAATTTTGTGAAATTAATAAAATTTTAAAAATGAAATTTTACATCATTTTACACCTATGATCATAATTAATAAGTTTTCTAGTTGTATTATATATCAAATTAATTTTTCATACAAATTACAAAATCTTACCTGACAGTAAATATAGCAATGTTACTAGGTATATTTTTTAATTTTAAGTAAGCTGTGATCTTCTGAAAGTGATATTGATATGACAATAGCACCCAAAATTAATATATTTGAAATTTTCATACTAAATGAACAGGTCATTCAATAGATTCCATGTAAATATATTGATTGTTGTTGCTGCATTTTCTTTTTTTCAGCAATTTTAATTACCGAAAAAAAGATGCATAAATGGGGACAAAAAATGTCGTCAGCTTTTTGGAATAAAATATTTATTTTGTTTCTTATTATAAATATGAAAGTTACTAATTTTGTTCCCTATTGGAATTTTGAAGCAATAATTTTTTTTTGTTATCTTTGTGCACAAAATTAAATTAGGAATTGAAAAACTGTGTTTTTGTCTTGTAGTACACACTATGTATGTCTTTGCTGAATAAAAGCAATCTATTAAGATTTATATTAAAGTGTATAGATTGGTGTGTAAACTCAGCCTTTCAATCAACATTTAAAGAATGCTATTTTCCTTTATAGACATTTATATTCCTTACATTACGAACACACAGTTTTACATATATGTATACAATTTTTTTGGTTTCATCTCGCTGATCAATAACAGTAAAACATTGGAATTTTATCCTGAAGCTTCAGTGGCATGGGTTTATTGATTCACAGGACAGAAACCCTTACAAATATTAGTTCAAGCATGAACTTTTCAAGAAGTTTATTATACATTATCCAAGTCTTTCAGGCATGTTCACACAAATTTCATTACTATGACATTTTTCAGATGGTCAAGGTTACTAATCCAGGACTTACATCATCAGATAAAGACAAATATTTAGCTGCTGTCAAACAGCATGAAAAGATGGAAGAAGCTCTGATAGCCCAGGCCCAAGAGGATGCTGCAGCCAAATCAGCCGCAAAACAAAACATAGCGGAAAAATCTCTGAGTAATATGACAAATAGCGATCAATCACAATCCAGTGAGACATCTCAAGATGGAAGTATGATAAATATTACTGAATCTCATGACTCAGATAACAATACGACTGTACAAGAAAATAGTTCTTTGGAATCCAAAATAGTGCCAATGGACGATGACAATAAAGTTGTCAATATTTCAGAAAACAGTGAAGACATTATAATCGATGTTGATTCCATGGAAACAGATTCAGATAAAAAAGACAATGAAAAATTGTCTGAAACAATTGAAAATATAAAGAAAGATAATTCTGATGGTAAAATTGATATAGAATCGAAATCTGATGGTTCTGTTGAAAGTAAATCTGAAAGTGTTACTTTAACTTCTGCTCATACACAATCTATTGAAGAACCTCCTGTTATTTTAAGTAATAAAGAATCTCTTGAAGGAATACAAGTTACAAGTAGTGATGATAAAAATGTGAAAATTCAGATCTCTGTTGACAATGGGGATAGTGGGAAGGGTGTTACAATTCCACGATCTGTAGCGTCAACAGATGTTACAAAACCATTGACTATAGAAACAAAGTTTGGAGGTCCGTCTGGCCCCAGTAGTGAGAGTACAGACACTGCTTCAGAAGGAGGGAGTTGTTTTAGTTCACCGAATACAAATTCATGCCAGAATAGCCCCCAGTGTAGTAATGGAGAAAGTACAGGTAGGAAATTCTAATATAAAAAAATCTTTTTGATGAAATGGTATGATAGACATGTCTTCTGCATACAAATTGTGTTTCTGTACTGAACTTTGAGTTGATGTAAGGTCAACTCTGTAATTCTGATGACACGCATTGAACATTTTAAATTTTGAAAATGGAAGGGCTGATATACAAAAAAGATATTTCATCTAAGGTCGCCTGAGAGAGATTTGACTTACTTTTGAACCTTAATTATCATGTTATTTGCTAAAAAAATGGTGCTACATGTTCAAATTTGAAACCTTGTTTGATTAACACATGATTAATAAAACAAAAAATTGATCAACATAATGAAATTTGTATTTCTTGAAACCAGGAATGATAAAAAAAGTCCAAAAATTTATCATGTTTATGATGGTTAGTAAAAAAAATTTTTGAAGGTATAAAAGATTTTGCATGAATTTCATATAATAGCAAACTTTATGTAGGTTGATGAGTTAATCTGATATGGCTCTTGAACTATAGAATCATTGCAGTTACTACAATCTGAATTTTTTTAAACTGGTCAGGAAGAAATCTTGTAATAGACAAAAATTTTGTGCAAAATGAGTCTGACAGAAAATTTATACCAACTGAAATACAAAATTGCTTTGTCTTATTTGTCAAATACTTATTTTTTCTTAATTCAAGTGGTCTGTTTTATAGCTTTTACTGTACAGATGCTTCACTTATTCTTTTATCATAAGGTTTCTTGTACAAAAAAAATATTTCATGAAATAGGGATAACATAACAATCATGGCATAAGCATATGAATTTCATCTGCTTGAAGAATATACACACAAATATACAAATATTTGTAATCAGTTGGTATTTATAGTAGTGTCTTTAGAAGATAATTAAAATTCACATTCCATTGCTAATATATTTTCAGACATGAAAAAAGATACATTACCAGACAGAAGATCAGAGGGAAGATCTACAGATTCTAGTCATCATCATAAACATAAAAGAAAATTTCATAGTCATCAAGCTTTTACACCAAAGGTAAGAAGATATGAGGCTTTACTGTACATTTGTACTTGTTAATTTAGAAAAAGTTTTATTGTTGCAGTAATCATAGTGCTAAAGTACACCTCAGACATTTTAAAGTAATTGAGGGCTGTTCTTTTTAAACATACATGGGAGGGGGAGGCACTATGAAATTCAGACAGCAACCCATAGATGCAATTAACCTTTTGAGTCAGACAAACTTCCTCACATTTTGGTTGAATGAGAATATCTTGACATTTCTGCAAACTACTGGATTAAGTACTTTTATGATATTTGTAATATAGACCAAAGATCCATAAAAAAGATGACTTGGACATATTTGATTTAAAGATTTTCCCATTGTTAACTTAAAAAACTTCTAGATATGATATTTTATGCTTTTTGAAAAACAGTTCCCTAAAAGTGCCCAAAAAATACATATTAGCCCACTTTACTGATGATAAACTCCTTCTTTTCAATAGAAAGTGAAAATTAAATTGTTTGCAGATTAGTTTCTGATCCCTCCAACATTTATTTGGACAAATATTAAATGTTATTAAACTTTTCAAGAATATGTTTGAAATCTTCCAGTGAAAATTTAGCCATCAATAGTCAGTGTCTTTTATTTTAGGATTTGTTAGCTCTTCTCAAGAATGTAGAAAATGAGATAAAGTTGTGTGAAGTTAATTTGAAAGATGAATTAGAAAAAAGAAAGAAATATAGGGTAAGCTTGTATGAATTGTGGGTTACTATTTTTGAATATTTTTTTCATTGCAATCATCTGATATTTCTTTATTTTTTTTTGGGAAGGGGGGGATATTTTGTTTCAGAATAGTTTTGTTGGCCATGTTGTCTAAGGAAATAGACATTTGTTCACTAAAAGATAGATAAATGTAGAATTTGATATTTAGCAAAATTCCAAGTTTTCTTTCAATTTCATCACAACATGTTGGATTCTACATGTATATGACAATTTTTACTAAAATTTTAGCATATTGACAAGATTTTGTTGCAAATTGTAACTGAGCAAAATCTTCAGACAAAAAAAATATATTAGATAGGCTCTGGTAAAGTATTTAAATTATAATCAGGACACAAAAACATTTATAATCGATAATATATATAGATACTGTAAATTCTGAAATTATTGCAAGGTTTTATTAATGCAAATAATGCAACTGGATGAGTATTGCAATAATAAGAACTTGCATTCTTATGTCTGATACATATAACTGTATGCAGATTTTTCTGAAATCGCAATAAATAATCTCACATTTTAGTTCATTCTACAAAATCTGCAATAATAAATGCACGCAATAATTTCTGAATTTACAGTATATGTTTTATATTTAATCACTCTTTCAAATTCACTAAGAGGATTAAATACTGAAATTCAAAATTTCAGGTATTTTTTAAGAGATAATATAATTTCTCTAATACCTTAGCAATTTAACCATCCGTTTGAAAAAAATTATCCTTTACTTACAGATAGATGACTGTAGAAGAACACATAACTATGATGAATTTATCTGTACATTCTTATCAATGTTAGCCAAAGAAGGACATTTAGCAAATCTTATTGACCAACAGATGTCAGTCAAGAAGAGACACAATAGTGGCAATGCAGGCCGCCCAACAAAGCATTCTTTACCTGTCAAAGGATCTCGACCAAAACCAAAGCGACGAAGATGATAATTGTTAAATTTTGAGCATTATGTAATTTTTGATTTATATGACAGTAATTGATGTAATATTGTTTGAAAGTAATGAGAACATGGCTTATTAACATTGTTTGCAGCTCTTACAATAGATTTGTTTAAGCCTGCTTTTTTCCTACATTCATGTTATAACAGTTTTGCAACTGAACTACGTTAGAAGTAATAAAAATTGCTCACTGAAATTTCTTTAGACTTTAGAATCAACATTTGAGGAAACCCTTGAGTTCACTTAAGCCTAAAAGTTCATATGGATGATTGTCATCCAGTCTGTTACTGTCATCAGCAGTGACCCAACATCAGTCACTTTTTAGTCTCTTTAGCATTTGCCTTTAAACCACAGGACCAATCTGTATTGGAAAAATCTGTATTGGTAGTTCTTTTTCAAAATTATGTTTATTAGTCATGACCATTCTCAAATGAATAGAATGAGAGAAAAATTTGTGGCATAAATGATTTTATGCTTATGACTGTATGGTTAGATACTATGGTAATACGATGCCAGATTTTTCTGCAACACTTTTAACACTGATTTATGTACTTGTTTATGTAGATTTTCATGGTCAATTTCTAGGTGATGGATCTTTAACAATATTGCAGTGGATTACTTCATATTTACATAAAAGATATAAGACTATAGTCAGGAATCTCTTCAATGGTTGTCTGTAGTTATTTCATAATTTTTTTTTGTCCTTTGGGGGTGATTGTAGATCTATGGTGGTCTCTGTCAAATTTATTCACAAATTTTCTCAACTCAATGTGATTTAGAGCTTGACATATTGTGAAGACATGCATCTATTATTGAAGACCATATATTGATCTCTAGATGTAATGGGCTTTTGTATTGCAAGTTTACTTTCTTATTTACTTTTACCCCAAATTTCATTGTGTTTATAATCTTAACTTGTGGCTGAAATCTTGATTGTCTGATAGACATGTTTACCAAAAAAATTTGAAGAATTGACTATTCAAAGCTCATGAAAAAATTACGAATAATAAACAATTCTAAATTTGCAATAGATATGTTATGTTTTTTTCATGAAATGTTTTGAAAAGTTGCATTTTTTTTGTCATGTATTATAAAATTCAGTTAAATATAGTAAATACAATAGCTTTTCTTATTTTCCCAAGGTTTTGTATTATCAAATCTTATCACTAGAAAAAAATAAATGGTATGTTGTCTATAGGGAAAGCTCGGTGGATATCTAACATGGATGGGAGTGAAATGACAAAATCCAGGTGAACTGTTGTGTATTTACTTTAAAGTGTACAAAGAACAAGGTCAACGTTTTCTTGTTTTCTAGGTGTCTTAATCCAGTTAGTCCTATGTACACACTCAAATACTCATTATTATTAAAGTATTATTTTGTCAGTGTAGAAATTAAGTCTATGTAGAAAATGTTTACCAGTAAATGTGTTTATTATGAAATGAAATTTTTGATTAATTTCCAACTAAATCAAACATATAGCAGAAGTAAAAAGTCAGTCTAATTAGCATTTACTTTATACAGTCAGCATTTATTTATTGTCAATATTCTGTTGTATATGTGTATTTTAAAAATGGAGTGCAGTTGTGTATAGTTATTTGATGAACAACAACACAATATGTTTTGTACAAAAAACCATTGAAAAAGATGCAAATGGTGACATATGATAAATTCAAGTACATTGTACGTTCAAATAAATAAAATGCTCATGCAAATGTGCATTAATTAGGCAATTGGTTTTCTTTTGAATTGTTTCACCTTTGGTCATGTCAGGGGCTTTCATGGCTAATATTATATGATAGGGGTTTTGCTCATTGTTGAAGACTGTACAGTTGTTTACATCCTCACCCTTTAGTCTCTGGTGGATAGATGCCTCATAGGAAATCATACCACATCACCTTTTTGTCTTGCCTTGACAGAGTCAAAGCAAGGCATTGGTATGCTGTTTCCGGCAGTGGCGGCAAAAATGTATTAATTTGTAATTAGGTCTAGTTTATGGTGAAGCACTAGTGGTAGGTCAATGATATTTGGTATGCAGTTGTATTAGTATTGGCACATTTCATTTCCATGGAGATAATCTGGCACCGCCCCCTCAGTCATGGTCTATTGACTTTGAAACTTTTGCTTAGTTTACATGTATTAATTTGTGATAAGTTCAGTGTATAGGGAACCACTAGTGGTACGTCAATGATATTTGGTATGCAATTGTATAAGCATTGGCATATATCATTTCCATGGAGATTATTTTGGCCCCGCCCCTCAGTCATGGTCTATTGACTTTGAAACTTTTGCTTAGTTTACATGTATTAGTTTGTGATTAGATCAGTTAAAGAGGAACCGTAAGTGGTAGGTCAGTAATAATTGGTATGCAGTTGTATAAGCATTAGTCCATCTCATTTCCATTGAGAATATTTGGTCCTTATCCCTCAGTCATGGTCTATTGACTTTTAAACCTTTGCTTAGTTTACATGTATTAGTTTGTGATTAGATCAGTTTAAGATGAACCACTAATGTTAAATCAATGATATTTGGTACGCAAATGGAGTCTCATTTCCATGAAGATTATATAGCCCCATCCCCTCATCATGGTTCATTGACTTTGAAACTTTTACCTAGTTTACAAGTTACGTTTATGTTTAGGTTTATTTAAAGGGAACGACTTATGAAAAGTCAATGGTATTTTATATGCAGTTGTATTAGCATTGGCACATCTCATTTCCATGGCGATTGTTTAGCCCTGTACCTTCAGTCATGGTTCATTGACTTTGAATATTTGCAGAGCTTACATGTTAAAGTATTGCCATTTTAATTTCAACATTTGCATTATCAAAATAACAAAAAGGCAAGACATATCTCTGTGTTATCAGTTTTTTTTAAAACAAGTATTTTTTTCTGTTAACTTGCATCAAATTTTTGTATTTCTATCACAATACTTTGTTGTTACAAAATCTCCTACAACTTTCTTAGAAACAGAATGAAACTCGACAGATTAATTTTGACCCATTTTTAATTGTGGTTCTTTTATTTTTATAAGATTAATTTAATTTATGTGGTATCCCCTAGAAAAAGAAAACATGGAAATTGTCATTTTTATATATGGGATGTTTCATAGTGCAAAATCTCCTAGATAAGATACAAATAGGATGAAAATAGACAGAATTAGTTCATATCATGTTGTTTAGCAGCTCTTATTTTTGTTCAGATTGATTTCATAGTCTCCCATAGAACATGGACTTTGCAATTTCTACATCTGGTCAAGTTTACCACTGAAAACATTTGCCTTTTTTTATTGGAAAGGAACAAAATTTGACAGAATTACTTCATGCAGTTGTGCACTTTTGCAAGTTATCTTTTATTAGTTATTTTGTTTGGGATTTCCTTTAGCAAAACATGGACTTTAATTTGACAAAATTTGCAGATGTGTACTTTAAGAACAGCCTATTTAACATCCTATTATACAATTGCTGCTATGTGGCTATTTGCTGAATTGCCAGTTTTCTAGTTGTTATGAGAAATGTACTAGTTGCTTAACTTTATTTCACTGCCGTACTTATGTGAATGAAATCATAATTCATTTTTTGTGGTTCGATTATATCTGTGATCATTATAAATGAAATGTTACATGCTTTAACAATTTCATGTTTATCCTATCTGTTTTATAAATTACGATCATGTGAATTAAAAACTTTAGAAAAAAGGCTATATTAAGTAATTTTGTAATTCATGAGCAAATGGATAACACTTGTTGGATTAATGAAAGATGTTAAAAAATATGGCTATGTGCTAAAGAGATAAATAAAATGTTTAAATTTTGACTTAATCAATTCATAATGCATAAGATGTCTTTTGTTTTGTGTTTTATTTACATATATATCCCTAAAGGAGTTGGGTTCTACCCCTGTCACTTGGTGTGTTCATCTGATGATATTTTTATTGCATTTTTCTAGAACTACAAATCAGATCTTCCTGGTGGTATGCTATATCGTGTGATGCATTTTCACATTCATCCCTCATCAACTTCCTGTTTACCCATGCATACTTATTATATATTCTTATTACACATAATGACCATTAATGAAATATTCTTATAATCTATATGAATCAGGGCACCCTGTAATTTGGCATCAACATTCATGTGAGCATGCTATGCTGTGTGATTGTTTTTCACATTCGTTGCTCTCAAAATTCCTGTTAACTGAATACTTATAGTGGGAGTAGGGGCCTCGGTGGCCGAGTGGTCTAAGTAGTTTCTACTGTAATCACTAGCCAGTCAACACTGAGGTTGTGAGTTCGAACCCCGCTTGCGGGTGCACTCGACTCAGTCTTTATTGACTAGGATTGTCAGTTTTCCTATCGAAGGTCGGTGGTTTTCTCCGGCACTCGGCTTCCTCCACCAATAAAACTGGCCGCCACGAAATAGCCCAAAAGCGGTGCTTAAAAGTGGCTTAAAACACCAAAAATAAAATAAATAAATATAGTGGGAGTATCAATAGTGAACAGTAACTCACAGTTCAACTTCTTCCTTCTATTTAGGTTTGGGTCTCATAAAAACTTGCACTACATCTCCTTGGACGTTAAGAAAGCAACAATTAATCCTAGTACTCATTTATAAAAATGTCTGGATTTCATATAAGGAAATAAAACCCAGGAATTTTCTTTCATCTCCCCTGTGAAAGATGAATGTTGCTTAAGGCTGTACATCTGTTGTTGATTGGCTTGAGATCAGTTTCTAATCATTTATTACTGCTTAGTAGAAAGATACATTGAAGAAAAAACTGATTGACCTCATTTTCTTTCATTTTTTTTACATCATGAACTGTACATGTTAACCAATTTTGGTTACTTGTTATCTTACTTTAATGTAATCCTCAGCTATTTTTTTAAATTTTAGGTAGTGACACAAAATATCCTGTGGTGAAACTTTAATCTAGTCATTTAAATAAATTGTCATCTGCATTGAATATGTCAGGTTAAAAATTCAGGATTAATTTATATTAACAATCCAATATCCATGACACATCTACAATATGTGGAATTATTGTTCAGTATGTCAGACCTTGCCTCATTTTCATGCAGAGTAGTCTGTTTGGATGATGATGATGATGGATGGCTGCTTAACATCCAGAGGCAAATTAATAAATTAATATGCATATTCAGGACGAGAACATATTAATGTAATATGAATATCAACCCTGCTTTGTACTAGACCGAAATGCTGGGCCGGATTTTTAATGTGCTACTTTACAAGGTAACAGTCCACAAGAAGACATGTCACCTTACCTGGACACATTATTCTGACTCCGAGTCTTTGCTCTTACTCCTTAATGCCACATGCTTAGCGGAGAAGCAGCAACTACAAATTTTAAAGTCTTTTGTTTGACCAGGCCGGTGTTCGATCCCAAGACCTCCCACACTTGAGGCGAACATGAAACCAAGAGACCACAGAGGCGGTTAGTCTGTTTAAATTTTGAGGATTCTGTTTGTTTCTCCTGTATTATGCATTATGGGTCAACAATATTTAGAGTTGTGAACTCTGTAAGTAGTATATGTGAGTTTAATATACATTTCATTTGACCTTGATCTCATTTTCATATTCCACTGAGAAAAGTTTTTGCTTCTGCCCAAGATAAGATTCATGATATACATTCATATATTTTATTTCTGCTGTAAAAATCGAGAATTATTTTACATTTTGTCATCAGGAAGCCTTTGATAGCCTACTATAGCTGGTATGGGTTTTTGATCTTGTTGAAGGCGGTACGGTCAGCTATAGATGCTTTACTTCACGTCATTTTGTCTCTAGTGAAAAGTTCACATATTAAGAATCGTACCACATTTCCTTATCTTTAAACCTACTTTGCTTAATTTGATTTTTTTCTTAAAAAAATAGAATTATGTGGAACCAATTTACATCATTTAATGGCAGTAATTCTCTCTGTCACTTTCATCATATAGAGATAAATTATGTTTTCATGGAAATGTAATGTAACATACACCAAACAGTGGATGTATCTCCCAATACCATGACACAACTTACTGTCTTATGATTGCTGAAAATGTCTATATTTCAAAAGCTGCATACAATGCTTTGTTTTTTGCATCTATGTTGATGAATAAACAGATGTTTTTGTGCTTTTTAATCCGAGATTGATCTGTGGCTGTGTGTTTGTCTTTAACATTGCAAGTTCAATCAGGGTTTAAACCATGAATCAAGTTTTGATGAAGAAAATACAGATATCTTCATTTTTATACGACCGCAAAAATTTTTGTGGTCGATATTGGTATGACGTTAGCGTCGTGCCGTCGTCGGCGTCGGCATCGTCGTCCAAGACGCATTGGTTTCGCACTCTAACTTTAGTTCAAGTGAATGGATCTCTATGAAATTTTACCATAAGGTTCAATATCACAAAAGGAAGGTTGGGATTGATTTTGGGGTTATGGTACCAACAGTTAAGGAATTAGGGGCCAAAGGGGCCAAAAATAAGCATTTTGTAACTTCATGACATAACTTGTGTGTTAGTGTATGGATCTCTGTGACATTGTACCACAAGGTTCCATATCACAAAGGGAATGCTGGGATTGATTTTGGGGTAATTGCCTCAAAATTTTAGGAATTAGGGGCCAAAAAGGGCAAAAACAAGCATTTTCTAGTTTCATGACAATAACTTGTGTGTAAGTGTATGGATCTTTCTGAAATTGTACTACAAGGTTCCATATCACAAAGGAAAGCTGGAATTGAGTTTGGGGTAATTGCCTGAAATGTTTAGGAATTAGGGGCCAAAAGGGCCAAAAATAAGCATTTTTCTAGTTTCCAGACAATAACTTGTGTTCAAGTGTATGGATCTCTGAAATTGTACTGCAAGGTACCATACCTCAAAGGAAGGCTGGGATTGAGTTTGGGGTGATGAATCATAAGGGGTTCAAAAATTTGGGGGTTTTTTTTTTCCTTTATTTTTTCTTTAAAATTTTCCATTTTAAGTTGGTTATTTCTGATTTATATTTAATAGCAAATAATAATGATATGGCAGGAGATACACACCTAACAGGATGTGTAAATTATTATATAATAAGTATTGTGCAATAGCAAGAAATTTTCAATTGCACAGTATTGCGCAATAGCAAGAAATCTTCAATTGCACAGTATTGTGCAATAGCAAGAAATATCCAATAGCACAATATTGTGCAATAGCAAGAAATTGTCAATTGTACAGTATTGCGCAATAGCAAGAAATATTCAATTGCACAGTATTGCGCAATTGCAAGAAATATTCAATTGCACAGTATTGTGCAAAAGAAGATACTTTGTATAAATTGCTTATTTCTTGACCAATTTCAATGGGGTTTTATTCTTGAATTCTTGGGGTTCTTTAATATGCTGAATCTAATCGTGTATTAAGTTTTTGGATTTTGGGCCCCGTTTTAAATTGGTCCACATTGAGGTCCAAAGGGTCCAAAATTAAACTTTGTTTGATTTCATCAAAATTGAATTATTGGGGTTCTTTGATATGCCGAATCTAACCGTGTATTTAGATTCTTAATTTTGGTCCCATTTTCAAATTGGTCTACATTAAGGTCCAAAGGGTCCAAAATTAAACTTAGTTTGATTTTAACAAAATTGAATTCTTAGGGTTCTTTGATATGCTGAATCTAAACATGTATTTAGATTTTGATTATGGGCCCAGTTTTCAAGTTGGTCTAAATCGGGTCCAAAATTAAACTTTGTTTCATTTCAACAAAATTGAATATATTGGGTTCTTTGATATGCTGAATCTAACCATGTATTTAGATTTTTGATTTTGGGCCCGTTATCAATTTTTTCCACATTGAGGTCAAAGGGTCCAAAATAAACTTTGTTTGATTTCATCAAAATTGAATTATTGGGGTTCTTTGATATGACGAATCTAATCGTGTATTTGGATTCTTAATTTTTGGTCCTGTTTTCAAATTGGTCTACATTAAGGTCCAAAGGGTCCAAAATTAAACTTAGTTTGATTTTAACAAAATTGAATTCTTAGGGTTCTTTGATATGCTGAATCTAAACATGTATTTAGATTTTTGATTATGGGCCCAGTTTTCAAGTTGGTCCAAATCGGGTCCAAAATTAAACTTTGTTTGATTTCAACAAAATTGAATATATGGGGTTCTTTGATATGCTGAATCTAACCATGTATTAAGATTTTTGATTTTTGGGCCCGTTATCAACTTTGTCCACATTGAGGTCAAAAGGGTCCAAAATTAAACTTTGTTTGATTTCATCAAAATTGAACTCTTGGGGTTCTTTGATATGCTGAATCTAACCATGTGTTTAGATTTTGGATATTGGACCGTAATAGGTGAATGTCCAATTTAAAATTTTTAAGTTCTTAGACCACATTCATTCTGTGTCAGAAACCTATGCTGTGTCAAATATTTAATCACAATCCAAATTCAGAGCTGTATCAAGCTTGAATGTTGTGTCCATACTTGCCCCAACTATTCAGGGTTCGACCTCTGCGGTCGTATCAAGCTGCGCCTATGGAGCATTTTATTTAGTGATATTTCACCTTTCAACTCATTGTCTTTAGTATTATATGTCTCAAGAGTACACATTTTTTGTAATAATCCATGGATTTGAAGAAGCTATTTTTTTGGCACTTGAAAATGAGGCTAGTAAACAAAAATGTTACAAAAAAAGTTTTATTTATCAACATATTTACTTGAAATGAGTAGCTAACGGCAATGAAATTAAATACATGTATATATAGTCTAGCACTTTGTTCTTTTATATGTTGATTACACGACTCAGTTTCTGTACTCTGTTTAGTAAAATGTCTCCTTGTTTGATAGTAGCCTAAAAAAGAAGAAATAATTATTTGGAAAGTATTCAGTAAAATGGCTCCCTGTTTGATAGTAGCCTTAAAAAAAAGAATTAATTCAATAATTGGAAAGTATTTTACTGATAAAAATTAGTATCAGTCAACTCAAGTTATATATAACATTGTTTCCGATGTCACATTTGTTTTGCCTTTTGTCTAGTATTCAAACAAATTGCTGCATACATAAATATTGCTTACAAATCTTCCTAAAAATAAAATATCCCAATGGATTCCAAAGAAACAGAATTTTGAATGCAAACCTGAACAAATATAATTAAATGATGACATAAAGGTCAAAGAATGACCAAATTACCATTCAACTTAGTTGGACAATAATATCATTAATATTTTTGAAAAATAGATTGAAGACTAAAAATTCCAATCAGGTAGCATGTAGGAACAAATTTATATAGATATAAGAAGATGTGGTATGAGTGCCAATGAGACAACTCTCCATCCAAGTCACAATTTGTAAAAGTAAACCATTATAGGTCAAAGTACGGTCTTCAACACGGAGCCTTGGCTCACACCAAACAGTAAGCTATAAAGGGCCCAAAAAATGACTAGTGTAAAACCATTCAAACGGGAACAACAGTCTAATCTATATAAAAAACGAGAAACAAGAACACACTTATGAACCACATCAACAAACGACAACTACTGAACATCAGATTCCTGACTTAGGACAGGTGCAAACAAATGCAGCAGGTTTAAACGTTTTAATAGGTACCAACCTTCACCCTTATCTGAAACATTAGTGTAACATCACAACATAGAAAGACACACTATAAAATATCAATTGAAATGGCTTAACTCAATCAAAAGACATATAACACAAGTGAACATACACTGAACGAATAAATTTAATCTATGATACAATGTAAATACAAAATCAATAAAATAAGGGGTGAATAAATAAAGGCAACAGTAGTATACCGCTGTGAGACGTTAAACAATTTAAAAAAAACAGCAACAACCTTGAACATATGACCATATCCACTTCATAGACAGTGACATTGATGTCAATGTTAAAGTTATTAGTTTTTCATTTGACTTTTCATATAGTTTTTGTAATTTTTGTACAGTTTTCAATCTATATGAATTTCACAGGGTGCAAGGGAAGAAATTGTCTAACTATATATATAGATTTAAAATTTTGCAAAAAATACTGTCTGATCTAAAATGTTACCTGGTATTGCCAGTTTTTACTGTCAGGTCTGTTAGTCTCAACAATGCCTTTTACTTTGTCAATTTTACAATGGAGTCTGCCTGCCGCAATAAACCTAGATAATTCCCTACAAAGCAAAAATGTTTTGATAAATGGACAATCTTTAAAAAGCAAACATATTCTGTTAATAAATGAATAATCCATTTATAAATATAAAATATTTCTAAATAAAAACAGTAATGTATTTTTTTGAAAAAGATGAGTCAAGGGGAAAATTGCATGAATTTGTGACTTAAAATTGTATGATGTCCATTAAGAATTGGCAAACTGCTATTAAGAGCAAGTTCTATGGTTACACTGGATTCCTTTGACCAGTGGACAATCTATTAATGATGACAGGTTATCAAAATTTGAGATTTTCAAAAGTTATTACTGGAACAGTTACTCCGTAACTGAACACAACTGAAATATACAACTAATAATCAAGTAGTCTACATTTTATGAGGCCTTTTAGATTTATATCTATCTGGTATAGGACTTTTTATTGTATAGTTTATCTAAGGCAAATAAAAATATATGTGTGGTTCCAGTTACATCCTGAAAAAAAAATAGTGTCAGTAGGTTGGCTCTTTTCTATTTTAAAAAAAAATTTTTTTTGGGATTGTCAAATTCCAGAAAACAAAATTGCGTGTTCACAGAGACTGATTTCGATATTATACATGCCCCTACCGGAAGTTCACCATTTTCTATGTTGAGTTGTAAAATAAACAAGACATGTTACGTTTTTAGTTAATTTTGTTGCATTCTGTCAAGAATTTGTTGCATTTTTAGCAGTAGTGGATACTTCTAATGGAAGTTCAGATGACAGAAGTCTGTGAATTGAATTATTGAAATTCACATTCCACAAAATGGGATCTTTCAAAATTTATTTTTCAGAAATGAAAAAAAAAGTTCTTGGGTCGGGGATTTAAACTAGGGTCGGTCGGGTAACTGGAACCACACATATATTTTTATTTGGCCTAAAGACTATGATAACTGCAAAGTCAAATAAGCTGGGTGTATATTATCTCATTTGTCTCCTGATGAATTCTTCATACATATTTGTAATACATATTAGGACAATGGGTTTCACCAAATTTAAAAAAAATCAAATCATTAATTCAGTCTTAAAATGTACCAATAAAAAAATATTATTGGTATGTTTTGAGATTCATTAAAATCAAATTATTTCTGATTTTTAATCTATTAAATTCCCTCATGTAGGTAGCCTTATGTGTTGGTCTACTGTAAATACTGTTGAAGTAACTTGATTATTGTCATGAACTTCCAATCTTGAACATAGTATGAAAGTCAGAAGACTATTGTGTATACTTACTGATCAACAAATTCAATAGTGACACCAAATGCAGTAGCCATATACTGTAATGTTAAACTTCTATAAGATTCCAATAATTGTGTATATGTCATTATTCTCATTTCTCTGGCATAGTACTTATAATGTGGAGCTAACAGTCTGTCATATTTCATTATGTCTTCTACTTCAGCTGAAAATTTAAAGATATTGATGTCTTGCTTATTCTTAATAGTACCAAGTGTCGTTTACAGGATAAAATTGCAAGTAGTTTCTGTGAGATTTCAGATTATTCTCATTGATAATAAACATGATAAACTAGAATTGCCCTTTCCTCTAGATTTTTTTTCAGTTATTTGTGTCGACACAAAAAATAATTACTAATGTTGACAGAATAAGTGAACTAAACTGTCACTTTCAATTGTTTTATTCTGTTGGTCATGGATGCAATTTTGTCAGCACTAGAACATATTTGTTGAAATCTTTAGGTCAAATCTTTTTTCTTTCAACATTGTGGTACATTGATGTATGCATATGTTGTTTGGTTTAGTCATATTTTATCCAGTAAGCATGTGATTACATTGGAAATGGTATAGACATAAATCTGTGATTTTATTTTCATTTTGGTTTGTTGTGGTAAATTTTGGTTGGTTTTTGGTCAAATAGTGTTTCATTTAGGCACATTGTGATATGTTGTTTAGAATTTTGATGGTTTCTAGTCATATCTTTTGTCCAGCAACATGTCAAATGAAAATGTGCTCAAGGGAAACAGATGTATTGATACAAATCTGAATCAGATAACAGCATACCTGCCTACTTTTCATAATCTCCATGGGGGATTTTTTAAAGTGCAAGACCTTATGCTCCTCTTATATTGTCATAGGTGTTTTAAAACTACTACTATATTGTTTGAATGAGTATATATGTGTTTATATACCCTGTTAACTCATTTGAATACCGGTTTAGAGGTGTTAAATTAATATAGAAAGGAATTTCAAAATTCATATCAACATCTCTCATAGGGGAAATCCCCCATGAGTCGTGGAAGTTGGCAGGTCTGTAACAGGAAAGAAAATTATCCCCAAGATAATTCAAACTTAATTATGAAAAATTAAAATAACAAAATTCCAATATGCAGATATTGTTGATGTGTATTAAAGAAAATGACTTTTAAAGGTGATGTCATGTTATAAAGTTTGAGTGAATATCTTATATCATTACAATCTTTTTTACAGATATTTATATCACCTTACCTAATAACCTAAAAAAATCTGAATAATGGCAGTCATACATTGAGAATAGATATCTCCTAATTTTAGGTAAACCATGTAATACTTCTAAAATCTCTGATCCCTTTACAACCTGAAATTTAAAACATAATGTAATCCGCAAATAAAATAAAAAGAAGCTATTTCATGTTACAGATTTCTGCCTTTGCAGTACCATAAGGTTATATTTTCTTCAAAAAAGGTATAATTTTCACCAGCATTGTTATCTTGTGTTATCAAAAGTTATTCCTTTAAACCCATAAATAACATAAATGGGGAATGTGTCCATGGAACACAGATGATGCCCCCACTTGCATATCATATAAAGTTTTAAAGGGACATAACTGAAGAAAAGTGATGTTACCCAAATTTTTACTTGATCTGAGTTTTGTGGTAATAAGTATTGTGTATAAGTTTCATAACATTTGGTTGAGGCAAACTTAAGTTAGAAAACGGAAACGAAAAACTCAGCAATTTTTCCATTTGTAAAGGGCATAACTCTAGAACAGTAAAAGTGACACCACAAAAATTCAAACTTGATCTGTGTTTTGTGGTAATAAGCATTGTTTATAAGTTTCATAACATTTGGTTGAGGCAAACTTAAGTTAGAAAACGGAAACTAAAACTCAGCAATTTTCCATTTGTAAAGGGCATAACTCTAGAACAGTAAAGTGACACCACAAAATTCAAACTTGATCTGTGTTTTGTGGTAATAAGCATTGTATTAATATAAGTCTCATAACATTTGGTTGAGGCAAACTAAAGTTAGAGAACGGAAAACTACGATCAATTTTACTATTCGCATATTGGGGCATAAAATCTAATGCATTTCAAGGTAAAAATAATAACTAAAATTTAGCTCTAAGCCAGCCAGTCTCTGCTCTTACTAATGAGTGCTATGTTAAAAAGTAGCAATACTTCTAGATTAAAGTCATTCTTTTCAACTGGTAAGGGGTTTAATCAAAAACCTCCAATGCCACAGACAAGCACACTATCAGAAGGTGATTCCCTTTATTTGAGTGTACAAGTCATATTCAGGAAAATCATTGCATATGTTTTCTGGATGTTTCTTAATATTGTGCATTACTGCACTGATGAATTCCACATAATTATCACTATTTAAAATTGACTCCTTTCAAGTCAATATTTTGCATTCAGATTAGAACGTTACCTTTTCTCTTAGATCCGGTCGGTCCAATGCAATCATGCTGCAGATAACTGTATATGTTACAAATGAAGGATAGTCCATTAATTCATAAGATGTAAAGGTTGCAACAGTGTCTAAGAATAAACCGGCAGCTTTTTTAAAGTCCCGTATAGACATACAATACATTCCTCTGTATACTTTTAATCTGTTTCTTCTGTCCCAGTCACCACCTTCATCTATCAAACTAAAAAAATATTAGAATATTAAACTGGCTTCTTAATATTTATTGTGGAGTATGATTCCACCTACAGTAATTTCACAAATGTATTCCACACATCCTTTTACAGTAATGTTATTTCTCTAATTCTTGGCTGATTTATACTTTCACTGACCAGTTGATTATTCTTTTATAATCATTGTGCAGTTTACATGTATTTGATCTCAGTTCTTCATTGGTCAAAATTCTATCTCTTCAATCTCCATGGAAATATGATCATGATGTGTCAATCCTTATACAACTGCATACGAAATAACATTGACTTACTATAAGTTGCTACCTTTTAACTTACCTAATCACAAATTTTAACATGTTAACTAAGCAATGATTTTAAAGTCAATGGACCATGAATGAGGGGACAGAGCAAAAAAAAAAAATCCATGGAAATTAGATGTGCCAGTACTAATACAGCTGCATACCAAATATCACTTACTTATTATATTATCAGTGGTTCCCCTTAAACCAACCGCATCACAAACTTTAACATATGTAAACTTTACAAAAGTTACAAAGTCAATAGACTGCCAGAAACAGCACACCTAACTCTTGCTATTGTACTTCATCAAGACAAGACAAAAAATGTATACACATGTTCCTGTAATGTTTCAACAAAAGCATAATATTAAGGGCTCTTCATGAATTTTTCAATACAAACCATTCCTCCAAATGTTTATATCTTTATAGCTATAAAAGTGATCATTAATGGACACTTGTTTTACACTCATTTAAACTGTAAGCTGCAGATTTTTTGTTTCATGTATTTTAATAATCAAAAAGTCATACACATTACTAAGTTAGAAAAATATTTCCATACACATTAAAAATTCTGCTTTTCAAATTATCGAAAAGGGCTCTGTGTAACATGAAGGAGATTACAAAACTACAAAAGGTAATAATGAAACCACATTAAAATACAAACGTCTGTGCTTTTTCTAGATTCCTTGTGATGAGATCATGATCCATATAATACAATCCTATTCTGATCAAGTGAAATACTAAATCAAGTCTGTATCCCAGTGTCACAGTTTTTTCTTGTGTTTTTCTGAACTGTGCTAAAGATCCCTCCTGTTAATAAAAAAAATATTTAAAATCATAATAAAATATTTATACTATCCTTTATATGCAGTAAATGTAGGTTAGTTTTCATTAATATTTGTGTAAATATAGAATTTTAACTGGTACTCTTGCAAGATACATGTTCTTACTATTTTTTTGAAGTGAATTATTCCCTTTCTCATTGAATACAATTTTAATATTAAATTGCGTATACCAAGTCAAGATTTTACTCTACCTAAAGTTTATTTTTCTCTTAAAAGTGTAAGTGACCTATCAATGTAAAGGAGCTTGTCGAGTGATTTAAAAACTAAAAGTTGGTGGTGTATCTAATCATGAGCAATAAATTTCTCAAGTGTATACAATTGACCAATCAATAGATCTGTATCCGTTAAATGTGAATTTTTCTGTAAATATTCAGGATTACATGCCTTCCATACTGTACATTTTATCTTGTATTTTAATTTTGAACTCATTTCACCTTTAAATTCTTAATAGATAGAACATCATTAATGCAAAAGTTATAAATAAGCTTAATTGACTCACCATCCTAAATTTGACTTACATTTCAAACTCGTAAAATGTTTACACTGCAATCAGTGTTCTCCCCAGAAATTTTGGATAGCATCACATTTGGTGTAAAAAAAACTATTTTTTTCAATGTCATTTGTCGCGTCGCTGCTCTATTTCCTTTATGTTATATGTTTATATTGTTCAAATCATAACTGAGAATACAATTAAACTATACCCATGATAACAGTTGTTTCAATTTATGTTTTCTATATCCATTTATAGTTATTTTTTTCCTCTTGGGCCAAATATAAATAAATGTGTGGTTCCAGTTACCCTACCTACCTAACTAAAGAATGAGTGAATGAATGAATTTTATATAAAAAGGGAAGAGAAAGTATCATATAGCAATAAAATTTCAATTTTTTCTTTGTCATGTCTATGAAATTCATTGTTTCATGGTACTCAATGAATTAGTCCCAGTTGCTTCTTTATATCAAAATGATATATATTTTTAACAAAAGTTAAGCTACTTTAATCAGTATATTGAAACAATGCATTTTCAAATAGAATACATTTAGTAAGAAGTTCTAACAATTAGTCAGTTAATGCGTTTGATATGCGTAGTTTTCTTTTGAGATAATTTTTCTGTCAACTGTATCATTTGTGCATCTGTAGTCATTATCGTAAAAATGCGGATTTTTATCGTATCTGGCCCGGTTCTGATCCGTAATTTACACAAATATTTCAATGTCGGCCGAATGAAAATTTACGAAAATAAACAATGTTTGACTAGAGATTGGGAATGCATATGAAGCTTTTAATGCATTAAAGGGATGAAACATTATCTAAAGCCAATTATGATCACTTTCTAAATAAGTATCAAACTTATTTAGCTCAAAATCGAAATGTTTTATATAGGTCTTGATTGACAAGTAGTACCGAAGGAAAGAAAGTAATTTTTGAAAGTCGTAAAACATACGACCAAACCTCTTTTCTAAAGAGATAAATCGTTTGTATCTTTGAATTTTCATTATGCAAACGAGATTTCGATTTTCTGATTACATTTTCTGCATGTCGAAATTGCGATTGGACCACGTGGTATAAGTCATGTCACAAGTGTCAGCTTGGGGTATTCAGATCAAACAGTTATTACCCAAAGGGCAATTAACACCTATTTAATCACTCTAAATTGTCTCTAGTGTCCGACTTGCAGGGATTACAATTAAAGGTGATATAATTTTTATGATCACAAGCGGTAATTAGATGAAAGTTCAAAATTTCGGACATGGTTTTACGATAGAGACAAGAAAAATATCATCCTCAAAATAATCATAGCGTCGCGGAAATTATTATAGCATCACGGGAAAAAAATATAGCGTCGCGGCACCGCGACGCTAAAACGGCCTGGGGAGAACACTGTGCAATATAAAAGTACATTTTCATGATGTTAAATATTAATAAAATTTTATGTACCTTGTCCCCAATTTTACACAAATATTCTGCCTTTTTCAACATAAATTCCCTTATTTCTGTTTCTCCAAGATTTTTCTCAGCATCTTCAATTGCATCATCCAGTCTCTTTAATTCTGCTGTGTTTGAATCTTTCATTTTCTTTAACAAACCAGAATCACATGGCCAGCCAAACTCTTTACAAACCTCCTCATAATAAGGTGCCATATCTATAAATTATAACAATTATGTCTTTAAAACTGTATTATAAAACATCGATTGCAAAATATGCTAGTATTAGTAAAATGTATTGATTTTGTCACCTTTTTTTTCAGTTTAAGGATACTATTTTTGATAGTTTTATCAAAGTTCAAAATATGATGCAAACTTTGGTCTAATGAGAAAATATTTAAACTTGAGATTTATAAAAAAAAAATGTTCCTGGCAAATAGTCGGTCCATAGCTTTGTTCTTTAATTCACAGTTGTGTCGTGATCATTAGTTTGCAAAGAATTCCACTCAAACCGGTGCCATGGGCTGTCTTAAACTTGTAGTGAGGTTTGAGTTTTTTTTGCTCCTAGTTGAAGGCCTCACTGTGACTTTGAGATGAAGAACAGCATAAAAGCACTGTTCCTTTGCTTTTAGTGTATTTTACTATGCATATATTGATTTTGTTTCATGGATGGATACCCCATATCCTTTGTTTCTATTATCATTGTGTTTTAAAAATTAAAAAAAAATTATACTTTGTGCATGTTGTGGAGATCTAATCCTAATCATAGTTTGAACCAGAAGTTTATTAGTTGAGTACTTGCATAATTAATATTTGCTTTTGACAAGGCAATGAATAGCTTATATTTGATGATGATTGGTAGCAATGCTGGAGCTCTATCATATCTAGATATAGACATGATGCGCATCACGCTTTTAATTTGATATTCATTTTCTGACTATTTCTACTCTAACTTTAAAATAATATGAGGCTAACAAAGTTTTTTATTACAGCACATGATGTTTTATGATAATTGGATATTGCAGCTGTATCGTTTCTTGCAGCTTTTAAGAGATATGCATCACCTGGAATGATTTTTATTGTTTGTTGTTTTACAAGTACACTGCTAGAGATTAAAAGAAGGAGAGTTGAGATCACAACAAAAGAAATTTAACCCTGCTACATATTCATGGGTCAGAAACGTCATCACTGGTTTTCTTAATTATATCATGATGTTTTTTGTTATTTAGAGAATTTGATGTTGGTTGCCGATACTCTTTGAAAATGTTTGATATTTTTTATTTTACAGATGTTCAAAGCTTGAAAAAATGTATACAAAGACAAATCGACATTTACAGGACATTTCATCATTATTCATTCATTGATAAAATTGTCAACACTTGTGCTGATTTAAATCACACAAAAAAAAAATATCTTAGATTTCATAATGTAGTACAAACATGATAGGTCTATGAATTTCTAACTTCCAAACATACAGACACTCAATCAAACATGATCAAGTTTAAAATATATGAATTGGACCATAGAAGCTTAACATTGTAAAAAGAAAGGTTTGGTGACAAAGCAAAATTGAGAATATTTGATGAAAATTTCTCTCTATTTATGTTTTTCTCACTATTTTCCTCTGCAAACTTGAGGATTTTTGTTTTAATTTCTTTATCATTTTTGTATTTAGGTGTTTCCAACAAGAATTTCCATTGTGCTAGCTCATAATTTGGGTTTTTCTCCAACCCTTCTTCTTCTAAGTTTTCGACCGGCATGTTGACAACCGGAAGTATACAATTTACTGCGTGCCTGTATATGTTTAGTGCTTTGAATGAAATTAATAAGCAATTGTACTAATTAAGTTCTATGTAGATAAATTAGATTAAATAATTGTATATCATTCTTAGATAATTTAATATATTTTGGTCTTCGTTTGTATTGATGTGAGAACCAATATTATTAGTGAGCCCGATCCTGTAAAATATTGGAAATTTAGCAGACAAATTTTTTGCAAATCTAAAGTATTTGACAGCAAATGAGGTGACAATTGTAAACACGATAAAGGCCCACAAAAGTAGTTCAGAATGCCAGGAATGGAAAAATTACATTTGGAAGATGTACTGGAAGACAGTCCTCAGGTAAAAAAGCATTGATTTGTGGGTGTAGACCTTGGCAGGTTTGGGCTAACACAGTATCCCACTTCTCATTAGCTGCATTACATGATTAACTTTATTTACATTTCGCAAAAAGCTGAAACTCTTTTAGAAAAAGATAACCATACAGAGATATGACAAGGGTTGCAAAGATGGGATACTGCTGTGTGTTCATAAAAACACAGAAAAGTGAAATGGAGTTTTTAAGTTGGAAGAAAAATAAATTATATGTATCATGTAGGTGTTACTTATAGATACTGGCAACGATTACTTTCAAAACATAATATTAACGGAAAAATTATTGTATGATTAAAACGTAATGCTGAAATCAAAGCTGGAAAGGTTGGTAACTTATTAATTACGGATGTTACTATGAATGTAGGACAACTCGGCCCGGAGACAAGTCGGACCAAGTCCCCTTGGACCGTCTAAGAAGACAACTCGGACCGTCATTAAGACAACTCGGACCATCATTAAGACAACTCGGACCGTCAATAAGTCAACTTGGATCGTCTACAAGGACAACTCAGACAAAGTATTAAAAGAGGATTTGAACTATATAAATTATTAAACGATATTTTTTAAATGGCAACATCATTTCGGCATGTTATTGAATTTACAAACTTAGAAAAATAAATATTGTATTACGTGAATACAAATTTTTACTTATCTTTCTTAATTTATAATAAAACTTAAATGATGCAATAAATAAGTCTGGGTTGAATTTACTTTATTTACTTTTTGAATTCTTTATTATTTTAACGCTTAGATTCTTATTTCTACTTCATCATAGTGATTCTACATTTTGAATAAAATCTTCATTAATTCAAATAACTTAATTAATCCGTTAATAAAATTATTCATTTAGTCATAATCATTAAATTAAATCAACAACCAGTTATGTAAATTTAATTATTCTAATTAAATGATCAAGAAAGTGATAATCCAATTACACAAGCTCATTACAGGTCGTTCAGAAATTAATCATAAAGACTGACTTACTCCAAAAATACTTAGTGCTCAAATCATATGTATCTTATGTGAATGACTTACTTGTCTTGATTTTGTGAACCTCTTATGTTTTAGTTAGTGCTTAAATGATATGTTTTTATGTAAATGACCTACCTGCTATACTTGACTTGAAATTATTTCTTTGATGAAATAAAGATATGTATATGTATATATTGCAGTTATAGTTTTATTTTGAAATTGGAGTATGCTTGGACTAATACAACAGTACTTTAAAATACTCCGTTCAACACATATATATATATAAAGAGACTTCATCAAAACATTACAAACATTATTTTCTCACACAGCTTTCAAACAACAGAAATAAAAATACTTGGGAACAACATTCAATTGTCTATATAGACATTTCTTCATAGACGATCCGAGTTGTCGTTATTTATATACTCAAAATCGGCTTCAAATCTTTATTAGAGACTTCTCATCGGACTTATTCCCTTAAATCAATTATTTCATCAAAAGTCTATTTTTATACTTAGTCTCAGTTGTTGTTATAGACGGTCCGAGTTGTGTTATTGATGGTCCGAGTTGTCTCCATAGACGGTCCGAGTTGTCTTTTTGGGAGACGGTCCGAGTTGTCTCCGGGCCGACTTGTCTTGCACCCGTTACAACTATAATATTTTTATGGTAATATGAAACGGGTTTCTTGTAATTATAATATTATCGAAATAATGAACCAATGCATGCATATATATATATATACTAAACTAAGTTTTGTGTGCACGCTTTTTTTACATTTATTACAAATCTATTACATATTATCGACAACTTATATTTCATTCAGTGATTGTTGATTGCTAGCTAATTAACTTTTGAGTATGTTGATGAAATTTACCTGATCGTGACATTGATAAACAATCAACACAGAGCATGTGAAACACATGAAAAATAAGTGAATTGATAGAGCTATGATATTTTATTAAGTGTTATCAGTGGCAGATCCAGATATTTTCATAAGTTGGGGCCCACTGACTGCCTAAGAGGGGGCCCGCCAGTCATGCTTCAGTGATTCCCTATATAATCAACCAATTTTTTACCACAAAAGGGGGGGCCCGGGCCCCCTGAAAAACCCTCTAAATCCGCCTCTGGTTATCAACTGATATTTGTCGAGCCTGTGACTTTTGTCACAGAAAGCTTGACATAGGGATAGTGATCCGGCAGTGGCTTTAACTAACTAATTAAAAGGTTTATATTTTAGAAGGTAGAAGACCTGGATGCTTCATACTTCATATAGATGCCTTATGTTATGAAGTTTCCTTCTATGATATATCCATTGTCCTTGACCTCATTTTCATGGTTCAGTGACAACTTTAAAAAACTGTTGAGAATTTTTGTAATGCTAATTTCTCTCTTATTATGAGTAATAGGATAACTATATTTAGTATGTGCGTACCTTGTAAGGTCCTCATGCCTGTCAGACAGTTTTCATCTGACCTCGACCTCATTTCATGGATCAGTGAACAAGGTTAAGTTTTCGTGGTCAAGTCCATATTATCAGATACTTTAAGCAATAGGTCTGCTTTATTTGGTGTATGGAATGATTGCAAGGTGTACATGTCCAACTGGCAGGTTTCGTCTGGCCTTGACCTCATTTTCATGGTTCAGTGGTTAAATTTTTTGTGTTTTGGTCTTTTTTTTCTAATACTATATATGCAAAATATAGGTCATCTATATTTGGTGTATGGAAATATTTTAGGATGTACATGTCAGTCTTGGCATGTTTTATTTGACCTTTACCTCATTTTCATGGTTCATTGCTCAGTGTTAAGTGTTTGTGTTTTGGTCTGTTTTTCTTAAAGTATAAGCAATAGGCCTACTATATTTGGTGTAGGGAATTATTATAAGGTGTACATGTCCAACTGGCAGGTGTCATCTGATCTTGGTCTCATTTTTATGGTTCAGTGGTTAATGTTAAGTTTTTATGTTTTGGTCTTTTTTATGGTCCAGCAACAAAGTTGTCGGGGCCATATAATTTTACCCTTGTCCGTCATTCTGTCATTCCGCAACATACCATTATACAGACTTTTTTTCTAAACACCTTCAGATATTGGGCTGATTTTTGGTTTGTGAGTTAACCATGATGAGTTACAGATCAACTTTATGTTTCGTTCCGCTCCATTAATTTTTGCCGAAATGACGGGTTTTGACTTTAATAAGTTCTTGAAAATCACAGTTATACGGACTTTTTGTCTAAACGCCTTTAGATATTGGGCTGAATTTTGGTATGTAAGTTAACCACGATAAGTTACAGATCAAGTTTAAGTTTAGTTTCGCTCCGCGGATTTTTGCCAAAATTAAGGGCTTTAGACTTTGATAAATTGTTGAAAATCACAGTTATACAGACTTTTTTTCTAAACGCCTTTAGATATTAGGCTGATTTTTGGTATGTGAGTTAACCATGATGAGTTACAGATCAAGTTTAAGTTTAGTTCCACTCCCCTGATTTTTGCCGAAATTAAGGGCTTTGGACTTTGATAAATTGTTGAAAATCACAGTTATACAGACTTTTTTCTAAACGCCTTTAGATATTTGGCTGATTTTTGGTTTGTAAGTTAACCATGATCAGATACTTTAAGCAATAGGTCTGCTTTATTTGGTGTATGGAATGATTGTAAGGTGTACATATCCAACTGGCAGGTTTCGTTTGACCTTGACCTCATTTTCATGGTTCAGTGGTTAAAGTTTTTGTGTTTTGGTCTTTTTTTCTAATACTATATATGCAAAATATAGGTCAACTATATTTGGTGTTTGGAAATATTTTACGATGTACATGTCAGTCTGGCATGTTTTATTTGACCTTCACCTCATTTTCATGGTTCATTGCTCAGTGTTAAGTGTTTGTGTTTTGGTCTGTTTTTCTTAAAGTATAAGCAATAGGTCTACTATGTTTGGTGTATGGAATTATTATAAGGTGTACATGTCCAACTGGCAGGTGTCATCTGATCTTGACCTCATTTTCATGGTTCAGTGGTTAATGTTAAATTTTATGTTTTGGTCTTTTTATGGTCCCACAACAACAGGGTTGGCAAAGTATTTTCTGGGGGAAAACCGGGTCTGGCTGGGCAATACTCCTAGAAACAGGTAATACTGGGCAATACTGGGTAATATGATTTTTCAAGCTTATATTTACACAAAATAGTAAAGACTTGTTGTAGTTTAATAGTATTGTAGATAAATACATACATTTTATACAGATAACCATTGAGAGACATTCCTGAAGATTGAAAATTCAATTTCTTCCTTTTCTCCACTGATTCTATGTAGGCAGAATACAAGTTTTGGACATTTCAGGATACCTTGTTAATTTCAAGCTTTCTTTCAATATTAAATCCAAGTTAAAAATGCATTTTATTGCAGTGTTTTAGTGAATTGTAAATTTTAATTGTTATACAATCATATTGCTAAATAAACACCCTAAGGGACAGGCCATGAACATTAATAGAAATTGAAAGGGTTTAGTCACGTTTCTCCAACATTTGATAATTAGACTAAAACAACATAAGGGATTATGGGGTCCTCTAGATCTTACGGACTGGCATCTTGATATTTACCTGTTTGAAAAAACTCTTCTACTTTCTGTTAGAGCTGTACAGTTTATAGTTTAGTTAAATTCATCACCTATCTCTGGAGAGTTACAAAGTACACAGTATCTTCCTGTCTAACAATTCCAAGCCATCTACCAGTTTCTATAGGTAATCGGTGATATCTAGTTCTAAACATATTTAACTGTCAGGTTATGTAAACGGCCCTTTTAGGACTTCATACATAGATTTGATGACTTAATACTAATGAGTTGATTTTAGCACTTGTGAAACTACCCGTTTTGGAAAAATAATGCCTAAGTATGATATATCCTTGACAATTTCTAAATCATTACCATCAAGTGTAAAATTTAGATTGTTTGACAATCTACCATCACCAAAAATAACACATTTTGTTTTAGTTGGATTAACCTTCAGTTTTCATATTTCAAAGTATTCATAAAATGTATTTAGCTGCTGTTGAAGATCATGTGCAGTTTTAGAAAATAAAACAGTATCATCTGCATATAGTAGAACATAAAGTTTCAAGTAAATATGAATTTGTTCTTCATTTTCATTTGTCACTGTGTTTGAACCTAATACATTATTTCTATGAAAAAATTTTCCAAGTCTTTCAGATACAAAGATAAAAAAGAAAAGGAGATAAGTTTTCTCCTGTCTAACACCAATATTACAAAGTATTCGGTAGTTTCACCATTAAATGAAATAAGAGAACATGTGAAATAGTTTAATACAGGTAAATATCAAGATGCCAGTCCTTAAGAGGACCCCTAATCCCTTATGTTGTTTTAGTCTAATTATCAAATGTTGGAGAAACGTGATCACACCTTCAAAAGGCTGATTATTGTTATATCAACAAATCTGTATTATAATCTGAATAATTACTTATTAATTAGTGATGTACATAAACATATGCTAAAACTAAGTAAACATTTTAGTAATGAACAAAAAATGTTTAAAAGTTATTTCATTTCCTTACATAGAACTGTTAATTCTTCATATTAGTTATATTTATTAAAAAAAAACAAATTGAATTCTTTGACTTTAATGTATTGAATTTGTGATTAATCACTGAATCCTCTTTAAAATTCAGGCCAGTATTTCATATTACCCAGTATTTCCCAGTATTACCGGTAAAACCTGGGTTTTCCCAGTATTTCCCACTGGGCTGGGCAATACTCATAAAACCTGGTTTTGCCAACCCTGCGCAACAAAGTTGTCCGGCCATATAGTTTTACCCTTGTCCGTCATTCCGCAACAAACCCATTATACAGACTTTTTTCTAAACGCCTTCAGATATTGGGCTGACTTTTGGTATGTAAGTTAACCATGATGCGTTACAGATCAAGTTTAAGTTTCGTTCCGCTCCATTAATTTTGCGAAATTACGGGCTTTGGACTTTAATAAAATCACAGTTTTACGGACTTTTGTCTAAACGCCTTTAGATGTTGGGCTGAATTTTGGTATGTAAGTTAACCATGATAAGTTACAGATCAAGTTTAAGTTTAGTTCCGCTCCGCTGATTTTTGCCAAAATTAAGGCTTTAGACGTTGATAAATTGTTGAAAATCACAGTTATACAGACTTTTTTCTAAACGCCTTTAGATATTGGGCTGCTTTTGGTATGTGAGTTAACCATGATGAGTTACAGATAAGTTCAAGTTTAGTTCCGTTCCCTGATTTTGACTAAATTAAGGGCTTTGGACTTTGATAAATTGTTGAAAATCACAGTTATACAGACTTTTTTCTAAACGCCTTTAGATATTGGGCTGATTTTGGTATGTAAGTTAACCATGATGAGTTACAGTCAAATTTAAGTTTAGTTCCGCTCCACTGATTTTTGCTGAAATTAAGGGTTTAAGACTTTGAAAATTGTTGAAAATCACAGTTATACGGACTTTTTTTCTATACGCCTTCAGATTTTGCGCTGATTTTTGATATGTGAGACTACCATGATGAGTTACAGATCAAGTTTAAGTTTCGTTCCGCTATGCTGATTTTCATGTCGTTTCAACACATCTGGTTAGATCTGCAGTACATCCACTTCCTGTTTGCTGATAGTTTGAAATTTAATTACTCATTGATCAAGGAAATAATTCATCAAACTAGTATTGGTCTTGAGAGCTTTATATATTCATGCATGTTTGTGTCCACATGTGTTGTTGAAATTGCAGATCGTTCCAACACATCTAGTTTCTATTCTGTATGCAATAATGGTTTATGGAAATATTTTACGTCAGATACTATAAGCAATAGGTCTGCTTTATTTGGTGTATGGAATGATTGTAAGGTGTACATGTCCAACTGGCAGGTTTCGTTTGACCTTGACCTCATTTTCATGGTTCAGTGGTTAAAGTTTTTGTGTTTTGGTCTTTTTTTTCTAATACTATATATGCAAAATATAGGTCAAATATATTTGGTGTATGGAAATATTTTACGATGTACATGTCAGTCTGGCAGGTTTCATTTGACCTTCATCTCATTTTCACGGTACATTGCTCAGTGTTAAGTTTTTGTGCTTTGGTCTGTTTTTCTTAAACTATAGGCAATAAGTCAACTATATTTGGTGTATGGAATGATTGTTAAATGTATATGTCTGTCTGGCAGGTATAATCTGACCTTGACCTCATTTTCATGGTTCATTGGTCAATGTTAAATTTTCATGGTTAAGTTTGTTTCTTAGATACTATAAGCAAAAGGTCAACTATATTTGGTGTATGGATTCTGGAATGATTGTAAGGTGTATATATCTGTCTGACAGGTATCATCTGACCTTGACCTCATTTTCATGGTTCATTGGTCAATGTTAAGTTTTCATGGTTAAGTTTGTTTCTTAGATACTATAAGCAATAGGTCAACTATATTTAATGCATAGATTGATTGTAAGGTGTACATGTCTGGCATGGTTCCTCTGACCTTTACCTCATTTTCATGGTTCATTGGTCAATGTTTAGTGTTCCTGGTTAAGTTTTTTTCTTAAAAACTATAAGCAATAGGTCAACTATACATGTATTTGGTGTATGGATTGATTGTAAGGTGTACATGTATATCATATTTGGTTTATCTGACCTTGACCTCCTTTTCTTGGATCATGTTAAGTTTATGTGATACTTGAAGTTGTAGTAAAGCTTTATATTTAGGACTATCAACATAAAATCAATGATCAGTAAAGCAGGCCAGACATTTCAGTATGTGCACTCTTGTTATAGTTTGTTCTTATGGTGTACCGTTACACCACTGTCCCAGGTTAGGAGGATGGTTTGGCACCTGGAAACAGGTTTAACTCCACCACATTCTGTAGGTGCCTGTCAAGTCAGGACCCTGTGATCTAGTGGTGGTTATGTTGCTGTATATCCTATTTGTTTTTCGTTTATTATTTGTAAATAAATCAGGATATCAGTTTTTTCATTTGAATTGTTTTACATTTGTCATTTTGGAGTGTTTTTTAGCTTGCTTTGTGGTATGAGTTTTGCTCATTGTTGAAGGTCATACAGTGACCTTTATTGTTAACTTCTAGGTTATTTGGTCTCTGGTGGAGAGTTGTCCCATTGGCAATCATACTGCATCTTCTTATTTGTACGTGTATATTGGAATAATTTATGATTATTTGAATGGTAGGTTTTAAAAACATTGTAGAATAAATATTTTGAAGTTATAAAATATTAAAACACTTATTGAAAATATGTTTATATATATTACAACATTTGTTAAATAATTGATTGAGACAATGATTGCACATAATTTTACATTTTACATTACAGTTTTTGCTTACTACATTATATAATTATATAAATTTGAATTGATGTTCATGATTTATATTTACAACGTCTTTAATATCAAAATATTTTGGCTTTTGCCACCTGCATTGTTGTCTTAAATACCTCACATGCTTAACCTATTTATCAACCAGACACAAATTATCAGTTGACTCTTTAAAGGAGTAATTGGCCTTATATGACAATTTTTTTCCTTAACTTTTTGCATTATGGACTGAAATCTTGAAACTGCAATAGATAGAGAAAAGCTTTTATCAGCAAAAGTGATCTTTGATGTTTCTATTGACTTCCTACTTACACCATGATGGTGCTTTTAACTCCTTAGAACAAGGAATTATTTTAATCCAGAATAATTTTGAATTCTGAAAAATTTTGATAAGAAATGTATGATAAAAACTAACCCAATTTTATAGGAGGGTTAGCCATGTGTGCATGGCGAATAGGGGTTAGTTAGTTCATACTGAAATATCAGTGAAAGTAAAATTAACCTTAGCCATGCTTGCATGTCTATTAAACCTCTTTACCATGTTTACCAAAAGTTAAGTCTGGTTAGTTTTCATCATACATTTCTTATCAATTTTCCAGAATTCAAAATTATTCCAGATTCAAATAATTCCTTGTTTTAAATACATTATTGTGTACATCATATACAGAAAATCTTGAAATCTATGCTTCTCAGCTTAAATGCTGCTTTGATGCTTCTTTTGTGTCAGTAATTAATTACAGAAGCTAAATAACATATGATTGATCTTTTTTCTTTTGTTTTCTGAATAGACATTTTGTTACACAGACTCAATTGTAGAAAATGTGAATATGTTTTTCAGACAAATAGTCCATAGCTGAAGTCTATAACTTTTTTGGATGATCCTGCTTACCTTTAGCAACAAGTTTAACAAGTTCAGTGACTATAATGCTTTTTTTAGCTTACCTGACCTGAATGGATTACAGACGGTGGCATAAACAATTTATTTGTTATCCGATAGATCCCCTCAAATAGTTAAATTTTCAAAATTTTGAATTTGGTGAAGTCAAGTGCATATGTTGTTGTGAGACGTAGACATAAGTGCATTTTTGTCGAGCCTGCCACAGAAGTCGTAGAAAGCAAGACATAGGGATAGTGATACGTTGGCAGTAGCATCGTTAACTTACTACTTAAAAGCCTAATATTTCTTATGTTACGAAGTTTCCATCTGTCAAATGTCCATTGTCCTTTACCTCATTTTCACGGTTCAGCAACTGCATAAAAAATGTGTACTATTATCAGGTGAATATTTAACCATTATGAAAAAATAGGATAACTCAATTTGGTGATAATTACATTACATGAACATTGTATGTACTTTTGATTGGCTTATTACAATCGATAGGCATTTACTGAAGTCATTGTTAAGTTTTTGTGCTTTGATCTATTTTTCAAATACTATTAGCAAAATGTCAACTATATGTGGTGTATGGACTGATTGTAAGGTGAACATGTCTGTCTGGCAGACAGTATCTGTCCTTGACCTCATTTTCTTGGTTCATAAATCAATGTTAAGTTTCCATAGCTTGGTCCTCTTCTCAGCTTCTATTATAAGCACTATGTCAACTATATTTGGTGTATGAAACAATTGTATGGTGTACATGTCTGTTTGGTATGTATCATCTGACCTTGACCTCATTTTCATGGTTCATTGGTCAATGTTAAGATTATTGGTTAGTCTGTTTCTTTGATACTATAAGCAATAGATCAACTATATTTGGTGTATGGAATGATTGTAAGATGTACATGTCTGTCTGGCAGGGTTTATTTGACCTTGACCTCATTGTTGTGTATCATTGATGATATTAAGTTTATGGGATAGTATATGTAGTGAAACCTTTACTTTAAGACTTTCAACATAAAACCAATCATTGTCAACAAAGCAGGCAAGACATTTCAGCATGTGCACTCTTGTTTGCATTCTGTCCTGTCTGTATAACTTTAAAAAAAAACAAGTTGGAAAAAATGAAACGTAATTGGAGTGTTCCAACAAGATCGTCTTCTCTTAAATTGCTGAACTAATTTAAATAATAACTTAACAAAGTTGATCTTAAGGGAGGCTAGGTTGTTATTTATATGCTGATCTATCAACCAGTATGACCACTATGGTTAAAAAAAAGAAATATGGGTAAAACACCAGTAATTGTCCAATATCTTGAAAATCATAATAAATCAGAAAACATTAATTATCAGAGAAGTTCAGAATGCCAAGATGTATCTAATCTCCATTTCTGAAATGAAATGATGATTATGTTTTTGTTTACCAATTTAAGCATTTTCACTTATTATCATTAAACTTTAATGGGTAAAGAGAAACTATAAATAGCAAAAATCATCTGCTATTCAACATTTCACTAGGAAAAATCTGAATATACCACATTCTCCGTTTCCATTCTCTTTTCTATATTACATTTATTATCTGCCATGATCAATCTAATCTTTTGTGTACTGATTGATATAAAAGGGGGAGGGTTGAGATTTTTAAAAAAACTAATTCAACACCTGCCAAATGTTCATGTGCCTGGGATAAGTCAAGAACCTTGAATTGTCAGTGGTTTTCTTTTGATATATCTTAATGTTTGTTTTTTTTTGTTCTTTTTGTCATTTGGGGACTGATGGCAGATCTTTGATGTTCATTTATGTTTTTTGGCAGGACGAATCCCATATTAAATATGGTGAAGTACAGCAGGTGGGAGGAAGAGCTGCTGGCTGGCAACTGCCAACAGTTTCTTTGCTGGTTTATTGTCAAATTGACATCTTGTCATATTGTACAGACACCTGTCTATTGTTGACCTCTTGATGTGTGTGTTTTTTCTTTTGTGGTTTGGTTGCTGTCTCGTTTTCTTATGCCACATCTCTCCTTTTATTCATCTTAAAAAAATGTAATTTCATCAGCTTATTATAATGCAAATGTGACTTGGACTTGGTCTATCTGTCAGAAGAAAGTTACAGAAAAAAGGATATCCTGTTTGTCTATTAATTCATTGCTTAATTCTATCATAAGAAGTAAACACCTTGATTTGAACTTAAATATTGACCTGACAATGTGTTAACAATCTTACAAGTGATAGTACAGGTTAGATACAACCAAGTGGTGATATGTTTCTGATAAGAGAAAATGTATCATGTGTACATGCACATATTCAGGTTCAGATAATACCTATCATATTCATATATACATATACATTTAATGGTAGAGGTGCATTTTTAATTTCTGTCATACATGTACATGTTATTTTGTCATGTAAGTAGCAGACGATTAAAGATTACTATCTGCCATTGTCTGCTGTTTTGTCACAATTTCTCTAGACTTCAACTCCTCAAACTACATTTAAAGAAACCAATCTAAGTTAAAAAATAAACTACAGCAGATCCTCCTAACATGCATGAAATATTTGCCACTGGATGTTAAGCAACCAACAATCAATCAATCTACTGCAGATTTGGTAATGCACCAGCTATTTGTTTTGTGGTGTAATGGATATATTGACTCCCCATACTGCCTATAGTCAAACAGGATTATGTGTAAGACATGACTGTATGCATTTCTTATCTTAGCTCCTTCGGAACTATGCTGTCCTCAATAGAAATTTTTCGTCACACTTTTCTCAAAAACTACTCAAAACAGAATGACTTCCTACAAAATGTATTTATTCAGGAGCTCAATAATCATGAACTGTAATGTGTGTGTACTTTTCAGGTGTGTTAGACACCTACTTCCTGCTTCCGATTCTTTTAATTACTAGTGGGGTTTGCTTAGCAGGACAAGACATGCATTCTTTTTTCTGTTTTAGCATGCAGAATTTGTTTTATTGAACTATCAAAATCTGTTATATTTATTTATTTTAAAAGTATAGCTGTTTGAGGCAGTATTTATTTCTATATCCAATCTTTTAGTTTACTTATCAGATTTAGAATAAATTATCAACCATTATATAATGTTAAGCTTCTATAGTAATATATATATAGTAATCACAGCAAGTCAACACATTTGAACAGATGTGACAGAATCAATCTGTGTGTCATATACAGACTTTCTTTGTGTTTCCTCCAATGATTCATTTATTATAAATACACGGTCATATAATTGATATCTACTTGAAGTATAATATACTTAATAACATTCATTATTTTAACATGTACATATAGTACTGATAATATTTCTGTATTTTGCTTTATTCAGTTAAAAAAAAAATCCCCAGAGAAATTTACGAAAAAACCCACAAATATACAATTTTCCTGTTAGCTTTGATCACTTCTGCCTTTTTTTCCCTGTCTGTAAATGTAGTCTTACATGTATGCTGCCATATAAAAAATTCTACATGTACTGATTTGAACGATGTTGAACATTACAAAGTCTAACTAGACTCTATGCATAATTGCTACACACTATACCAATTTAGTTTGGCAAGTTTTCCTTGTTATAATACACCTTTTTAGAAATAAACCCATTTCATTCCAGACATTAATTAAATGAAGTACTGGTGAATAAACTGTGAAAACATGACTTGCAGCCAGGTTCATTAATTATTATTGATTTTGGCAAAGAAAAAGGTGAATTTGTTTTAATTAATTAATAGTAATTAAATATTTAAACATTTACACAGTGATAAAAATGATGGTGATATAAACACTGCTATTGGTTTTTTGGTATGACGTTGGCGTCGTCGTCGTCGTTCGAAGACACATTGGTTTTCACACAATAACTATAGTTTAAGTGATTGGATCTCTATGAAATTTTACCATAAGTTTCAATACCACGAAAGGAAGGTTGGGATTGATTTTGGGGGTTATGGTACCAACAGTAATGAAATTAGGGGCCAAAAAAGGGCCCAAATAAGCATTTTTCTAGTTTCCAGACAATAACTTGTGGAACGGTTAAATTATACCACAAGTTTCCATACCACAAAGGGATGGTAAGGATTGACTTTGGGGGGCTATGGCTCAAACTGTTTAGGAATTACGGGGCAAAAAAGCGGGAAAAACAAGGGTTTCCTGGTTAATAGACAATTTAAAAAGCAGTGTAAGGGAGGTAATCCAAATACATTTAAAGTATTAAAAAAATAAAATTTGGATTACCTCCCTTACATTGCTTTTAAATTATGTATAAAGATGTTGTGTTGTCTTGAGGTGATTAGCTGTCAATTAATTTTTAGAAGTTACTATTAAAGGAGTATTAATTTTAGCCATGATTATGTATATCATTTTCTATTTTAAGACTTTTAGGATATATTTAAATTGGTAATTATGGTTGCAAACTCCATTGGAAATTTGAATTGAGATTATGACCATATCTTGAGGAAAGAATTTTTTTGGAAAAGAGGGAGGTGAAAAAAAATTGGGGGTGGTAAAGAGGCAATTTTTTCTCATTTCAGATTTCAGAAATAAAAAAGAAAATTTCTTCAAATATTTTTTTTTTGCAAAATAAGGGGGGTCAATACGCAACAGCATGGTGTATTGCACAAAAGCAAAAAATTGAATATAAATTCAAATCATATAACCAATTCTAAGTTCTTTAACTACAGTTATTCTGTGTCAGAAACCTATTATGTGTCAAATATTTAATTACAATCCAAATTCAGACCTGTATCAAGCGCGAATATTGTGTCCATTTTTGCCCCAACTGTTCAGGGTTGGACCTCTGCGGTCGTATCCAGCTGACTCAGCGAAGCATTTTATTTTTTATTCATTTACATTGTTTTTTATTTGTAACATGTACATGTATTTACAGTTTTTGTCGAGCCTGCGACTTTAGTCGCTGAAAGCTCGACATAGGGATAGTGATCTGGCGGCGGCGGCGTTAACTGACTTCTTAAAAGCTTTATATTTAAGAAGCTGGAAGACATGGATGCTTCATACTTTGTATATAGATGCCTTATGTTACGAAGTTTCCGTCTGTCACATGTTCATTGTCCTTGACCTCATTTTCATGGTTCAGTGACTACTTGAAAAAAGTTAAGATTTTTGTAATGTTAATATCTCTTATTATGAGTTATAGGATAACTATATTTGGTATGTGCGTACCTTGCAAGGTCCTCATGCCTGTCAGACAGTTTTCACTTGACCTCGACCTCATTTCATGGATCAGTGAACAAGGTTAAGTTTTGGTGGTCAAGTCCATATCTCAGATACTATAAGCAATAGGTCTAGTATATTTGGTGTATAGAAGGATTGTAAGGTGTTCATGTCCAACTGGCAGGTGTCATCTGACATTGACCTCATTTTCATGGTTCAGTGGTCAAAGTTAAGTTTTTGAGTTTTGGTCTTTTTTTCTAATACTATATGCGATAGGTCAACTATATTTGGTGTATGGAAATATTTTATGATGTACATGTCAGTCTCGCAGGTTTTATTTGACCTTGACCTTATTTTCATGGTTCATTGCTCAGTGTTAAGTTTTTATACGACCGCAAAAAAATTTTTGTGGTCGTATATTGGTATGACGTTGGCGTCGTCGTCGTCGTCGTCGTCGTCGTCCGAAGACACATTGGTTTTCGCACTCTAACTTTAGTTTAAGTAAATGGATCTCTAGGAAATTTTACCATAAGGTTCAATACCACAAAAGGAAGGTTGGGATTGATTTTGGGGGTTATGGTACCAACAGTTAAGGAATTAGGGGCCAAAAATAAGCATTTTTGTAACTTCCAGACAATAACTTGTGTGTAAGTGTATGGATCTCTCTGACATTGTACCACAAGGTTCCATATCACAAAGGGAATGCTGGGATTGATTTTGGGGGTAATTGCCTCAAAATTTTAGGAATTAGGGGCCAAAAAGGGCAAAAATAAGCATTTTTCTAGTTTCAGGACAATAACTTGTGTAAGTGTATGGATCTTTCTGAAATTGTACTACAAGGTTCCATATCACAAAGGAAAGCTGGAATTGAGTTTGGGGTAATTGCCCTAAACGTTTAGGAATTAGGGGCCAAAAGGGGCCAAAAATAAGCATTTTCTAGTTTCCAGACAATAACTTGTGTTTAAGTGTATGGATCTCTCTGAAATTGTACTGCAAGGTACCATACCTCATTGAAGGCTGGGATTGAGTTTGGGGTGATGAATCATAAGGGGTTCAAAAATTGGGGGATTTTTTCCCCTTTTCTTCCTTTTTTTCCTTTTTTTTTCTTTAAAATTTTCCATTTTAAGTTTGTTATTTCTGATTTATATTTAAAAGCAAATAATAATGATATGGCAGGAGATACACACCAAACAGGATGTGTAAATTATTATATAATAAGTATTGTGCAATAGCAAGAAATTTTCAATTGCACAGTATTGCGCAATAGCAAGAAATCTTCAATTGCACAGTATTGCGCAATAGCAAGAAATATCCAATAGCACAGTATTGCACAATAGGAAGAAATTGTCAATTGTACAGTATTGCACAATAGCAAGAAATATTCAATTGCACAGTATTGCGCAATTGCAAGAAATATTTAATTGCACAGTATTGTGCAAAAGAAGATACTTTGTATAAATTGCTTATTTCTTGACCAATTTCAATGGGGTTTTATTCTTGAATTCTTGGGGTTCTTTAATATGCTGAATCTAACCGTGTATTAAGTTTTTGAATTTTAGGCCCGTTTTAAATTGGTCCACATTGAGGTCCAAAGGGTCCAAAATTAAACTTTGTTTGATTTCATCAAAAATTGAATTATTGGGGTTCTTTGATATGCCGAATCTAACCGTGTATTAAGATTCTTAATTTTTGGTCCCATTTTCAAATTGGTCTACATTAAGGTCCAAAGGGTCCAAAATTAAACTTAGTTTGATTTTAACAAAATTGAATTCTTAGGGTTCTTTGATATGCTGAATCTAATCATGTATTTAGATTTTTGATTATGGGCCCAGTTTTCAAGTTGGTCCAAATTGGGGTCCAAAATTAAACTTTGTTTGATTTCAACAAAATTAAATATATGGGGTTCTTTGATATGCTGAATCTAACCATGTATTTAGATTCTTAATTTTTGGTCCAGTTTTCAAATTGGTCTACATTAAGGTCCAAAGGGTCCAAAATTAAACTTAATTTGATTTTAACAAAATTGAATTCTTAGGGTTCTTTGATATGCTGAATCTATACATATCTTTAAATATTTGATTATGGGCCCAGTTTTCAAGTTGGTCCAAATCGGGTCCAAAATTAAACTTTGTTTGATTTCAACAAAATTGAATATATTGGGTTCTTTGGTATGCTGAATCTAACCATGTATTTAGATTTTTGATTTTTGGGCCCCATTATCAACTTTGTCCACATTGAGGTCAAAGGGTCCAAAATTAAACTTTGTTTGATTTCAACAAAATTGAATATATGGGGTTCTTTGATATGCTGAATCTAACCGTGTATTAAGATTTTTAATTTTTGGTCCTGTTTTCAAATTGGTATACATTAAGGTCCAAAGGGTCCAAAATTAAACTTAGTTTGATTTTAACAAAAATTGAATTCTTAGGGTTCTTTGATATGCTGAATCTAATCATGTATTTAGATTTTTGATTATGGGCCCAGTTTTCAAGTTGGTCCAAATTGGGGTCCAAAATTAAACTTTGTTTGATTTCAACAAAATTGAATATATGGGGTTCTTTGATATGCTGAATCTAACCATGTATTTAGATTCTTAATTTTTGGTCCTGTTTTCAAATTGGTCTACATTAAGGTCCAAAGGGTCCAAATTAAACTTAATTTGATTTTAACAAAATTGAATTCTTAGGGTTCTTTGATATGCTGAGTCTAAACATGTCTGTAAATTTTTGATTATGGGCCCAGTTTTCAAGTTGGTCCAAATCGGGTCCAAAATTAAACTTTGTTTGATTTCAACAAAATTGAATATATGGGGTTCTTTGATATGCTGAATCTAACCATGTATTTTGATTTTTGATTTTGGACCCGTTATCAACTTTGTCCACATTGAGGTCAAAGGGTCCAAAATTAAACTTTGTTTGATTTCATCAAAATTGAACTCTTAGGGTTCTTTGATATGCTGAATCTAACCATGTATTTAGATTTTGGATATTGGACCAAAATAGGTGAATGTCCAATTTAAAATTTTTAAGTTCTTAGACCACATTCATTCTGTGTCAGAAACCTATGCTGTGTCAAATAGTCAATCACAATCCAAATTCAGAGCTGTATCAAGCTTGAATGTTGTGTCCATACTTGCCCCAACTGTTCAGGGTTCGACCTCTGCGGTCGTATCAAGCTCGCCCTGGAGCATTTTATTGTGTTTTGGTCTGTTTTTCTTAAACTATAAGCAATAGGTCAACTATATTTGTTGTATGGAAGGATTGTAAGCTGTACTTGTCTGCCTGGCATGGTTCATCTGACCTTGACCTCATTTTCATGGTTCATTGGTCAATGTTTAGTTTTCTTGGTTAAGTCTGATTCTTAGAAACTATAAGCAATAGGTCAACTATATTTAGTGTATTGAATGATTGTAAGGTGTACATGTATTTCTCGTTTGGTTTATATGACCTTGATCTCATTTTCTTGGATCAAATTAAATTTATGTGATAGTTGTAGTAAAGCTTTATATTTAGGACTATCAACATAATATCAATGGTTAGTAAAGAAGGCGAAAAGCTTATATTTAGGACTATCAGCATAATATCAATGGTTAGTAAAGAAGGTGAGACATTTCAGTGTGTGCACTCTTGTTATAAATTATGTTGATGAACATAAAAGAACATGTAAGATTACCCATTTGACATAGTTCAGTTTGTTGTAAAAATTATTTGGTCAAGTAAAGAATTTTTCTGACTAGAATGATGTTTCACCTTGTGTGGGTCTAACCAGGGGAATTTCTACAAATCTGCAAGGAAATTATTGTTACTTTTATTAAACACTGCAATTCTGTCCTGTTGCAGCAGCTGGTCCATTTCAATTACTCTGAACACAGACTTCAACCTTCTAATGTATATATATATATACAAATTCCACTATTAATGCACCTGGTGTCGGAATGGAAACTGAATACGCTCAGTGATATAACTTTAATAATGCAACAACGGAGTACAATGTAAGAACATGTGGTCTCTATAATGTGTCAGTGCACAATACCTGCTCCTACTAAAGATCTAAACTTCAGGCCAAAAATAATTTTTAGATTGTTTGATGTTGCCTACCTACCAGGGATGGGCACGATTACTGACAAATGTAATCGATTAATAATCGATTACATGAAGGTATTAGTGCAATCGATTAATAATCAATTACTCAAATTTTGTATGTAATCGATTGCAATCGATTACTTTATCAGAAGTAATTACATTACTTTTCGATTACTGTCAATTACATGCTTCAAAATTTAAAAAAATAAAGTAAGTTAAACACAATTATGTTGATCAACGTTTGTATAGTGGAAATTTAGAACTTTACCAAAAAAACAGCATTTAAAGCATTGTTTCCAAATTATAAGTTGACAGTTGTTATCTAGATGGAATCTCTTACTGAGGATCAGAATTATTAAAAAAAATCTTGAAATTTTGACTTTCAAAATGAATTAAAGATGACATCGCATTCCATCAATCACTTATATATATGTTTAAGGTTTTTCAATACTTTGCTTTCGTACTGACTTAAGTTAACTTTTTGTTTTTATTCATTAAAAGCAGGTATATTTTAGCATAGTTATTTACAAGTTGTAAAAACAAATGTTGGAAGTTTTCTCTGAAGAAAATATGAAAAAGTACAAGTATTAATTAGTTCAGCTAATTTTAAAGATCAAAATTTATAATTATAATGACAGACATGATTTAATCCTTTTGTTGGATAACTACCTTAATTATAGGTTATAAAACTGCCAATGGAGTACAATTATAACCTGGGGCTAAATAATGTAAATGACCATCTTAATTAGACGAACAGTAATTGAAATAAAACAAAGTATGTGTCTTGTATAGTGATTAGAAGACTTTGATCATCTGGTTAGTAAAGACAAGAAGTTTGTTAAGATTTTTTATTCTCTAATTAAATTATAAACAGTATATATTTATAGTGTCAAGAGGATACATGTATCTTTTCTGAAAGAATTTCAATGCATAGGCATTGGTTCATTGTTAAAAGGATTTTGTGTACTTTCTTATTTTTATATACATGTATATCACAACATTATAAGAAATCAACTGTTTATCTATTCTAAGCTTAAATCTTATTGAAAATTATGCTTTTAGGAAATTTAAAACAAATAGCTTATTACTGTAAGGAAGTACAGAACTTAACTTAAGACACATCTCTTATTTTAAATCTATTTTCTTATTTCAAATCTATTTTTATTTTAATATAAAATGTGTTGACTTATTGACAAGCACATAAATCCATTTGTTTCAAAAGCTAGATATAAAGTAAATTATGGTAGGGATCTGGTTGATCATAATGCAGCTTGAGACAATAGATAGAAATATAAAGGCAGTTGATAAACTCTTAAGTCATATCAGTACTTCAAAGTGATGACTACATACATGTTTTCATTTAAAATAGGTTATATTTCATCAAACTATTTTACTAAAGTAATCGAAATGTAATCGAAAGTAATCGATGATTACATCATGATTTTGCTGTAATCGATTAAATTACGATTACATGTGAAAGAAAATGTCTTCGATTACAGATTACTGTCGATTACTGGAAAAATGTAATCAATTACAATCGATTACGATTACAGATTACGATTACCCCATCCCTGCTACCTACCCAAAACATTTTATGAAACAAATCATTTCAAATTTTTATGCCCCTGCCGTAGTGGAGGAGGCATTAAGTTAACTCTTGTCCGTCTGTACGTCCGTCCGTCCGTATGTCTCGAAATTTGTTTCCATTCACTAACTTAAGTTTGTCTCAACCAAATGTTATGAAATTTATACACAATGCTTTTTACCACAAAACACATATCAAATTAAATTTGGATAGTGTCACTTTTACCTTTCTAGAGTTATGCCCCTTTATGAATGGAAAAATGCTGAATTTATTGTTTCCATTCTCTAACTGAAGTTTGCTTCAACCAAATGTTATGAAACTTATACACAATGCTTATTTCCACAAAACTCAGATCAAGTACGATTTGGGTAGTTTCACTTTTACCGTTCTTGAGTTATGTCCCTTTATAATGTTATATACAAGCTGGGGCATCATCTGTGTCCAGTGGACACATTCCATTTTTTTAAAGATTTTTGCTATTCTAACGTTGCTTTCTTGTATAAAACATGTAACTTATGATGTTTGAAAAAACTTAGTTTTCTATTGAATTCTGAATCTAACCATGTATTTAGATTTTTGATTTTTGGGCCCCATTATCAACTTTGTCCACATTGAGGTCAAAAGGGTCCAAAATTAAACTTTGTTTGATTTCAACAAAAATTGAATATATGGGGTTCTTTGATATGCTGAATCTAACCGTGTATTAAGATTTTTAATTTTTGGTCCCGTTTTCAAATTGGTATACATTAAGGTCCAAAGGGTCCAAAATTAAACTTAGTTTGATTTTAACAAAAATTGAATTCTTAGGGTTCTTTGATATGCTGAATCTAATCATGTATTTAGATTTTTGATTATGGGCCCAGTTTTCAAGTTGGTCCAAATTGGGGTCCAAAATTAAACTTTGTTTGATTTCAACAAAAATTGAATATATGGGGTTCTTTGATATGCTGAATCTAACCATGTATTTAGATTCTTAATTTTTGGTCCTGTTTTCAAATTGGTCTACATTAAGGTCCAAAGGGTCCGAAATTAAACTTAATTTGATTTTAACAAAAATTGAATTCTTAGGGTTCTTTGATATGCTGAGTCTAAACATGTCTGTAAATTTTTGATTATGGGCCCAGTTTTCAAGTTGGTCCAAATCGGGGTCCAAAATTAAACTTTGTTTGATTTCAACAAAAATTGAATATATGGGGTTCTTTGATATGCTGAATCTAACCATGTATTTAGATTTTTGATTTTTGGACCCGTTATCAACTTTGTCCACATTGAGGTCAAAAGGGTCCAAAATTAAACTTTGTTTGATTTCATCAAAATTGAACTCTTAGGGTTCTTTGATATGCTGAATCTAACCATGTATTTAGATTTTGGATATTGGACCAAAATAGGTGAATGTCCAATTTAAAATTTTTAAGTTCTTAGACCACATTCATTCTGTGTCAGAAACCTATGCTGTGTCAAATAGTCAATCACAATCCAAATTCAGAGCTGTATCAAGCTTGAATGTTGTGTCCATACTTGCCCCAACTGTTCAGGGTTCGACCTCTGCGGTCGTATCAAGCTGCGCCCTGGAGCATTTTATTGTGTTTTGGTCTGTTTTTCTTAAACTATAAGCAATAGGTCAACTATATTTGTTGTATGGAAGGATTGTAAGCTGTACTTGTCTGCCTGGCATGGTTCATCTGACCTTGACCTCATTTTCATGGTTCATTGGTCAATGTTTAGTTTTCTTGGTTAAGTCTGATTCTTAGAAACTATAAGCAATAGGTCAACTATATTTAGTGTATTGAATGATTGTAAGGTGTACATGTATTTCTCGTTTGGTTTATATGACCTTGATCTCATTTTCTTGGATCAAATTAAATTTATGTGATAGTTGTAGTAAAGCTTTATATTTAGGACTATCAACATAATATCAATGGTTAGTAAAGAAGGCGAAAAGCTTATATTTAGGACTATCAGCATAATATCAATGGTTAGTAAAGAAGGTGAGACATTTCAGCGTGTGCACTCTTGTTATAAATTATGTTCGTGAACATAAAAGAACATGTAAGATTACCCATTGACATAGTTCAGTTTGTTGTAAAATTATTTGGTCAAGTAAAGAATTTTTCTGACTAGAATGATGTTTCACCTTGTGGGTCTAACCAGGAATTTCTACAAATCTGCAAGGAAATTATTGTTACTTTTATTGAACACTGCAATTCTGTCCTGTTGCAGCAGCTGGTCCATTTCAATTACTCTGAACACGGATCAACCTTCTAATGTATATATATATATATACAAATTCCACTATTAATGCACTGGTTTCGGAATGGAAACTGAATAAACCAGTGATATAACTTTAATAATGCAACAATGGAGCATAATGTAAGAACATGTGGTCTCTATAATGTGTCAGTGCACAATACCTGCCTTACTAAAGATCTAAACTTCAGGCCAAAAATAATTTTTTAGATTGTTTGATGTTGCCTACCTACCAGGGATGGGCACGATTATTGATAAAACAAATCGATTAATAATCGATTACATGAAGGTATTTAGTGCAATCGATTAATAATCAATTACTCAATTTTTGTATGTAATCGATTGCAATCGATTACTTTTATCAGAAGTAATTATACCACTTTTCGATTACTGTCAATTACATGCTCAAAAATTTAAAAAAAATAAAGTAAGTTAAACACAATTATGTTGATCAACGTTTGTATAGTGGAAATTTAGAACTTTACCAAAAAACAGCATTTAAAGCATTGTTTCCAAATTATAAGTTGACAGTTGTTATCTAGATGGAATCTCTTACTGAGGATCAGAATTATTAAAAAATCTTGAAATTTTGACTTTCAAAATGAATTAAAGATGACATCGCATTCCATCAATCACTATATATATATGTTTAAGGTTTTTCAATACTTTTGCTTTCGTACTGACTTAAGTTAACTTTTGTTTTTATTTTCATTAAAAGCAGGTATATTTTAGCATAGTTATTTACAAGTTGTAAAACAAATGTTGGAAGTTTTCTCTGAAGAAAATATAAAAAAGTAGAAGTATTAATTGAGTTCAGCTAATTTTAAAGATCAAAATTTATAATTATAATGACAGACATGATTTAATCCTTTTGTTGGATAACTACCTTAATTATAGGTTATAAAACTGCCAATTGAGTACAATTATAACCTGGGGCTAAATAATGTAAATGACCATCTTAATTAGACTAACAGTAATTGAAATAAAACAAAGTATGTGTCTTGTATAGTGATTAGAAGACTTTGATCATCTGGTTAGTAAAGACAAGAAGTTTGTTAAGATTTTTTATTCTCTAATTAAATTATAAACAGTATATATTTATAGTGTCAAGAGGATACATGTATCTTTTCTGAAAAGAATTTCAATGCATAGGCATTGGTTCATTGTTAAAAGGATTGTGTACTTTCTTATTTTTATATACATGTATATCACAACATTATAAGAAATCAACTGTTTATTCTATTCTAAGCTTAAATCTTATTGAAAATTATGCTTTTAGGAAATTTAAAACAAATAGCTTATTACTGTAAGGAAGTACAGAACTTAACTTAAGACACATCTCTTATTTTAAATCTATTTTCTTATTTCAAATCTATTTTTTATTTTAATATAAAATGTGTTGACTTATTGACAAGCACATAAATCCATTTGTTTCAAAAGCTAGATATAAAGTAAATTATGGTAGGGATCTGGTTGATCATAATGCAGCTTGAGACAATAGATAGAAATATAAAGGTTATTGATAAACTCTTAAGTCATATCAGTATTTCAAAGTGATGACTACATACATGTTTACTTCTAAAATAGGTTATATTTCATCAAACTATTTTACTAAAGTAATCGAAATGTAATCGAAAGTAATCGTGATTATCATGATGATTTTGCTTTAATCGATTAAATTACGATTACATATGAAAGAAAATGTCTTCGATTACAGATTACTGTCGAGTACTGGAAAAATGTAACTAATTACAATCGATTACGATTACAGATTACGATTACCCCATCCTGCTACCTACCCAAAACATTTTATGAAACAAATCATTTCAAATTTTATGCCCCTGCCGTAGTGGAGGAGGCATTAAGTTAACTTGTCTTTCTGTCCGTGCGTCTCGAAATTTGTTTCCATTCACTAACTTAAGTTTGTCTCAACCAAATGTTATGAAATTTATACACAATGCTTTTTACCACAAAACACATATCAAATTAAATTTGGATAGTGTCACTTTTACCTTTCTAGAGTTATGCCCCTTTATGAATGGAAAAATTGCTGAATTTATTGTTTCCATTCTCTAACTGAAGTTTGCTTCAACCAAATGTTATGAAACTTATACACAATGCTTATTTCCACAAAACTCAGATTAGTACGATTTGGGTAGTTTCACTTTTACCGTTCTTGAGTTATGTCCCTTTATAACGTTATATACAAGCTGGGGCATCATCTGTGTCCAGTGGACACATTCCCATTTTTTTTTAAAGATTTTTTGCTATTCTAACGTTGCTTTCTTGTATAAAACATGTAACTTATGATGTTTGAAAAAAACTTAGTTTTCTATTGAATTGTTTCACATTTGTCACCTTTTATAGCTTACTATGCAGTATGAGTTTTGCTCATTGGTGAAGGCAATACAGGGACCTATAGTTGTTAACTTCTATGGCATTTAGTCTCTGGTGGAGAGTTGTCTCATTGGCAATCATACCACATCTTCTTATTCTTATAACCATCAGTGTAATATTAATTAATTAATGATCACACTATATTGTCTATTCTTTTAAAAAGATAATCCAAAGTCTATGCATCACTCGTAGCCCAACAAGTTAACCATTTGAATGTACCACTTGTAATTTGTCATACATATAAGAAGAAAATACGAAATACTTGTATTATAAATGTGAGATAAAAATTTGAAAAAGTAAGGTTACTTCAATCTAATGTCAAAATATAATCAAAATTCATTTCTTTGTTTTTAACAGAACTTGGCGTGTTTTATGTTCAGTGTGTACAAAAGTCACATAGAATTGAATTCTTTCCATTAGGTTTGCCAGGTTGTTAGTTAACCAGTAAAATAAAGAATGGATTTTGTCTTGGTTATATACATTCAATTAATTAACTTTTGTGTACCTCATAAATTACGATGCACATGTATGTATGTAATTGGTAATTATTTTCTGTTACTGTAATGTCATTAAGTCAAAGTGAATTATTAAATTTACTGGATAATTTTAGTTGTGTTTTATGTTAGGCTATAAATTATAGTATAAACAATGCCTAGACTAGGTGGTGCAATTAATAGTAATCCTCTGTGTAAGCCACAATAGTAAAATTCAATCTATAACCCATTTGTAATAATTTGATGTCTTTCTAAATTTGTCTAGATTGTTAAAACTTCATTGTCAGTTATTGATTCTGTGACAAACTACATCCAAACATGGTGATTAAAGTTTTAGTACACAGATCATCACGGGAATCTGTTTATATTTTGTGGTGTTCGTCAATAGATGTAGGTATTCCTATAAACAATAAATAGGCTTACAAGAAATAGAAATATAACTGACTGAAATCTACATTGTAAACAGGAATAATAAACATAATCAGGAATAACAAACATAATCTAAACAATCAATTTTCATATATGCTGGCTATTTTTTTATACCCCCGCCTTTGCGGAGGGGGCATTAAGTTTTTCCCTTGTCCGTCCGTCCGTATGTACATACGTACATATGTCCGTACGTCCCAAAATTGGTTTCCGTTCTCTAACTTTAGTTTGCCTCAACCAAATGTTATGAAACTTATACACAATGCTTATTACCACAAAACACAGATCAAGTTTGAATTTTGGTGGTGTCACTTTTACGTTCTAGTTTTTTAGATAATCTGTCAAGTGCATGAGTCTGATCCAAGTATTTTTAGGCAATTTTAATATTATTAAAACCAGTTCTACTTCCAGTTATGCAAGTTCAAAAAATCATACAAAAAAATCCTAGTTCCAATAACAGGGGACCAGTAAGGTACCAATATTGGTAATTTTAAAACACCTCTACTTTTTCTCTCTGCTCAAAGATTTGACTAATGAATTTAATGAATGAGAGAACTGGTTATAATCTGATTGGAAAAAGTAGTTAATCATTCACACCATAAACTAATTCATATAGATTTTGCTTCTCTGACTGTTCATGGTGGGTAGCCTGCTTATGTCTACTTAAATTTTTTTTCTCACTCATTTTGTAGAATGCAACACTAATGTGCTTACATATGTATCGATTGTTCTTCTTTAGGTTTATTTGTAAGACATGTCTCTCAATAGGATATAAATAGGCAGAGAGGAAAGCTGGATTTATTTAAATGCTCTGTTTATATAGAGGCCCTTTTTGGTTTTGCTGCTGTGATATGTTTTTTTGGTCTCCAGCATAACTGATGAGAGTTATTCTAGTCATACATTTTATATACATGTACACTAGGACTTAGGTGAATTTTCCATTTGTCCTTGACAAGAAATTTTTTATAGAACATGTGTCAGTGATTTGCACATTGGTAAAAGATCAAAAAGTTATGAAGATACATCTATCGATCTCATTATCTGGAATTATGCGATTTATCATGTCTCATTATACATAGGAAACTTAGTTTGCGAAATTTATTGCACTTGAATACTAGTGAAATCAGTAACAAACCTGATGATTATTTGAGCCCCCCCCCCACAAAAAAAAAGTAATAACCACAAGACTCTACAGACTATGAAGGTCGGCAAGCCAAGAAAAATATGATTACATTAGTTGGTGAACATCCACTGTATAGGTACCTTTACATACCAGATAAGCCTGACTCACATATATTGCAAATTTAATTGCAAAAATTGTGGTCTTCTTTTATTGAGCTTACTTTTATCAGACAAGAACCAATTATACAATAAATCAATTATATAGACTTTGTGTAAGAAAAATGTTCTAAATAAAGTACATGTATATATAGATGAAATTACATACAGAAGTTTATAAGTTAAATTTTGATAACATGCTTTATAAATGTTTTTATTTCTTTCAGACAAGAAACCTCCTGAGAGTGTTTGAAAATGATGCCTTTGCATTGAAAAAGTATACATTAGGATTACATAATTGTTGTCAAAGAATTATGAAAGCACAGGTAATGTCATACCTTTGAAATTCATTTATTAAGATTTCTCAAAATTGATTTTGTGTATGATAAAGATACTTGTTTTAAAGTTTCAACAAATATGCAACTATATATGTGATCCTTTACATACAGGTAATGTATTTGTTTAAAATACATTTATTAAGTTAAGATTTCTCAAAGTTGATTTTGTGTATGATGATAAAGTTACTTGTTTTAAAGTTTCAACAAAAATGAAACTACGAAGATAATGAAGTTAAAAGTTTTATAGCACAGTGCAGCAAGGTTTAACCCTTGTCTTGCTTTTTTTAAAAGGTCCTGTAAAACCAGGGATTATAATATCAATATTATTTCAAAATGCTTTTGCCAAGTTTGGAAAATGATGAGTTTTTTGTATGATTCTTGTATCTGTCATCAGTAAAAATGATTTGCCAATAGTGCATGTTATTTGGATATTTTGACGAAATAAAAATGGTGTGGTGTATTTAGACGGTAGTTTTTTGTTGGACTTTTCTGAACACACAGGCAAATTTTTCTTGAAACAAAAGCAGGATGTTAACAGATTTTAAAAATAATGATAAAAATAACTTTATAAAACAAAAAACCTATTTATCTTATTCTTCGCTAAATTCTTTTTTGTGGTTGATGTTCTGTACTTGAAATAAAACCAGGAAAAGTTGGCCAAGTAATAACATGAATAAAAAGTAAACCAAACTCTACCAGGTTATTTTTCAACTGAACATGATTTCATGTAGAAATATCACCCTTTTATATCCTGATTGAAAAATCAACAAACATCCTTTTTTTCATATAGTGAAAAGTTTTTGCCTTTGTCTTTTTTACAATAACTGCTTTCATTTTTACTTGAAATCTGATTATCATGTGAAAGCTCCATTAAATATACATTTAGTGATTCATAATAAACATGATCATTTAGTCTGTTTACAGATATGTGAGTCAAAGAAAGTATACAATGTAAATTCATTAAAGTTAAAAAAATATTTAATTCTGTTTGATCTTTGGAAATGTTTTATTTATTATAAATCAGTACACAACAGTTAATAATGTGTAATTATTGACCCTATGACAAATTTACTTTGAATTGACATATATTAAATATAATTGAAATGAGTACATAAGCATATTTATGAATAAAAGGAGATGTGGGGTGTATGTCAATTAGACAGCAACCACATGACACATATATTTAAAAAGAAACAAAAGACAGTTAGAAGTCAACTTACAGTCTTACTTTTTATTCTGCCTAAATATAACTACTAGCCTTTAAAAAACACTATGTCTAGATTTGCTTGAGAAAAAAACTGCAGGATTGTGTATACATGGGATAAAAGTTCCTTAAATTTGTCATGTCATAAAGATTAATTATTTATGAACAATGTAAACTTCAGAAATTAAGAATTTTTAATGTTTGATACATTTGTATTTCAAAATTTACTATTTTTTAGAATGAATTATGTGCAGCAACACAAGCATTGTCTCAGCAACTTAGAGATTATGAAATACAGGTATAAGATTTACACAATTTAGAATGATAATTTGTTAAAAGAATCAAAAACAAAAGGTGATAAAAATGAAAAATACAATTCTAGTAATTCTAGGGAGTAAAAATATTTTATTGGATTAACATTGTGGAGGTCGAATTGTGAAAAAATAAAATTTCATTGAAAGATTGATTTGTATTTGTTTAACATCCATTGGCAAATTTGAAACAGTTTAAAATTGCTCTAAGATTAAGCTAGATAAGTACTGCTTTACCATTTTTGGGAAAGACGGCTTGAAGCCGTCAATCCCTATGTGGTTGACCAGACTGACATCCCCTCACATTATTCATTTTGTTTTTGTAGTGGAAGACACTTTTAAAAAATCTTACTGAGATTGATGAGAAGGAGACACACAAATGAATAGATTGACTTTAAACACTTTTATACACATTTCCTTCTGTTTCTCGCGAAATTATCGTATCTTAAGTTCTCCTTACACTATTTACGTTTCTTTTACAATCCGGAAAAATCAGTATGTGAGATATTCTAAATATATCCAACCTACATTATAGTAGCGTCATTGTTGGAATGCCACATCAGTATAAGCAGGGATATCCTTTACTGATTATTTAAATCATTCTCAGAGTTCGTGTACTAACTAAAAATGGTATTTGTTCAATTGAAACATAATTATGTTTGCTGTAGTGTAGATGATTACATCAACATGCAATGCTTTAATTTGTAGGTCAACTCAGTAAACAATGGCCGTGGGGATATGAAATTGGGGAGAGAAACGATAGTTTTCATTTTTCTGTAAAATTTTGTTTTGAGAATCTTCCTCCAATACAGGAGCACCTCAATTGATGAGTAATTATCCACTAAAATAAAAGTTAATGTATCTGAACACTTAAAATCTGACATTTAGTATATGATTAGTAGTCTTCAATTAAAACTAAATTTTGTGTACCAACATAATCATTGTATTTTTAGATAATGTTCATTTACAACAAAATTGAAGACTACTTTCTTTAACTTTGTATGTTCAATTTGTCCTAAAACAGTTAACCATTCACAATGGTAGTAAGCTGAAATTTCTATGGTGCCTGAGAATAAACAGACTCTTTTGTGTTTTTTACCCCAATAATTGTAATTTTGTTTTGACATATTATATTAATATTATTTCAGACTTTTCCATTAGAACCAGAAGACAGTATACTAACTACAACATTAAAACAGTTTTCTAGTTACTTAGATGATGTAAGTATTAGACAAATAAGTGTAAATTAATCATTACTGCTTATCAGCCCCTGACTGTGATAGGAGAACAAAATTTGCATACATCAGACACAATCCTTTCAAAAAGGTCTAAGTAAGCTCAGCATCAATTATATATTGTACATGCAACATGAAATCACATTCATGTGCTAGAAGGTAGTCAATTGATTTTATCACAAACACCCAAATAAGAACAGCATACTGTGTTAGTTCTTGGTCATATTTCACACACATTCACACACACACACACTAAATAAAGCAGCTTCATTTTAGAGATGGAAGGTCTCTAATATTTTTATATTACAAAAATGCAAACAATAATAGTTTGATGTAATGTATTAGTGTTATAACTTCCTAATGCAGACAATCTATAAATGACACATAGCTGAGCGTGTGTTAGAGCAGATTGTTACTCCAAGAAAACATTGTCAACCGATGCAAATTTTTGGAATTGTTTGTAGGAAATATCACACACTCCAATCCCCTCCCAAAAAAAAAAAAAACAACAACAAAAAACAAAACAAACAAGAGCGAAAAACAACAAAATAAAGAACAAAAAAAACCCAACAATAACAAATAAAAAGATATGAATAAATAGATTAAAAAAAGATCCAGACACAATTAAAGAATTATCATAAGTTCATTATCATTAGAAATATTTTGTTACAAACTGCTATTATGAAAGTTGTAGTCTATCTTGCAGTTGCCATAATTTAAGGTCTATATATAACAAAGGGAAACCAATTGAATTTTTTTTCGAAACCAAGAAATGGAAATAGGAATTGTAAATATGAAATACAAAAGTATTAATAGGTTTAACATTAGTCTATATATATAATATTTTCATTCTAGGTAAGCTCAATACAGCAAGTTTTATCAGCACAGTATTCAGAAACTATGATGTACCCTATGTCAAGATTTATTCAAGCAGATCTTGAAGGTAAGAATGAGAAAGCTATTAAAAATTTGAGTAATGCAGAACAGTAACTGATAAAACAGGGAACTGGGATTTCTGTATTTCAAAGTGTAAAACAGTTTTAGATGAACATAGTCGATTTTTGATGAATATTTTTTTCTGTAAGTCAAAGTGCTGGATACACTTTACAAAATGAAAAAAAAAAAAAGTTTTGCATCTGATTATTTTGGGAGGCAGGAAAAGAAAGTCTGAAATTTCTATGAAGTGATTTCTATTCATATATTCCAATTGGTTTTGGGGTTTTGTCAATCTTGGTTTCAAACTGAACACATACACACATATCTATTGAGGGAAAAATATGCATTTTGTTGTGTATTGAAGTGTATAGTTTTCATAATTTGATGACCTAGAAAATCCAAAGCAATAAAATGCATTATAGTACCGTGAAAACTATGCAGGTACTTCAGTTCATAAAATATAAAATCAAACCAATGTAGCCTCTATGACATTGCTGAATAATTCGTACATTCCACTGTGAAGTGACGTCAGGTCTTCTTAACTCTCAACAAACTTGCATCCATTTTAGCATATAAAACAACTCTTCACTTTAAAGGTACTTCAAATATTTCTGATATAATAAGAAAATGGAATTTTGTAATAGTACCTGTTGAATTGAATTAAGTTAAATGATACAAGTACAAAGATATTTATCAAATTGTGTATAAAGTAAATTTCAGTGAATAAATTTAAAGAATGCCTTTTCTTTTGTTTTTCAGAGGTATCAACCCTATGTGAAATGTTTCAGATAGCAACAACTGGTGAGGAAGATTCATTATTTTTATGACACCTTCACTAGGTTAAGGAGCATTATGGTTTGCCCTTGTCCGTCTGTACGACCTGAAATTGGTTTCTGTTCTCTAACTTATTTTTGCCTCAACCTAATGTTATGAATATGAAACTTGTACACAATGCTTGTTACCATCAAACACAGATCAAGTTTGAATTTAGGTGGCATCACTTTCAATGTCATGAGTTATGTCCCTTTATTGACTTTGCATATTTACGAGTGGACACATTCTTCTTTTATCCTTTGTATGTCATTGACAGATGTAGAGTTGTATTCTATTGTCCAAGAATCAATGTATACTGGTTACACTTTAACCCTCTTTGGTGGTTTCCTGTACAATGTTTCAGATGATGAGGATTCTTGGACTGATAATACTCTTTCATTATTGTCTACAGAGTTATTGGACTTGGAATGGTCAGAAATGGACTAATATTTAAAATGGCACAATCTAACTCAAGTATCCTTGAACAGTTTGCTTTTACTTTGAAAGGGAATCGGCTCTTGTAACAGAGGATCTCTAGCCTTTATCCTAAAATTTCCCTTTGTTGTTCAAGGGATGCATAGACATAGAACTTGGTAAGTTAAAAGATGGACTTGCAAAATATATAAAAGTAAATTCAGAACTTTTCATAGCCATTGTCTTCAATAATCACATATCCCCCTTTCAGCATTTAAAAGATTACTTGGTACTGGCTTATCATGTGATTTATGTAGCTCAGCTATTTATTGAATGTATATAAATACTGCCAATAGCTAAGGCAATAATTGAAGAAATGTAGCATTTGATTTGTCTCCCTTGCATTGACTAGTGTTGTTCAAAATGTGACACATTTTTCAAATTATTTTCATTTGAATTATTTATAAATCTTTGATGATGAATTTTGTATAAAATAAATTATATTCAAACCATTCGCTTCACTTCACAAACACCTAGAATATTGATGTCTAGATGTCAATGTATTAGCACATTTATTTGTGTTCATGCTGAATTGCATTTTCACAATAATGGAAAAAGGAAGGTCTTGAATGTTCTAAAGGATATACATTAAAAACTTTTCTTTTTGAGAACTCCTCAATCAGTTTTAAACCTAATATGAGAGAAACATTCCATATATACTGAAGGAGAATGTTACTTTGGTGATCTTCCAACTAATATGGCTGCCATTGATGCTTTTAATCTAATATTATTTGGTACCCTATAAGATGCTGGTAATTTCAACCTTGTCTGGAAGAATTTAAATCAGTTAGTTACAGGAAAGCAAGTGCAAGGCAAGATGTGGAGTATATGCCTATGAAGTGAAAAAAAATTAAAGGAAATTCTAATTACTATTATATTTTGAAATCCTTAAAAAAAATTTTGTAGGAAAGTCAGGTAACTGTGAAAAGAAATCTTGGTATTTTCAACCTATTTAGTATTTACAGTAAAACTGTTTTTTTCTTTGTAGAACATGAAAGTGCAATAAAGAATTATATGAAATTACCAAAAAAGAAAGAAAATGATAGACAACGAATGGAGTATAATGAAGAATTATATGGGATGAGAAAAAAGTTTCACCAGGTAAGAACAACTTCAATTTATAGAACAAATTATAGCAAACAATTTGTGTAGCTTCTTAACATATTTGGGGTTATTGTCCTAACTGTCTAGGAATTGGGGGCCAAAAACCAGCATTTTTCTTGTTTCAGGACAATAACTTGAGTATAAGTCTATGGATCTCTATGAAATTTTACCACAAGGTTCCATACCAAGAAAGGAAGGTTGGGATTGATTTTTGGGGTTATGGCCCTAACGATTTAGGAAAAAGGGACCAAAAACAATACTTTTCTAATACTTTGTATAAATTGCTTATTTTTTTTACCAATTTCAATGTGGTTTAATTCAAATCTTGAATTCTTGGGGTCTTTAATATGCTGAATCTAACCATGTATTTTAAATTCTAATTTTGGGGCTTGTTTTCAAATTGGTCCACACTAAGGTCCAAAATTAAACTTTGTTTGATTTAAAAAAAAAGAAAGGAATTCTTGGGGTTCTTTGATATGCTGAATCTAACTGTGTTTTTAGATTTTTGACTTTGGGACCGGTTTTCAAATTGATTCATATTAAAGTCCAAAGGGTCCAAAATTAACTTAGTTTGATTTTTAACAAAAAATGAATTCAAGGGATACTTTATTTATTGAATCTAAAAATGTATTGAGATTTTGGATATTGAACCATAATAGGTAAATGCCCAATTTCAAATTTTTTAAGTTCTTAGACAACATTCATTCTGTGTCAGAAACCTATGCTGTGTCAAATATTTAATCACAATCCAAATTCTGAGCTGTATCAAGCTTGAATGCAGTGTCCACACTTGCCCCAACTGTTCATGGTTGGACCTCTGCGGTCATATCAAGCTGGGCACGAAGCATTTTATTAACCTTTTTTGTAAGCTAGTCCTTCATCACTTTACTGTATCCAGGATGGTGCCCTTATTCAAGAACCATGTAAATTTTTAAGAGGTGTGCTCTTCATCTTGACAAATTATGTGATAAAATTTTTGGTTCTAATTGGTGCTTATTAATTTCGAGTCTGAAAACAAATTTAAAGTCAACAAAAATTTTAATTTATTGACAATGATGAAAACTGGTTTTGCTGTATAGTGAAGTAATGGCCCAACTACTACCTGTCTTTAGTTTCATTTTATAAAGATGCAAATGAATTAAATCTTTTAATGTAATAGAATTACCTTTTTCATTTGAAAAAAAAAATGGTCCAATAAAGCCCTTGTCACACTGTGCCCCTTTATCCATTTCCTATTATCTTTTCTGTTGATTAAAAAATGCTTTGTGTCCATGGAATTATAATGCAAATTTAAATGTCAATGTCTCTCCTATTTCTGTTCTTCATTTGATTTTGGGGTTTCCCATTGCAAAAAATAAACTTTCCCGTATTTATACTTATGAGACTTAAAAATGAGAATGAACTTATGAGCTTTAACTCAGTTTTCAAATTTCAATGTTTTCTTCATCTGAACAATAATTTGTTGACCATCAGATATTTAGCCACCAACGATTAAGAAATGTTCTGTTTTCTTTTGTTTTTACAGACAGGTCTACATTACTACTCTAGTTTAAATGCCTTACAGTACAAAAGAAAATGTTCCTTACTGGAGCCAATACTTGGATATATGCATGCACAACGAGCCTTCTTCCAGATGGGTCAGGATGCTGTGTGTAAAAAAGAAATAGAAGAATTCTTAAACAACATAAATGCTAGTGTACAAGGGTAAATATATTAAACCATGTTGAAACTAGACTTTATAGGTGTAAACTGTTCCAATGATCTGCAGTCTATAGCCTAACTGGAAGTTACCAGTAATATATATAATGACTGAAACTTACTTTGCTTTACAGTGTACAGAAAGAACTACAGCAAGATACAAAGAAAACAGTAGATCTGATAGATACATTAGAACAACAAAGTGTGCAGCAATACCATGCTGAACCTAATCCTGAAATGCCATATATACCCCCAAATACTCAACTGGCACAAAAAGGGGGATACTTATTCATACGCAGGTAATTACCAATATTTCTTATTAAGAGCAGATATTTTGTTTTTACTAGACCCCTCAGAATTTAAAGCTGGAAGAAAGGGATATAAGGTGAACATGCTTTGATGTTGCCATTTTGTTTAAAGCACAGAGAACCAATCAATCAGTTAATCATACATGAGATAAAAATCCAGTAAAAGGTTATGAAAAAACAAATATCTGAAGGGAATAGCTTTTTTGGCAATTTTTATTCATTTTATACAATAAAATTAAGATTTTAATGCAGTTTGAACCATAACTGTAATTGTCTTTTTGAAATTCTATTACCTTTTTGTGGGCAGCCAGACAATTTCTCCCAATACACAACTGTCATGAGAAAAGGGATTGTTGCTTGAAATTATGTTATGTATTTACAGATACATGATTTTAGAAAGACTATTTGTACTGTATTCTTCCCTATGGCCTGCCAGTATCTTTCTTTGAGTGCTTTGCAGCACTTTGAATATGGTTTATTTGTCTCACATTAAGAAGTATAAAATTAAACTGGCTAAAATGATATTAGCTTCCATTTCTGATAATGCTATCTTAAGATAAGAAAATTTAAATAATAACTTTCAATTATCAAATTTAAATCTCATATGTGCATGTTCTTGATAGGCATTAATACTATGTGTAATGGTATTGATAACAGTTTTAACATGTTTACAGTAAACAGCTGATAGCCACCAGATGGGACAGGTGTTTTTTCTTCACCCAAGGTGGGAACCTAATGTGTCAACCAAAAGATGAAGTAAGAATAATTTAATTATTACACTTCTTTTCAGTGTGCTTCAGTTTATTGTTTCAGTTATGTGTTGTGATTTTTTTATGCTTTTGTTTGTACTTCTGTTTTGTAGAATTGGAAATTTCAGATATGTGTACTATATGATAGTTTAAAACCAAATCAGATTTGAATATGACAGTCAGGCCTATCTTGTCTTTCAGATATTTAAGTAGAATATAGCATTTAAAAAAATTTGTTTGATGGCACTGTTTATAATTAAATTCATAGACTTCATATGAATATTTTAAATTATAAACCATATTGTGCTGTTTAAATAAAAAGAATAATTGACTTACATGTAATAGAAATAAGAGGATGTGGTATGAGTGCCAGTGAGACAACTCTCCATCCAAGTCACAATGTATAAAAAGTAAAGAATTATAGGTCAAAGTACGGCCTTCGACATGGACCCTTAGCTCAAACCCAACAGCAAGCTATTAAGGGCCCCAAAATGACTAGTGTAAAAATTAAAACAGGAAAAACCAACGGTTTACTCTATATAAAAAACAAGAAACGAGAAACACTTAAGAACCACATAGCTTGATATAGTGTATATATACACTTGGCCCTTTAATAAACCATATATTAACCTCTAGTTGTGTAGATGTCATTGGCATTTTTGTGTTATTGGATTGCTGTCTCATTGAGGTCTACCCCCTACACCCCCCTTTTGAAAATAATAAAAAAGAAAAACTACCCACACTTCTTTTTATATTAGTCTTGAAATTCTATTCATATGTGTGAAATGAATCTAGGATGATTGAATAATTAATTAAAACCCTACCATATGCCTAATATTCTGAAGTTTTCGTCTGTTATTGGTCCCTTGTTTGTTTATTATTGTAATTGTTTATCTTTGGACAAAAATGCAAGAGAAATAAATGCATTTGAAGAAATCATAAACTGCTATAAAAATCTTTTCAAAATATCTGCTGTTGCAATTTTCCCAATAATAAAAACATTGCAAAAATTTTGAATAACAATATATTTGGTGTATGGAATGATTGTAAGGTGAACATGTCTGTCTGGCAGGGTTCATTTGATCTTGACCCCTTAGACAATGTTAAGTTTTTGTGTTTAAGTCTGTTTCTCAGATACTATAAGCAATAGGTCAATTAAATTTGGTGTTTGGAATGATTGTTAGTGTACATGCCTGCCTGTATGGTAGGGTTCAGCTGAATGTGATCTCATTGTTATGGATCATTGATAATGTAAGTTTATGTGATACCTGTAGTAAAACAACAGGTGAAACATTTCAGCATGTGCACTCATTTAAGTGTATAACACTTTATCAATTTCGTGCATCCCAAGTGATTTTCTGGATTAACTTTCATTAGTGATGCTCAAACCCTAAACATTTGAACGCCAAGGATGTATAAGACCTGAACATGTAGCCTGTAAAGAGATTTTGATCAAATGGGATCTAAATAAATAATCAATTTCATCTAAGTTAACCTGAGGGAGTTGAAGCCTTAGTTTCTCAATAATTTCTTAATTAATCAAACGAGAATTTAAGAAAAGTTTGTAAAAAATAGTTACTTTCATCATCAACATTTTATATTCAATATCTTTTTAATCTAAAGACCCAGCATAATTATTAGGATTTATCTAAGCATACTATATTGATGTGACCACTACAAATTTCAAACTGTTTGTTATCACTTACAGCAATAACAATAGTGTAGTTAATAGTTTGATATCATAGATTATAATGATCATTCACACTGCAAGAAGCATATATTTTATTTGATTCTATTTTTCATTTTATACTTTTTAGAAACCATATATAGATATATATTTGTTATAGTTTTCATATTTAATATAAAGACCTATATACCGGCTATGCTTTACTCCATTCATTCATATTAAAACTATTTGTCAAACTTTATGAAATTTGGTATCAGGCTTTATATGAGCATGATAGATATATAGTATGATGTGTTTTAACAACCATCATTCATAAACAACTGTTTACTCAATACTTATAGAGGTTTTCATTAGTGAGCTATCAATTAAAGTATGTCTTGTTTTTTCATGAATTATTTCATACTGGACAAAAAAGTATCTGTATACTGTTAATTCATTTATTTTTGTTTTTGTGTCAATATTCATGGATTGAGGAAAAATTTTATTTTCATGGATATTTTATTTTGTGGTTTTGCGAAATTCTGCATACAAGCCTATAGAAAATTTGTACTTCGTTAAACATTGAAATTCACGGTTAACCTTTATCTATGAAATCCACCAAAAATTGGTACCCACAAATAATTATGAAATTACAGTATCTGCTTTTGAAGAATATCACTAATGATTTTGGGTTCATGGATAGTCAATGTGAAGTTTCTTACCATACCTTAAAATAGTCCTACAGAGGACAATGATAAACATGTTTACCTATTTTCTTGCATTGTAATGTTATTTGGAGTCGCTAAAACAATTGTCAAGTTTTGAGATCAATATTGCCCAAGTGAAGCAGATTGCTTCATGTTACTTTGCCTTAGATTCACCCAGGGTTTCCCGGGTTCAGTTTTCTTTTTTGCCACCTCTTTCACCAAAACAATATATTTTTTGCCACTTTCATTTTTTTTCGCCAACTAAAATAAACATATTTTACGTTTTACAATTCTTTCCAACAAAAAAAATCAATTTGCCACATTGTTCAATTTGTTGTCTATTATAAATCTTCATATTTATTTTTTAATCTACCTTGTAATAAATAGACACTCAATAATAACAAACATTTACTTTATAAAAGATACTAGTACTATACATTGCAATATTATAGATCATGAAATCACAATTTTTGACTTCTACGAACACGGGATTCATCTTCAATAAGTTTATCAGATATGTCCCGTCCAATTGAAGGATAAAGACTAAAGTCAGAGATTGTCTTACTTTTGAACATTTTTCGTCATAACAAAAGTTTTCGTTTGTGGACCATCATTAAAAGAAAAAGAGGAGACGTAAAGCTATGTATCAAACACGTGCGTCGCTAAAACAATTGTGAAGTACCCACTTCAAAACAATTATTTCTATCAAAGTTGTAAATAAATCCTTTAGTTGACATGTGACGCCATTTAACCACACCATTTCATTAAACAATGCAATCATTTCCTTTATTAATTAGTCCATTGTTGCCCAGAGCTATACAATGCAATCAGCTGATTATTGATTTTCTTTCAAAATTTTAACGATTTCAAGGTTAATACCCAGTATTGCCTGATCGGGGAAAAAGTCTGAGAAACCTGAAAAAAGTAAAAGATGGATGAAGTAGAATCATTTTTCGCCAAATTCTTTCGCCAATAATGAATTTTAATCGCCACAATTTTCATTTGTTTGCAATATGTGAAAATGGCAACTGCCAGCGGAAACCCTGATTTTACCCAAGTTCTACAAAAATAATTAGCATGTGAAATCTTTTTAAATCTGATTGCCCTCAAATATCAATTCTAGATAATTTTAGGGTGTTTTTTTTTATTTTGAAAACAATCATAGATAGATAAAAAATGTCAACATCAAGAACGATCATGGGATAGAATATAACAATGAATTACATAAGAGACACAGTAAATTGACTATTTCTAAGAGTAATTGCGAAAAAGGTGAAATTTAATACCAAATAGCATATTTTGCTAGGTGATCAATTTAGGCTCCTAAGAGCTTCTAGGTTACATGTAACTTATATTTATCATGACTTTATGCATGTAATAATTGTGACATGAGTTGACAGTAACTCCACAACTAATCAATTAATCTTGATCAGATTTACCCAGGATATCTATGTAATAGCCAAAGATCTTGCATGCAAATTGTTTCCTCTTCTTTAATGGTACTGTTTCCATACAGGAGCATAACTAATTGTTGTTATTTATCTTGTGATGGGTATGCAATTTGTGTCTGAACTTGTAATTTCCTGTTTCCTATGACATTGAGATGTTGCATGACAAGAAATGACATCGATATAGTCTCTATAAAATACCTAAGATATAAAAAGCATGGCTAATGATTCTACTAACTCTGTTACCATTACTAACACTATTTTACAGGTGAAGAAGGCGGTCTTACAAGAAGTAAGGTTTTATATTGTTCCCTTCAATGTTGTCACACTTGTGCACTCACTCTTTTTACCCTATGAATGTTTTTTATTGTCGCTTTTTTCCTTTCCAATTTTTTTTCTGACAAAATGTGGTTGGTATGATTTGCTTAGAATATTTGTTATTTTATTATGATTTGGTAAGAAATAGATGAGGATGTTTTGTAGCTTTTGTTAGAAGGTTGTAATTCATAGGCTGTTCCTGAGTTTAGGGATCAGTTCATTGGGAAGCTTTTGTTTCATTTCAGTGATTGATTCTGCTACAGGAAAATGGCATAAAATTACTGGTTTGCTTTTTTTTTTTATGTTTGTTCCAAGATACATTAATTACAATATAAATTATTCATTTATTTGATTTTTATATAGAAATCATTAGTATTATGACAAAACTTGTAAATAGAAATACTTTTGCTCTTTGATAAATGAAACAGTTTTTTGACACTTTAGTGCAACCATTTTGTTAATTTAGATTGAAAAGACGATATAAACTATAAAGCATAATTTATAACTATTTATATGAATTTGTTTTTTTTAATTTGAAATTGAAGATTGAAAATTGGCTTTATCATACCTTTATCCTTTACAGTTTATTTTTTGCACTTTTTGTTTTTACAAAACTACCGGTAGATAGAATTAGATATATGTTATATTGGTTGATGTAAACCTTACATTGACACTGAGATAAATCAAAGAATGACATTATTATTCTCTCTGAGCACTCCAGCTTTCTCCACCAATAAAACTGACCGCCACGAAATAGCCAGTAGTGCTGAAAGTTGCGTTAAACACCAATCAATAAATCAATCATAATTATGGATTTCAAATATGAATATAAGACCAAATGCTATGCTGTTTTAAAAAGAATAAACCAACTTCTTGTACTTAAATTACTACTCACAAAAACATATTTGTTATCTTACATTTATTGATAAAGACTAGACATTAAAAATAGAAATGTCATGAGTCAAGAAAATGATTAACCTGAGATGATAGGATATATCAATAAGACAGCAACTTAAAAATACAGTAAAAAAGAACATTTAGTCTTCAATGAGAAACAATCTTCCTTGCAATATACCAAATGATAAATTGTACCCAAATTGAAGATGTATTACAAAAGGTCTGTCATGTTCACCAAAATGAATAAAAAAAAACTATGACCTAAATCATGTGGACTTCTTAATGGAAGTGGTAAAATAAATATGTGCTCTCTTAGATTTTATGAATTTTGCAGAGAAATCCTATTTTTCCATCCTTTTAGATGTAGCATACACAAATACACTGGAATGATTTTAATGGCAAATATTAAGTGACCCTCATATGTTTTGAATCGTTAATTGAAAATTAGAATAGTAGCATAATTTTTAAAGAAAATTTAAAGGACAGGTTTTCATTTATCGTGCAATATTTCTATGCTATCTACACATAATCAAAGTACTGAAGAACTGAACATCGGATGTGCGCAAGTTCTGGTGGATGGTCTCAGAAAAAAAATCATATCTCTATACCTGAAACTAAGGTTAAGGTACATAGATATATTTTTTTCTGAGACAAGTTCCTGTGTGGATGATGAATAAATGACAGGGAATTTAACCTCACAGTAATAATTATTATATTTTAGTGATATAATCATTTGTTATCAGTATAATCTGGTTTGTTGTTAACAGTTATATATTATATTAATATTTGTATAACAGTTATATATATAGCAGATCATCTCTCGAGATATTCTTCCGCATGCGTTCACACACAAATTTTCGGTATTCATGATTTGTTACTGATATATATATTTCTCACGATAAAACATTTTCATATCAATTATCTATGTTCTTAAAAAATATTTTCATGAGTATTCATTGAAGAAATGAATTTATAACAAGCCATTAGGAATGTTATTTTGCAATTGATAATATCCGCGTATTTATACGAAATACTTTCGGTTATCAGTCAAAAGCGCAAGGAAATTTCTGTGGCAACATTACACGGGTATGACCTCTCAAGGTCACATCTGATGTAATAATAAAAAAAAAAAATTCAGTTATGAAAACAAGTTCAAAATGCCTCGTCTGGTAATTCAGGAGTTATGCCTTTTTACAATGTAATATCAATGGCCACTTCACTTCGTATTGAATTTCATACTGCAACATCATGAGCATGTAAGAAAAGCATGATTTTGTGCACTGCTCATATGCTTGCTCAAAACTCCTAAAGAGAAAAAAATGATGAAATATCTTAGAAGGAAAAATTCAAATCTGTAATGATGTCTGTCTGTTTCTTTTTATTATTCTCTTTTTTGTAGGGAGTCTTTCCTCTTGGGTTGACTCTAAACCCTAGGTAGAAAGATGAGCCTGGATGGGTAATATTTCTATGGATTATTTTGATTTTTCCATTACAGGTGGCTGGTAGCTTATCGTTAGATTTGAATGAACCAGGCGTGTTGGCAGAACCTTATGAAACAGATGATAGAAGATTTGTTTTCCATGTATCGTCACCAAAATTAAGAAAGTAAGTCTTTTTACCAGAGATTTTTTACACCACATAAGTCAAAGTCAACTGTCCCTGGTAGTGTATAGAGAACCTATTGCAATATTTACCACACTTTATTCTTTTATTGTGCTTTCCAACATACATCTTTGGAGACATTTTTTATACTTCCATTCATTTGTCACTTAAAGATTGACTATCTTTACCAGAAGTATTGGCAGAGCAGATAGATGTTGGAAGATTTATTAATATAATGCTATATAATAGTATCATTACCAAAATTAAGAAATATGCAGTATATTTTTCCTGAGAAAAATTCAAATAGTACTTAAATACATGAGAAATCGTAAAATGGAATGACAAAAAGTTATCTTCAGCTTCATTTTTCTAAAAATCCAGTTTGAATAATGGTCCACTTGAAAGAAGATATCAGATTATGATCTGAACGATCAGTAAAGTTATTGAAAATATAAATGGAAATCATTTTTATGACAAATTAAAAAGCAAGAAAAACAGAAGAAAAGTGTACATGATGAATTTTATTTTCATTTTTGTTCATGAACATTATTATCCATTTGTATCTATAATATTTTTCAATTTTGTTTCTATAGATCAGTTGTATTACAAGCTGAGAATGAAAGAGAAAGAGATGAGGTAAGATAATTTAAGAGGAGCAATGACGACTCTCTCATTCCTGCTGATTGATTGTTTGATTTTTTGCTTTTCAGTGCATCAGTGTGAAAAGGCTATATCCCAGCAAGGCTCCTGCTGAAAAATGAGTATCAGCCCATTCAGTCATACTTCAGTGATTAGAATTTTCATCCCCGCCTTTGACAGTAAAGAGTCATTATGTTTTCTGATCTGTGTGTCTGTCCTTTCTTCCATTCGTTATGTCTTTTTGTCTACCTCATTTCAGGTTAAATTTTTGGATTATGGTTGTTTGTGGTCACTTCAATGTATAACTTAGTTTGTGCATATGTTAATCCTGAAGTAAACTGTTTAATATGAATGCCTAATTAGATTTTTGGGTCAGAACTTCATGGTATACATAACATGGAAATGTAATTGGTTTATGGTAAGCTTAAATTTGGGTTTTTTGTAGTTTGTGGTCATATCAACTTGAAACCTAGTACACATGTTTCTTATAATGAAGAGAACTGTTTAGTAAATACGCTAAATAATGGATTTGACCCAGATTTCACAGTTTACTGAACATGAAAATGAAAAAGTGATAGTGGTACATGGTTTTCTATGAACACATATTCTTGTTTTGGATTTTTATGTGGTTTCTAGTTAAATAAATTGCTTTGCCGAGCACAGCTAATTACGACCACAGAGGTCCAACCCTGAACAGTTGGGGCAAAATGGACGATTATTCGCGCTTGATACAGGTCTGAATTTGGATGGTAATTAAATATTTGACACATAATAGGTTTCTGACACAGAATTACTGTAGTCAAAGAACTTAGAATTGGTTATATGATTTGAATTTATATTCAATTTTTGCTTTTGTGCAATACACTATGCTGTTGCCAATTGACCCCCCTCCCCAAAAAAAAATTATGGTCATAATCTCAATTCAAATTTCCAATGGAGTTTGCAATCATAAAACCCATTTAAATACATCATGAAAGTATTAAAATAGAAAATGACATACATAATCATGGCTAAAATTAATATACCTTCATCAGCATTTAATAGTAACTTCTAAAATAAATTGACAGTTAATCACCTCAAGACAAGACAACATTTCTTTAAAACAAAACCATTGTAAGGAGGTAACTCTTAATGCCAAAAAACCAAACAAATGATATTGATGACAAATAAACAAATTTATTACCACTGAACCCTTTGATATACACTATTATTATATTATATATACTTCCATCACAGTATTTTATGTTTCTAGAAACAGCTTAAAATAATTCATACTAGAACTAGCAGACTACTTTACTTAATTTAAAAGCAATGTAAGGAGGTAATTCAAATATAAAATTGTATTTATTATCTTTTAAACTTAATGTTAATTAAATCAAACAAGACAGATTTCATAGCCTTAGGACCAAAATTTGGACCAATTAGAAAATGGACCAACAACCAAATACACAGTTAAATTCAGCATATGAAAAAATTGTAATACTAATAGCATGAAAAATTGTAATACTTATAGCAAAAGTCCCAACATGAAGAATCAAAGCTTTCTCAAAATCAATATAAAGAGCAGTAATCAAAAAATATTGTTCTCTTCTATATACTGTAAAATATCATGAATCAATCGAATGCTATCCCTTATATAATGCTTAATGGTCCAATATCTATTTCATAAAGATCCAAAGACCAATACTTAAGTAATTGTCCATTAACCAGGAAACCCTTGTTTTTCCCCTTTTGCCCCTAATTCCTAAACGGTTTGAGCCATAACCCCCCAAAGCCAATCCTAACCATTCCTTTGTGGTATGGAAACTTGTGGTACAATTTCAGAGAGATCCATAACCTGTTCCACCAGTTATTGTCTGGAAACTAGAAAAATGCTTATTTGGGCCCCTTTTTGGCCCCTAATTCCTAAACTGTTGGGACCATAACCCCAAAATCAATCCCAACCTTCTTTTGTGGTTTCAAACCTTGTGTTTAAATTTCATAGATTTCTATTACTTATACTAAAGTAATGATCCAGAAACCAAATGTCTTCAGACGACGCTGACGCCAACGACAACGACATGATACCAATATCGACCACAAAATTTTTAGAGTCATTCAATTTTTCAAATAAAAATTTGAAAAATTGAATGACTTTGTCAACCTTCATGGAATTTTACCAAAACTGGACACAAGTTTCTTCATCATGAAGAGATAGCACTCAGGGAATATTTTTCTTTTCCTTCTTTTCTGATTAATGGACTTAGTTTTATTGACAGTCAACATTACACTTTTACACTGATTGCAGGAGTCACAGTCCAGACACAGGGTTCCTCCAATCTTAAAAAAAGAAGAAAATTGAACAGTGCATTTATAAGAATTTTTAAATGGTTGTAACATGTAAGACTACAAAAAGTATTCTCAGTTCATTTTCTTTAATTTTTAGTGGATATGTACAATTAACAACATAGTAAGAGAGAGTGGCTATGTTAAATCAAAGTCACCACAGCAGCAGCAAGCCGTCAAAGTAAGTACAATGATTAATATTTTCATAAAAACCACACCCTTATTGTAGAAAGAAAGTATCTCTGTAATGATAGAAAACATAGAATTACAGGACTGTGAAAGCTTAGTTGTATTGCAACCTTATTTAGAATCATTTTCTTTTTCATTAGGGCTTTTGTTAAAAAGATGATTTATCAATGATCATACTAGATTGCATTTTTCTTTTCGTATAAGAGCAATAAACATTGCATTATTTGTGTTCATATTGTACTTGTTACTTAGTAATACTACCAATGTATAATGAATGATAAATTGACCATTGCAACCTTCATCACTAACCTAATGATAATGTTGTCACCTTCACCAAAGCAGTCAAACTGAGTGGAGTAGTTTCAACTTGGTTTAGTTGTAACTTTCAACAGAATGGTCAATAAGTAGTCAAACTGAGGGAAGTTCTTTAAATTCTGGTTTATTGGGGCTGCCTCCAAAGAGGTATTTTCAACTTTGGAATGTATGTGACTGACATCAAAACAGTCAAAATGTGTGTAGGCCTATCTATATGGAGTACATTGCTGCCATCACCAAGCAGTCAAAAAAAATGTATAAAGAATCATACCAATGTACAAGATCACTTTTACCAATGCAGAGGGCTTGAAACACATCTAAATATGGTTTTTTTTTCTACAGGAAAGAACACCTAGCACAACTAGCAGTACAAAAGAATCTGGTGGCAGTAGTCCAGAGATGGCCAATGTAAACAGGTATAGTGTTATTGTATAATCAGCTGTTAGTATAAGGTCATGATTTAAATGTTCAAATGTAGGAAACAAGAAAAACAAAGGAGATATTTTTTTAATTTTATAATCATCAACTGTTAAGATCTTGGTGGGAGCCTCCCAAGTTTTTAAGGTCAAATTATTCATTTTCATGAAAAATAATTGTGATTTCTGCCTATTTCTTGCTCTTTCATTATTTAATTGTAAGTCATAGTTTGTATGTAGAAGTTGTTGTCTAAACATTCCCTGTTTTCACAATATAGATTTCCCAATACACCAGACATGTTTGTTTTAGATATTCATTATTAATGATTAGAATTATTTGTGAAAGATGATTGTAAAAAAAGATATTTTATGAATAAATAAAGATTAACTGCAATAAAGTAACATAAATATTAAATGGGGATTTAAAACTAATCCCCTTGAGGAAATATTCCAAGGGGCCAGGATATCTCCCTATTAAAGTTAAGAATGTCAACAAATATTTTTTGATATTTTGGACATATGCATGTAAATATTTGCACATATTGTGCGGTTGTTTTGTATAGTTTTTCGAGTGCATTAGATCTTTATTTTGAGTTTTGATTGTTGTGACGTGTACTTTTCTATATATTTTTCATTAACAGTTCAGCAAGTTTAGGATCACCGCATGCTCCTAAACCAGCACCTGCAACAAATGATATGTTGTTATCTGATGTTCCTATACAGTTTGATCTTCAACCTTCTATTGATGATATAACAGATGTTACTCCTAATCTTCAAGGTCCACCAAAGTTAGTCTGTAATACTATTATCAGTAATATATTTCTGATTTACTTCAGGTAGTAGAATTAATCAAATAGGAGGTATATTCAGATTGATTTACTGAAAAATAAATTTCCCTATTACAGAATTCGTTTTATTCATGGATACTGATTTTCTTGGATTGAGAAAAAAGATGTTTTTATGAGTTCTGCATACAGATAGAAGCCTATAGAAAATTAGTACCCGATGAATTATAATGAATCCAAAGTAACTTACTGTAAAGTAGACAAAAGTGGTAGGAAGCCTGAACTAAGAATAAAAGGGTCCATAAAATATAGGCTATCGATTTGTGAACCTAGGATTGAGAGAAAGTCTGAATTGCCTATGATGAATTCAGTTGTTACCTCCTTGACTCATGCTAATTATCATGTTACATGATCAAATCAAATAGAAGGCTATCTGAATCTGTGTATAGTAACTTTTAATTTTGTCTTTTGGTTTAAAATAGATTGATACAGTTGGAAAATTGCAACTTCCATAGGAATGTTTAAAACATTTGAGGAATGTGTCAATAACTAATCCTTGTAATAACAGCTTTGACAGGATTGTGAGAAAAGCAGTGTTCAAGCTAACAGGCATGCAGATTTTATTATGAGAATTCATTATTAAAAAAGATAATTAATTGGTAGAATGTATGTAATGCTGTTGTTCTTATCTTAAGTTTTTAATATTAGCATGTCATGTTGTTTGCATGAACACTTGTGAACTTTTCTAAATGTAGCACATTGTGTGCAGTGTTTACTGTTTCTTTTATAAATTTGTAGTCTGGATGCCAACATTGCAATTTTCAAACATGTTTATGTCAGAAGAATAATTTTATTCAGTGTACACATACCGTACATCACAAGTTTAATAATAAATTTTTCTCCATTTCTTATAGGAGAATAAATCCATTTGACCAGACCACTGGAGAAGTTTTAGATACTTTAGACTCGGCAATAGCAGATTCCCATTATGTAGAAAGTTTTGTTGTCAGATTTTTAGGTTCAATGGAAGTAAAAGCAGATAGAGGTAATTTCTAAGATTATATAATATTATGTACAAATATTTAGATTAAGATTTTTCTCAATAAGTTGCGGGGGACTATTGGAGAACCCTTAGTTCTAAAAACTTAGAACTACAGTAATATACATGTAATTAGTTGTGCAAAATCTATTACGGTCACATGACCTTTATTTCATTATTCAGTTTCAGATAAACTTTTAAACATTAAGTGACCTAAAATCAAATGACTTCATATAAGACTGCAACTGAGGGAGTATAGCAGCATCTTGCAAAATTAGGTCACCCTGTCCTACATTATAAACGTCACTGACTTGCATTATATTTATAAAACAAGGTTCAGCTACAAACTTACCTGCAATTATATAACTTATAGAAATTCATCTAGGGTCAGTATAGCAATATCCCATAAAATGTAGGTCACCCTGTCCTACATTATAAAATTCACTATCTATATATATTACATTTATATCTGAGTTCAGTTAGTATTTGAGATCTTTTAAAATGTTTTAAGAGTTTCTATATTTTCCTAAAAAGTTTATCATATATCTGTATTTACTTTCAGGAGAACCTTTAGTATTAGAAACAATGAGGCAGATAATGGCAGCCAGGGCAATACACAATGTGTTTAGAATGACAGAGTCTAGATTAGTAGTTTCTAGTGATAATATGAGGTAATCTGAATACAGAAGGAATAAATGGAAGTTTTCAAAGTCATGATCTTTGAAATGGGTTTGAAAATTTAAAAAATACTACTTTTGGGGTGGTTAAGAGCTTTCTCTGCTCTCCTATGTTGAAGGCCATATGTGACCTTCTAGATGTCCTTTTGTTGTTGTTTCCTTAGGTTGCTGTTAGTTTTATATATATAGAAACAAGCCGATATCATTGTTCAAATAAGTAAATGTATAATTTGAACATGAACTAATATCATTATGGAGTTAATCTGATCTTCAGTTTTTATACACCCGTTTACGGGCTTATTATGGTATACCATTGACCGTCCGTCTGTCCGTCGTCAACATGTAGGACATTAACTCAAAAACGCTTAAACCAATATGCATGAAACTTTATTGAATTGTTTATATCTATTGACGTGAGCTCCCTTTCGTTTTTTATAAATTTCAGATTTACTGTTTCCGAGTATTGGGGTTTTATTCATTAAAAAAGTGGGGATTTTCCAGTTTTCTGACAATAACTCAAGAATACTTTCACCAACTTGCAAGAAATTTTGGTAAATTGTTTATGTCTATTGACATGAGCTCCCTTTCAATTTTTATGAATTTTGGATTTTACTTTTCCGAGTTACAGGGTTTTATTCATAAAAAAAGGGGGATTTTCCAGTTTTCTGACAGGGTTTTATTCATAAAAAAAAGGGGGATTTTCCAGTTTTCGGACAATAACTAAAAAATACTTTCAGCAGTTCTCATGAAACTTTGGTGAATTGTTTATATCTGTTGATGTAAGCTCCCTTTAGAATTTTATAAATTTTAGATTTTACATTTCTGAGTTATGGGGTTTTATTCATTAAAAAAAGGGGGATTTTCCAGTTTTTGGACAATAACTCAAAAATGCTTTCAGCAGTTCTCATGACTCTTTGGTGAATTATTTATAGCTATTGATGTAATCTCCCTATTGATTTTCATAAATTTCAAATATGACATTGAGAAGAAATTGAACTTTTGAACTTTATTTGTTTATAGTCTGACAACAGATTTACTTAGTACTGCGCAACAGCACAGTGTATTGCACAACAGCAAGAAATCTTTAATTGAATATAAATTCAATTCATATAACCAATTTCAAGTTCTTTGACTACATTTATAAAGAAACCTTTAATATGTCAAATATTTAATTACAATCCAAATTCAGACCTGTATCAAGCTTGAATATTGTGTCCATTTTTGCCCCAACTGTTCAGGGTTGGACCTCTGCGGGCGTATCCAGCTGCGCTTAACGAAGCAGTTTATTGCATTGACACTTGATTTAATACAAATGAAAAGACATATAAAATGTTTTGCATAAGACAGCAATAAACCAGAAAAGACCTGTTAAGGGCAACACCATTTATAACAATATTGGACAATGTTGAAAATTTTGAAGCATCACTCGCATGATATGCATGTGCTGTACTTGGTTACAAGTATATGTATGTAAAATAAGATATTGCCCACTGGTTCTACTGATCCATTGCCAGTGGTTTAATTTTGTTGTTACCAAATAATCCAACAATGATTGACGCCAGTAATTATAAAAGATTACCCTCTAAAAATTTAAGAATAAATGTGTGTGTGACTGCTTATGTCACATGTAGCCAAAATATTGAAATAATTTAATTTTACCTTTTTATCAATTATATTATTCCATCATTCCAGTTGATCTTGGAAATTCTAATGCAATACTGTAAATTCAGAAATTATTGCATGCATTTATTTTTGCAATTTTTAAAGAAAGGACAAAAATGTGAGATTTCTTATTGAGATTTCAGAAAAATCTGCATACACTTATATGTATCAGATATCAGAATGAGAGTTCTTATTATTGTGATTATCACCCAGTTTAATTATTTGCAATAATAAAACCTCGCAAAAATTTCTGAATTTACAATAGTTTGTGATGAGGGAACATATTTGATCTTCATTCAAAGCTTGGGTCACTTTGAAACATGTTTAACTGGACAAGATGTTCTGTGAGTAAGTCTTTATGCAGATTAGTTAACAAACAATTTATAAAGGTTTAACAGCATCATAAAAATGCCACTTATTTGTACTTTACAGGTTGATAGATCCAGCTACTAACATTGTACGAACAGTATTTGCATTAGCAGACATATCATTTTGGGCAGCACACAATGAAAACAAAAGGTCTGTATAAGAAATTTTTATATCGAGTATCTGCTGTGATCATTTCAAAGCAGTTGCATTTATTTGAAAACTGAATTTGAAGTTTTATCAACAATTTGATGAGGTTTTTGAATATTTAACTTTAAGAAGTTAGAAAAAATAATTTGGTTTTACTTTATGAATTCTTTAGCTTAAATATTTAGAAACAAAATTTTCTTTAATAATAAAGAGTTGCTGAACCAACGCCTCCTATGTTTTGTGCTGGTAGAGTTCCTTAAGTGGATACCAGATGGTATGCAGGGTTGTCAGATAAAAATCAAATACCGCTACATTGACAACAACACTTAAGTCAGGTCCTGATGACGCTGATCTAATCGGCGAAAACATGTCGACAATAAAAGATGCAGTTTACTTAAGTGTTGTAGCGGTATAAAATTTTCTTTTGATATATATTTTCCATGCTTTTTTAGGTTGTTTGGTTTTATTACCAGAAACAGACAAACAGGTTTACCTAATCCATCCTTTGCTTGTCATGTGTTTGAATGTAATGTATCAGCAGAAGAGGTGAGAAAATAATAAAAAGTTGGTCTTGAAGCATTTCTTATGTAAAGTCATATTCTTGGATGTTCTGAAGTATTATAAATTGTCAGAAAATTTGTGTTTTTAAGAAGCAGTATTTAGTGTCATAATTATTTTTGAAGTTGATTTTTATGCCCCACCTAGGGGCATTATGTTTTTCGTTTTGAGTCCGTTCATTCGTCCGTCAGTCCGTCTGACTGTCCCGCTTCAGGTTAAAGTTTTTGGTCAAGGTAGTTTTTGATGAAGTTGAAGTCCAATCAACATGTTCCCTATGATATGATCTTTCTAATTTTAATGCCAAATTAGAGTTTTGACCCCAATTTCACAGTCCACTGAACATAGAAAATGATAGTGCGAGTGGAGCATCCGTGTACTATGGACACATTCTTGTTATGCTTATGCAACAATTAGCCAAGTATATATATTTTAATTCAACTCAAGATATATCATGAAGATGTGTTTATTGTTCTTTTAATAGATATGCAGTGCCATACAAACAGCAACCAAACTTGCCTTTCAAGCTTTAATGGTATGTACACAGTGATTTATTAAAAAGAATAAAGAACTTTTTGAGTGGCATGGGTTTTCTTTTTGCTTTTTAATTTACCATAGCGTTCAAGAGTGACTTCACTGATAGAAGCAGATGTAGATATCATTTCATGAACACTTGTAGTGAAAACTTTTTTTTTTCAAAAATAATATATAACACTTATAAGTTGGTCTTCTTTGCAGCAGATTTGATTACATCTAGACAGAGCATAGCATCATATTCTATTGAAAGTTTAATATTCAAAGCATGTGAATGTTTTGATTGAAGAAAGTATATATGGATGAAATATAATATTCATATTATGGTATAGGATCTAATTTTTTAAAGATTTAAAGATAGCGAAAAGAGCAACCGTTGTTTTTATTTGCAAATCTTACATACTGATATTTGATATTTCAGTGTATTACTTTTTAGCTGAAGGTTAAAATTTATCCTGGGTACTTAAGTTTTTCCCCAACAATTTTTTGCATCATAAAACAAGTTACAAGGAATGAACTTATTCAAAAAAGGGTTGCAACCTTTTACAAAGATGCTCAATACAATAATTTAAAAAAAAATATTCATTGTATAAGAATAAAGGGATCACATAATTCAACCAGATTGAAAGTTAAGATTTGAAAATTAAGGTGACTTATAATAGGTGTCAGAGAATAAAAGTGTTCAAAACTCAGAAAGCAATTTCCTTCCTTGTCTGAAGAAATTGTTTCTGTATAATGCTGCAGTTGGGCAGATCAGAGCTTTAACAATGCATGGAGACATTTTTCACACATTTACATTTTAATGCATTGTAGACTGATTCAAATCAATCATAATGTATGGTATGTAAAATATAAAGGACAGGGTCAGTATTATAACAACTATTAAGGCACATAAATATCTAACCTATGTATGATTTAACTAATTCACAACACATAGCTTCAATGACAAATTTGTTGCCTGTATTGGTAACTGAAGACGATTATGGGATCTCATATCTCTTTTAACTTCAAAAGCTTGTTTCAGGTCAAGGTTTCAGAATTTTTAAAGTTAAGAATCCGTTATTTTTGGATACCTGTTTTTGATTGAATTCACTTACAAACAAATTTGAAATAATGAAGCTCATGCAATAAACACTTCATCCAACTATGAAATCATGTGACTATGAAATGAAAGTTCTTTTTCTTAATAACATAAATGATAGGGTTGCCATAAAAATAAATTTGATATGTCCTAATGAGATTACCAGTTTTATAGATCATTGTTGGCTAATAATCAAGCTTTGCTTATTTCAAATTGTCACATGTTATTTTCTTTTTTCAAAGTCCTTATTCTATAGCATATATTTTATGATAATGCTACGGATATTTTACAGCCTTCTAACGACCCTTCTTTAGCAGGTGTGAGTAAAATAATATATCTTCTTTTGCTTTGTCTTTATATCATTTCATATTCATGCATCTAATCAGGATCTATAATGTTGTAGTTGAATGAAAAAAAGGGGAGCAGTCATCACAATTTTTTTCAAAAGGAAAATGATAGTGAATAATAGTTATAGAACAATTATATATCAATTAGAAATTATGAAAGTTTAATTGTACATCAAATATTTAAAAAAAAAATAAACATACTGTTCAGTGTTGCATGTTATGCATGATAAATGTTTAGGGTCATGGGTCTTTTCCAGATTTTTTTGTATGTTTTTATTTATATGCATGTTTCAGAATGCAAGTTCAACAATGAAAAATTATAGACTGGACCAAATGCTTTTCTTGGTGTTTCATTTTATAGAAAAGATCATTCTTCTGTTAGCCCAGTGCTGTGCTATAAAGCTCCATAAATGTTTAAAATGCTTGCAGTCTTGGAATAAATATGTAAATACTGGGAAAAAATGTTAACATATCTGCTAGCTTAATGTATAAATATATTGTAGAAAATTATAACGATAGTGATTTTATCAGTATATGGATTTATGTTATATGTTGTGTACTTTGCCAAATCCATGTGTAAAAAATATGGCCATTTATGGAGTCATACCATTTGAGGGCAACAACAGTTATGGTGGGTACAGCTGCTGGTATATTTTTAGTCTGCCCAATGATCTGATCTTGCTTATAACCATGATAAAAAATACTACATTTTATTTGTTAATTTTCAGTTTATTAATGATTGAATTGTATTAACTCGTCGAGGAAAAGTTTTTGCAATTTTTATTTTTGGCTCTTCAAACTATTGGTCTTGAAAGTATTTGATAAAAGGTATTGCAGAATAATGTGTTTTGTGTATCAATATCAAACCGTTTTCTATTTTGGTATTCAAATTAGCAAATTTACTACTTCTGCTCATTGAACAAAAACTTAACCAAAAGTGTATGACCTTTATTCAAGTTTTTTGTACAGAGGCTATTTTGGCTCACCTTATGTTCTGTGTAAATCTTTGAAATAGTCTTGTATATGAATATGACAGTTTCATGAGATTTTCGAGTTTTTCTTGACGTAATTTGGATTTCCCATTTAAAAAGGAAATTGTGTACTATAGAATGAATTTATTTTGATAATCAGATGAATTTTGTGTGAAATAAACAACAAAAGTAATATTTACCCCTAAAATTACAGACTTCATGAGATACTTGTCACTTTCCTTAGATATCTTTATCATTAGTTTTAAGTTCAAATGAAACTTAGTCATAACAATTTAGAAGGTAAGAGAGATTGGTGTCTTTTGGATAAATGAATATATTTTTAGTTAACATTGTACATTTGTTTATGAATAAATTATCATATTTCTTTAAGTTCATATAGAAAAAAAGTTTCCTTCATGTTTCATGGCTTTCCAATTTCCCTTTCCTTGCAGGAGAAAAAAGCAGTGGAAAAGATTCAGAAGGTTAAAGCCAAGGAAAAGAACATTTTATTGCAAAATATTCAAAATCTTGAAGATGCTGATTCAGATGAAGAACTTAACAAACTGCCTCTTTCACCAGATGGCAAATATTTGGTGCTTACTGCAACGGAGGATGATGACGAAATGTTAGAAGATACAAATTATGTAGACACACAGATGACTCAGCAAGTCAAGGACCTAGTTGTAACACAAGAAGAGGAAGGAGTAGATGACTCAGAAGCTTGAATTAGGGGCATTTTATATTTTGGTGAAAATGGGGATTGATTTGCTTATTAGTATGTTTGGGTGTTTGGAAAAGATTATCATGTCATTTTTCTTATTGCAAGCTTGTGTAAATTGCAACAGTTGAAAGAACGATAAAAATAATGTTGGATATCAATTTTCGTGGATTTAATGGGTATACGTGAACCACAAACTTAGATATTCAAGGAAGTATACATTTTCCATTGACCTGTATTCTAACTTTGGCAAAAGCACGAAATCAAATATCTACAAAATTACAACTTTTCCTCAATCCATGAAAATTGGTACCCATGAAAATAAATTAATCCACAGTATACAAAGAGCTTCTTACACATTCAAAAATGAAATTTCTAGGATCATGAATGGGTTCAAATTGTAAACATTTGTTGAATTTTTAACTACTGTATTGCGTGATACATTTTGAAAAATAGAGAATTCTATTTTATTCCATGCTAATGAGATTACTCATTTGAAGATGATTTATAGTTCAGTTTTTGAAACTTTATGAAAGGTAACAGTAAAAATTATTGACTAATTTGATAAATCCTGTGGAAAGAAAGGACCCAAAATATCCTAAACTGCAGAATAATTACAAATAAATATATAAACAGTATTGAACTTTCATTATTTGATAATAATCATTTGCTTGCGCTATTTAAATACTCGTGCCAAAATCTCAATCTAATAGTGCGTTTCTTACAAAAATATCTTAAGGTAATAAGAATGTCAGACTTGTGAGACCAATCTTAATGTTCTTGAAAACGTTGCAAAAAAAAAAAAAACACAAATTGATTCATGATTAAAAAGCACCAGTTTCAAGTTACATTTAAGATTCTAATAGCCTGAGACATAGTGATGCTAATGAAAATTATTGAATTCGCATCTTTGAATTTTGTGTAGTAATCTTGGAAATCATGCCTGTACAACCTTCTTCCAAATCAAACTTTATGAGATGTTATCTTTTATATAAAAATAAGAAGATGTTACATGATTGCTAATGAGACAACTCTCCACCCGAGCCCAAATGACATAGAAGTTTACAACTATAGGTCTCCTATAGTTGTTTGTGTTTTAGTCTTGTTATAAAAGTCATATAAATGAAACTGCAGTCACTACTAAAAGCATTTCTATCTATTTTTCATGCTTTATAAAGACTCACAAGCTTTGGTGAAATGGGGCATGGTTTTACATTACAATTCATTACTTAAGGTGCAAGAAGGAATGTCCTTATGGGGTGTTTTTACTTCAGTATAAAATTTTTATTGGCCAGGAGGAGAAAATATTGATTTAAATTTTGGTCTTTCAGCATTCAGAAAAATCAACTTTTCACTCTATAACACATTAATTGGTCATGGATGTGAGATGATTGGTTGTAACACAGTCCATATAAGTGCAGGCTACTCTAAACTACTAATAATTGTTTAAGTTGTGACAGTTTTTAATCTGTCTTGAACTAATATGAATGAGTTATATATGTTTTATTTTGTTGCAAGTTTACAAAAATGACATTTTGATGACAATGAGTTAAATATTGAAAAAAAAAGGTATAAAATTATCAACATGAAGAGCTGTCTATGTCTATCTTTTACATGTTTTTACATTAATGGGTAGAACTTTAAGTTACAGATGTCTTCTGTTTTGTAGTTGTTAAGGTCAAATTTGTTATCACCCATTTACTATGGTTGTTTCTTAGTTGTATTTAGTGGCATTTAAGACTCATTTGTTACTTTATCTTGCAAAAGGTTAAATATTGTCTGATTTACTAAAGCATTTGTCAGCATATTTATGAGAGGAAAACACACAGCCTTTAAATGATCTCTCTACATGAGTAAAATGTTGATAGTTTGAATTTAATGTATAGTATATGTATAGTATAGTATACTTTATATTTCTGAAACTCGTAATATTCTTTTACCATTATTTCTGCGACACAAAAATATATGTTGTCTTTTCTTTTAAGATATAGATATCTAAGCAATGCTAAAACTATAATTTTATTATGAATTTATTATACTAATATTAAGAAAATTTCCAAGTTTTTATTTTGCTATTTTAAATGATATTTATCATTAAGAAAAACTACAACAATATCTAAATGAATTGGAATTATTTCTAAATAATCAAATGTGTTTTTGCATTTATTTAAAAAAAAAAAAAAAATCTTCACTTAATGATATTGCCAATGCTGTTTTGTTATAAGAAATATATTGTTGTTTTGTAATCCTCACCTACACTAGAAAGGGGGCATTATGTTTTCTGGTTTTGCTTCTGTTGTTTAGTTCTTTGTGGTGTATCAGGTTAACATGGAAACGTGAAAGTGTGAAATCTACATTCTCAGGTTAAAATTTTTGATTAAGGTAGCCTACCACAAAGTTGTTGTCACATTAAATCTAAATTTATTACACATGTTCATTATGATATGAACTTTAAAATGTTAAGGTAGTTCAGGGTATAGAAAAAATGACAGAATTTTCTTATACTTAGCCAAAATGAAGATTTTACTATGCTTTTTCAAAAAATAATAAAAGTATGGGTCACAGCTATTTTTCAAGGTACAGTCGTTCAAAATTGCCAAAATTTGCTTAGATTGTTCATGAAAAACACATTTTGTGCATAAAAGAAATCTATAAGACAGAATTTTGATATAAAATATGAGAAGATAGGTTTTATAATATATTTTAAGAAAATGGAAAGAAAAATGGTGTCACGAACTCCTTTTCTTGCTACAAGTAAAAATGAAAATTTCCTATATGTCCAGTATAAATTTTGTACTAAAGAGTTATTTCCTTAAATGGCTTATTTGAAAATTGATTCTAAAACACAAATATTTGGTATTTGTTAAAACATTTTCGATAATGCAATGAATCACTAAGTTTTCTTTATATAAATTAACAGTGTAACCAATAAATTGCAAATCTGTCTCAAAATTTGCAGATTTGGGGAAAGAACTAGACCGATTATGTACTGTGATTGTACAATTCAAGATGGCGGTATACCCTAAACTACCTTAAGCCAAATTATGATTTCATTGTTCACTGAACATGGAAATGTTATAGTGCAAGCAGGGCATAGTATCTATGGACACATATTCTTGTTTAATGAATATGATTAAAATATTTAGCAAGTTCTGTTTATCATTGTCTCTTTGAATCTAATTTTATCATTTAAAATAATATACAAGGGTTGCTTTGGGTTTCAAAAAAGTGCTATAGTCAGATTTTATTTTCAAGTCTTGATGATTAATTCTGTTTTTTTTCTTTGCATTTATGGGTTAAAGTTATGTTTGTAAGTGAATTCAGTATGTAGCAGTTTAGTTTAGATAATTTTGCAAAATGAGTCATTTTAATGTAGTAATCATGTTTGTTTGTTCTGTTTTTTTAGATTAAATGATTTAAAAAGTTTGAATCAATGTGTGCTAGGCCTGATGCCTCCACAATTCATTACTTGATATGTTATGAAAAGACCATTTCATTTTATCACTGTAGGAATTAATGTGTGCTATGCTAGATGCTAGATTCACATTTTTCATTTGATTTATTGCTATGTTATTTATTACACAATTTTAATTTATGATTTTGTCAGTTTGAAAGAAGTCATTAATTTTGGCAAAGGGAATACAGCATGAGAAAAATATCATTGTAAAAAAAAACAATGATATTTTGATTACAATGTCTAGTCACCTAAGAAATTATTTATTTTCTACCAAGTAGAATTACATAAAAGTTTACTTTGAATTCTGTTTACTCTTGACCATTGACACATAGTCCAATATGTGAAGTACCCACCTACTGTGCTGGAGCTACTCTTATTATTGACCATAGAAAGCCATACATTGAAATATATATCATTTTGATATTTTAGATTTGCATTTTGATGTGTGAAGTGAAGTGAAATTTGGTATTTTTACAGACAATGTCTTTAAATATATTTTATTTGCAGTTAGTTCTATGTCATAACATCGAAGAGAATGGACCCTTTTCAAACTCCACAAAGCAAAGTATAAGAGAGATTTGATGCAATACTAACATTTCTATAATAATGATTTTTTTTTAAAAATCTTGATTTGACAAAGCCAGAATTTTTTACCTTACTCAATTGTTTTTCAAAATTTAATGTCATATTTGATACAAGGAATTAAAAAAATGCATGTTTAAACAGAACAGATCTTGAAGGGGGAGGTAACATATGCAAAAAGACATAAAATGTCATTGTGTTATGTTTAAATGTCATTGTGTTATGTTGAAATGTCATGGTGTTATGTGTAAACAGAGTTCAATGTTTCCTTAAAACTTTATTTTGTGCAATGTAACATATTTAACGATGTTTAATCCTTTTAACTTTATAGTATTAGTTAAGTATAACCATTTTATAGAGTGCCATTTGGAATCTCATAAGTCTAAAGATATAGGACAGAATGTTGTTAAATATATGTTAGCACACATAGCTGTGATAGTGTGTAACTTTGAATAGTCGAAACATACAGACCAGATATTTGACTGAAAAACTGACAGGAATATTAAAATAGGAAAATAAAAAAATGTTGACATAACACATCTTGTGTAGTGATTCATTTGTTTATTGGCTAGAAGATTATAATTCTGCATTACATTGTCACAGTTCATTTTCTTTCAATCTGATTAAAACACAAATCCTTTGTCCACACTTCAATTCCAAGGATCTAACAACACTCTGTTCTACTTTCTGTTTTAAAAACATTTCAGGATCCTCAGGTTTTCAAAAATTTGGAGGCAGAAACTTAGTTGGTTTTAAATTGAATAGTTATCAGAACAGGAAGTAAAATGGAATGTTGCCAGATCTTTGTACGTGAAGCATGGACACAGGATCTGTATTTTAAGAAGATTGGTTTTCTTTAACAGAAAAATATACATTACTTTAAAAGATATCAACAGTTTTTGAGGCATTTAAACTTCTTGGAGTAACTTATAAAATAATCATTGTTTCAATTTGATAAGTTAAAATCAATGGGTCATGTGAAGGTAGATTTTAACTATTTGATGCATAATTCTGCACAATGTTAATTAAATCCATACTATTTATTAATCACCTTGAGTTAAATATTGATATATATAAACTGTGATATGTATAGATTTGTACATAAATCATTGTTGCTAGAGAAAGGTGTGTGTTTATAAAGAAGTTTTTAATAAAGTTATCTTACAGACATTTTTTATTTATCATTTGTTTACTCAACAAAGGACATTTTTGTTGAGCCTGCGACATTTATCTCGAAAGCGAGACATAGCGATCCTAGATTCTGTCAACATTTAGGTTCAGTCTGTGGTTAAAGTTTTATTATGCATCAATAACTTTATCAAACCTTCATGGAATTTTATGAAATTTAGACAGAAGATTTTTTATGACCAAAATATAGTATCCAGATTCCAGAGCAAAATTTTGAAAATATTTATTTTCATTTTTCTGTATTTTACTGATAAATGGACTTAGTTTTTTTTACAGTTAACATTCAAATTCAGTCTGCTGTTTAAGTTTTTTAGTCATCAATAAATTTATCAAACCTTCATGGAACTTTATGAAATTTAGACAGAAGCTTGTTTTATGACCAAAAGACATTATCCAGAATGAAAGGTTGAAAATATTTATTTTCATTTTTCTGTATTTTACTGATAAATGGACTTAGTTTTTTTACAGTTAACATTCAGGCTCAGTCTCAGGTTAAAGTTTTTCAGTCAATAATGACTTTGTCAAACCTTCATGGAATTATATGAAATTTGGACAGAAGCTTGATAATGACCAAAATACAGTATCCAGAGCACAATTTTGAAAACATATGTTTCATTTTTCTGTATTTTACTGATAAATGGACTTGGTATTTTTTTTACAGTTATCAAGTAGATACAGTCTGGGGTTAAAGTTTGTTACACATCAATTACTTCGTCAAACCTTCATAGAAGCAAACTTTTGAAAATATGTTTTTTTCTATTTTCAGTATTTTTCTAAAAGATGGACTTAGTTTTTACAGTAAAATTTACAGACAATTTCGGTATTAAATATTTTTGACTTGATACATTTGTAAACCTTCATGGATTTTTATGAAACTTGGACAGAAGCTAATCTTCAAGACCAAGAAATAGCATATAAAGAAAAAGTTTGAATTTTTTAAAAATGTTGTATTTTACTGATAAATGGACTCGCTTTTTAAGTCAACAATACACTTTTACACTGACAGCAGCAATCGGTGGCGAAACACAGGGTTCCGCGGAGCCCCTTACAAATTTTTTGTATTAGGTGACACAAATGTCAGTCTTGTTTGTCAAAGAAATTTTAAAATTCAACTTAATATGAGGTTCAATATTGGTAAGAATAAAAATTCATGCTTAAATGTTGGGCAACAATAGTTTATTGATATTCAAATCTTCTAAATCCATATAGAACTTAAGCAGGAAATATATCAACACATGTGGATAAAAAATACTATGAAAATATATATGCTCTTGGTTTACCAATTTTCTAGATTATTTGTAGCTTATTTAAATCACTTTAAAAATACAATAATATCATATACTTGTAATGAAACATGAGTTCCATAGCCCTGAAATCAGTTATTTTATGCAAAGGAAACCCTGAAAATATATGTATATCTGAAGATCAATTTAAGTGAATTTTTTCAGGGCAGACCCTAATCGTCTTAGGTATACAACCACCTCCGTGCTGGAGGTCATTGGTTTCACCCACCAGGGGGTCAAACCAAAGGTTTGAAAGTTTGTATTTAAGGTTTCCGAGTAGTGTGATATGTCTTCCTACAGACTGTAACATGTGAACTAGCGCATTAAAAATCTGGCTTAGAGGAGTGTCAGCTTAGTACAAAGCAGGGTTCATATTCATAACGCAATTTACATGTTTTCGTTTTGAATATGCACTTATTTTGCCACTGGACGTTAAACAGCCATCCATCATTATATAATAGGTATACAAAAGACCATAAATGTACACATTTAGGGAAAAGACCAATGTTTTAGATACCAGAAGGGAAAATATTCAAATATACTTAGACAAATAAGTGTTTAAATTTGTATCCGATTTTAACAACAAATTGATACAAGACTTCTTGCAAACATGGAGAATAAATTCATTTAAGTATTAAAGTTAGGAGTAGCAAACACATGCAAACGTCTTATAAAAACCCATTTAAGATTACTCAAGGGTTTTGTTTTTGTTCCTTTCAGGAAAAGACAAATAACTCTTTACAAGGTTGCATGGTACTTAATCATACTTATTGGAAAGATTAGAAATTGATTCAGTCCTTTCCTATGGCATCACCTTGCGAACTAGGATGTAGCTGTGTTTGCAACTAAATTCACTTTTAATGAATTTTTATACGCCCGTCAAAATTTTGACGGGAGGTATTATGGTATACAAATGTCCGGTGTCCGTCTGTCTGTCCGGCGTAAACATGTCGCACCGTAACTTGAGAACGACTCATCCAAATTTCATGAAACTTAATGCAGTTGTTTCTTATGATGGTCAAATGATCTGTATACTTTTTGGTGAAAATAAGATTAAAACTTTTTGAGTTACGGGACTTTGTAACTAAAACAGGGGTGTGTTTTTTTTCACATGTCGCGCCGTATCTCAAAAACGATTTATGATAATTGCTTAAAACTTTACACACTTCTTAGTTATATTAACCTTAAAATCGTTATAATTTTTGGTGATTTTTCAAAATTTTATTTTTGAGTTATTGAGTATTTTGTAAAAAAGGGGGATGGGGTTTTTACATGTCGCACCATATCTCAAAAACAATTTATGATTATTGCTTAAAACTTTACACACTTATTAGTTATATTAATCTAAAGATCTGTATACTTTTGATTTTGATTCAAAATTTTATTTTAGAGATATGGAGTTTTTGTAAAAAGGGAGGGGGTTTCACATGTCGCGCCATATCTCAAAAACAATTTATGATTATTGCTTAAGACTTTACACACTTCTTAGTGATATTAATCTCAAGATCTGTATACTTTTTGGTGATGATTCAAAATTTTATTTAAGAGTTCTTGAGTTTTTATTAAAAAGGTGTGTTTTCACATGTCGCACTGTATCTCAAAACAATATATGATTATTGCTTAAAACTTTACACACTTCTTAGTTATATTAATCTCAAGATCTGTATACTTTTTGGTGATGATTCAAAATTTTATTTAAGAGTTATTGAGTTTTTTGTTAAAAAAGGTGTGTTTTCACATGTCACGCTGTATCTCAGAAACTATTTATGATTATTGCATAAAACGACGGGCGTATCATGCGCTCATGGCACAGCTGTTTATTAGAAATATATTGCAAGTTCTTCTCATGTCTTTGTCAATATAATACACAAATGAATAGTGAATTTGATTTATACCTTTGAGCTGTTATACTCGAGTATGCATATCATTAGTTTTGTCAATTTTCTTACTAGTATGGCCATTGTTATTAAGTGGATGCAATAATACAAAACAGTGAAGATTGATACTGTGATGATTTGAAACTCCCTTTTTTTTTCATCTCAAATCTGAATTGACCAAACTACTAAACTTTTGGTGAACACAATTTGGTGTAACAAGCAACAAGTTTCAACAAAATTATGAGATAACATCTTTTCTATGTCAATTGATAGATGTATATAAAGCTGTATATTTTTCACCTTTTAGTTGGAGTATACCAGCATCTTTACCTGTAAAACAATTATTACACAACTCATTACACAACGTTTGACCTCAATAATATGTTGATATAGACATGTTGTATTCTGGCTATTTCAACATTTTTAATTTATCTTTTTTGTCTTCGAACATGAAATGAAGAAGATATGCTGCTGTTATATGTTGTCCTAATCATTATTTTCTAATTAAAAATAGGTAAATTTCAGAAATTATTATAATTTCTCATATCAGAAAAATTAGAGTACTTAAATTGAAGTATTTTTATTTTGTTTTCTTCCAAAATCATTGATCCATGAAAACGATGTCAAGGTCACATAAACCTCCCGGACAGGCATGTACACTTGAACTTGTGCTATGGTCATTTTTTGTATTCTTGTCTTTCATTTTGCTTATGTGCTTTGTCTAAATGCCATTTTGTTTTTCTTTGTTGATATATTTGTTTGTTTTTATAGTTATTAAGATTATAACACAATGTTGACTACTGTACCCCTATTTTTGACATTTTTACCTATTACGTCTGTTTGTTTTGTTCACACATTGTTGTCAATATAAGGGAATTTTTTGCGACTGACATACAAGTGAGAGGTTTAGATCGCTATAAAACCAGGTTTAATCCACCATTTTCTACATAAGAAAATGCTTGTACCAAGTCAGGAATATGACAGTTGTTTTCCATTCGTTTGATGTGTTTGAGCTTTTGATTTTGCCATTTGATAAGGGACTTTCCGTTTTGAATTTTCCTTGGAGTTCGGTATTTTTGCTATTTTACATTTTTTCACAATCATCCTGTTCACCAAACATAGTTGATCTATTGTTTATAGTAAATGAGAAAGTTACATTATTACGAAAACCATGTGCATCAACGATCCATGAAATGAGGGTAATATTAGATGAACTCTGTCTTTTCTGAACTGTTGCACCATAAATAACTCCTCTAAGAAACTGGATACTATTTTAGTCAAGGACACGTATTAAGCAAGATAATATGGTATAACAGATTTTAGAAATGCTTCTTCAATATTTTTTGTAAGAGAGCTATATTTTTCTTTGAATTCAGAGACTAGCATTTCATTGTATTGCATACTATAATCATTTGAGCAATAATTTGTTAAATATTTTGCATCTAACCTGTTTAAAAACTGCTCTTATGGTCGAGGCACTTACAGTCATAGACTAATGATAGTCGATATTTCATTTATTTAGATAAAATAACACTTAAAAATTTGGTATGGTATGTCTGAAGCGATTTTCTGGATGTACCTTCATCAGGAATGCTAAAACCCAAAATTTGAAAGCCAAGGATGTATTTAAATACCTCGTTAGCTATATGACCAAAAGGGATTTAATGAGAATAGACAAACCATTTGTAAATCAACTTTACCCGTGGGGGATTGTAATCTTAGTTTCTAAATCATTTCTAAAATTATCAACTGAGAATTTAAGAAACAAAATAGTATGTCAAAAAAGAGGGAAGTGCACATGCTCTAGTTATGGTCGTGTTTTTTTTTTTTGCTCTTTTAAAAAATAAAATGAAACTATTAAACTGCAAATTTCATCTTTGATTTGGAGGATCCAGTTATATCTTCTTGGAACTCAGATTGACATTTTAGTGATGAGTGACTTTTGAAAAAAATGAAATAAGCAATTGGAATTTAGTGTATTGGACCCTAGATCCTCTTTCATCTGAGTTCTACTTAGTTTGCAGATTCATTGTACCAACTCAATATAATCATCTGATTCTTTTATAAACTACTACAGTATTTTTTTCTTGTTCAAATGGTAGAGAAATAAGTCTTTCAACACTAAATTTTATTCTGACATGTATTTTTATTGATAGGAATAAATTTTCATAATTCGATCATGTTCCAGCCGACCAGTGTCGACAACACATAGATAGCCAAGTTCGTCGATGTCCATTTGGAGAGTACCGTTGACGCCATCTCTTTTTTTGTCTAATAATGTTTGTTGAAAGATGCCATCTTCTGATAATATATCAATTTTATCATTTCTGTAGTCTGCTACAAAAATGTTACCATAATTATCTGTTGCTATAGCTTCAAACTCTGCATCTTTTCTTTGGAAAACATTAAGGACTATTCCATTTCTGTTGGTGATAACAACGATTTCTTTACACCACGCCATAGCAAGATTAAGGTTCTTTTGGGTTTGTTTAATTCTAAAGTGTGTTCCATAAAGCAAGTTCGGTCCTGGTAATTTGTTTTCAGGATCTTCAATTCTGATTTTATTTTGAATCCCGTCTTGATCTGATACCTCATATATCAGATTATCGTCTGTATTATAAACCAGCAAGTTTTCGTTGTGAATTAAAGTACCCGCCAACCCAGTTGCAAATGGAACCCTAAAGCATTCCTCATTATTTGTACTACTTTTTTTCATTGCACATTGTTCAGTCCAAAACAAAAGTTCATTTCGTGAATTTTTAAAAACTCTATTAGTGTTAGCCGGGGGAGTGATACTTGAACAAAATTTTCCACCATACATGTACGTAGAAAGCACACTTTTCGTCAATATCCAAATTCTATCATCTACAGCCAGAAGCATGCCGATAACATTTTTGGGGAGGTCGAAGCTAAACACCTTGTTTGCTTTAGACGATATTTCTGGAATTGGCAAAGACGGGTATACGGGCTTTATGATATTTTCTATTGAATTTGAGGTCACTTTTCCGAACAACTCTTCTATCTTAGCTTCATTAAATTCTCCCCATTCGTATCTTATATTGTGCAACGATTGTAAGGAGTTTTCACGTTTCTTTAGGACTTTATCGAGATGTTTACCAATAGCAGGGAATTCTCTCCAAAACTTTTTATCTGGAGACTTGTTAACGAAATCGTCTGTAGTTTTTATTAGACCCGCTAGTGACAATTGCTCAGTCTCTATTTCCGTCAAATAAATTGAAAGAACTTTCAAATCTTTTTTCTTAATGTTGTCTATAATATCCAAATTTTTGTTTGTTAGAATGTCGATTGTATCACATAGTATGGACTTCAAACATTCGGCATGGGCTGTCACATTATATTAGCAAACATCAGCTTTTATGTTCTAAATATTTAAAAACCCTTCACTTGTAAACTATATAAGTTCTTCCTGAATTGCATCGCCAAACTTGAACTTTACATTGAAATTTTCAAATAGGCGTGATATCTTGTGACGGTTTGCTCTTTTTTTTTTGTCCTTTTTGGTTGTATCAGCTCGTAGTTTTGGGGTTTTCAAATATTTTAGTCTGGAGCATCACTGAAGTGCTAATTAGTAGTCGAAATGCGAATCGCGCGTAGTAAAAAATATAATCGTTTATTGTTTTATATGTTACGAAAGAATAACTTACTGTAAACAAAATTAATGTGGCCAGCCGAGAGGACAAATAAAGAGTAAACGAAAGAATAAAACGTAGAAGTCACAAATAAAATAATATAAAAAATCACAAGAGACAGCTACAACAGGTATGCAAAATGTATAGCAAATATTAAATTAATTATCAGTGATATTTATTTATTAAACAATAGCATTTCAGTCAATAACTTTAAAAGTTGGTGCGGAATTTCAAAAAGTTCTATAATAACAATTACCTTTTCTGTATATCATTAATTTTACCGATTTACATACGAGACTTTTTAAAGTGTAATAGCTCTACTAATTATTCAATAATTATCTTCAGAAAAAGTTCGATAACTGAAGTCAGAGACATAAAATACAATTGTATTATATGTCTCTGCTGAAGTGAAATTAAAGTTATCATTACACATGTTACATTCGTATTTTTGAAGAAGGTCTATGTTGTCGCACGTGTCGTGAGTTTACATCATTTTACATAATTAATGTGCTCTGGTCTAACAAATGACAAAAATAGTGTTTTTTCTCTCTTGATCACAATCATTTCCGAGCTCTGAAAATGACACGAAACATATTTTTCATTGATATCCATAAAGTTCTCGCATTTTCACGGCGTTAAATATTCAAGACTTTTGGAGATATTCCCCCCTTAACTGTTTGTAAAACTTTGAATTGTTCGAAATACTTTAGATTTTCTACCCAAGGAATAGATTACCGTAACTGTATTTGGCAAAACCTTTCGGAATTAAGGGTCCTCAATGCTCTTCAATTTAGTACTTAAATATTTTTTTATTCGAACGTCACTGATGAGTCTGTTTGCAGACGAAAAGATCGTCTGGCGTACACAGTTTTAATCCTAATATCTATGATGAGTTTATTTATACAGATTAGTTATTTTTCTATTTCTTAATTTTCACCTAACAATAACAGAAAAATAACCCATCAATGGAAGGAGTTATAGACTAGAACTTAATTTAACATGGCTCTAAACATAGAAAATTAAGGTAAAAATATAATAATGTCTAAGGAAGATTCAAATTGCAGTGAAGGGTGATTCTCACACTGTCATTTTTATGATATAATGTTTAGGGTCGATGAAATAATTTTTGATATTCAACGAGTAATATTTTTAATAAAGAAAACATAATCCAATTGATTGTCTGAATTTGTTAAGTGTGTAACAATATAATCAAAGACAAGAAGACATACAACAGTCCACAACACACTCATATCAACTAAAGATTGAGCAACACACAGACTGTTATTTGCCTTTTTTTCTTTTGGCGTTCATCAACTTGATTACCCCTAGGTATCTTTTATTTTTTCCATGTCCCTGAGGCCTTATAAAAAAAACCTGTGTTTCCTCTAACCGAACTAATCTTATTCTACCATAAAGATTTCTTTGTCATATTTTAACAAGCACTATTAAAGTCAGACTGTTTAAACATGTTAAACCAAACTTTTTAAAAATATAAAATAATTTGCCTATCTTACTTCCTTATTTTTTTCCATCTTGTTAGCGGAAACATATGTATTATTTTTAAGACCTAATGGTTGTTTGGTCATCGCACAAAATCATTTCAACGTCACTCGTCGGGAAAAAAGTATAAACAAAAATACCGAACTCTAAGGTAAATTCAAAGGGGGGAAGTCTATAAAGTCAAAAATCAAACGTTAGACTTTATCAACCAACCGAACAATGGAAAACAACTGTCATATTCCTGACTTGGAACGAAGAAAATGGTGGGTTAAGTCTAGCTAGCTAAATCCCCCATTTGTGTGACAGTTGTTTACAGTTCCGCTATATTGATAAAATTAAGTGACCAATAGCAAAGTAAAACGTTCTAGTTATTTTATTGTTTAAAACTGGTTCATATCTGAAAAAAATGATATGTGGTATGTTGCCAAAGAGACAAACAGCTACAGTAGAACAAAGAATGAGGATGTAATAACAACAGATCGCCGTAAGACCTTCAATAGTGAGCAAAACCCATGTCGTACGATAAACTATGAAAGACTCTCGAATAGCAAAAAATGGAACAATTCAAATGGGACAACCTAAATTAAAAAGAAAAAAAGACAGACGTAACAAACAATAACAAGCTTCCAGCTTTGGACAAACACCTAAAGAAAGTGGTGAGATTAACTCAAACCCTTTAACCCGAGACAGCAATACAACATGATCAAATAAGAACAAACATTAAAAAAAGATCCAATGAAAAAATCTCACTCAATTGAACCCCAATAAGCATTGAAATAACAAACAATCAACAAATTTAAATGCAAATTTAATAAGATAATGATTGTCATCTTTTCGTTTAGTACAAGCAGGTTCAGTTTGACTATAAGATGATCATTCAAAACATAGCATACATTGACAGTCTGACTTATCTCATTTTTTTACAATTTCAGCCCTGATGATATCTATTTTGCAAGTGAGTTAAGAAATGAAAAAGGAGCAGAGAACATACTTGAAAATTGTTTCAGGTCATTTAAAAAAAAGTATTCTTTCTCACATGCAAAAAAATATTTGATGTCACTCAAAGCCAATTAAATTTCTAAAACAACAATGCATACCTTACCAAACACAGGGTTAATGTGTACGCTTTTCAAAATACTACAAAGAATGTTGCCAATTGTGAAATGTCGAATTATAGAAAGTAAAGATTATATACTAAAAGTCATTTCTTTAAATGCCAAAACATTTTTCTTCTTTCGTTTTTAAAATTCTTCAGACAAATTATAGTAGACGAAATTCGCAATTTACAATTAAAACTACCGCAAGACCCACATGCCTGAGGACATAAAGCTTTTAAGTGAGGATCAGTGCATACTGCTGGATTGCAGTTGGACAGGTTGGTGTCCTTGCATGATGCTGAAAGTAGTTCAATCTAAGATGTTCTTTTAAGTTAATGTGAAAATGAAGTCTGTTTTAATTTATATCAGAGTTTTGGATACCATATATGTAATAAAAGGTAGAAACAGAAATTGTGCACCTCTGTTACTTTGACGGAAATGTAGTTTGAAAGTTATAATATCAAATCTATGTTTAACAACGAAAAAATACATCATATCCTTATTTCTCTATCAAATCAAACAGAATTAGAATAATTAAAAAACACGAAATAAAGAGGACATTAAAAACCCCTCATAAGATGATGAGATGATTATTGAACACCATGTCTAAAAATTAAGGACGATGAAAAGTTGAACAAGTCTACAAAACACTATTTATCAATGTAAAAACTGATCAGGTGCCCGGGAGTGTGAGCAAATCCAGCTTCACTAGTGGCACTCGTCTTGTTTCTCATTGTCAATACAAACTCAGTGTTATGTCTCATTCGGTGATGTCGCAATCGAGGAAAAAGAGGACAAGATTGTGGTTGTGGCACAGATATTCCATAGCGGTCAACCAACTCGTGATTGCGTCTGTAAGACGTAAGAAGGGATGATTATATCACCTGGAGTCTTTGGTTCAATAGCTTACTTGTAAGCAGCACCCGTCTGTCAAGGAAATTATGATAGGAAACGCAAGATTTGCAATATTATATGAACTAGGAGATGTATACTCCATATACAGGAGCTGCTTGAATATAGTTTACTTGATTAGGAAATTTAACAATTGGGAAGCTGAAATCGTCCCTTTTATCCTTTGTTTTGTTCTCAACCGACCGTCATTGTCAATTTCTAGATGTAAGTCAAAATATGAGGCAGATTTAATTGTATCTATTGTATCTTTATTTCAAGTTCGGTGGGATAAACAAAGTTACCAAACTTTAAAGTATTTAATGAGAGGACATCACGTATTTAGCGAAACAAACGTGAAGTTATAATTGCAAATAAATAAAGGTACAATTCGGCAAGACAAAGAACACAGCTGGTTCTAAAAGAAATGTCGACTGTTTGCTGAAAAACTCACCCTTTGAATGTGACAAATAAGTTGTGGATAAAAAAATCATGCATATCAGTTTCAAAGAATTTTATTGTTTGAACAATAGTGTTTTTTACAAAGTATCATTTATTATTGACATATTTTATGTTTTCTAAACAAATTACTGTTTAATTATCAAAACACTTAGGTTTTCTAAACCAGGTATAGACTGTCTGAGTCGTATTTGCACAACCTTTTGGGGTTTTCGGTTTCTAACCATTTTGTATTAATTAGGCCTTCTTACTGCTTTGATTCCGGCGCCACTAATGAGTTTTCCGTCTGGCGTACGAAATTATCAGCCTGGTTTCTTTGGTAAGTTTTTATTCCTTCCTAGAACAAGATATTTGTATCTACTCTACTACGTTGGCCATTCTTTTTATAGAAATACTGTTGGGCTATTCCTTAAATCTGTCATTAAGTTTAGAATGGGGATTACTAGTGTAAAATGTAGAAAAGTCAATCTTTATTATGCTATTGCAAGAGGAATTATACTTAGATTGCACGTTCTCTTACAGATATTTGGAATATTTTAGTATCCACAACAGATTTATACCCTCCCCCTCCCCCCTTTTGATTTGTTAGTTTCCAAAAAACTCTGAAGCATGGTTTTGATTTTTGATAAAATTGATGTTAATAGTTTGAAAAGATATTTCGTTTTAGCAATTGTTAGACTCAGCAGTATATCGTTGTTTGTAGGGACATTTATAAAATTTTGTTACCAGTGGAGGAAGGCCCAGTCGATCATCTTTGGTTAAAATTTAAAAAAAAAAAACAACACAGAACAAACCTATGATTGTTCAGGATTTTCTCTTATGTAAGTATCGTTGGAGTACTAGTATATGTTAAATTTCTAATTGAATTGTCAATACCGAATAACGTTATCACGTAGTTTATGTCATGTGATTTACACATAAAAACGATGTTGTTCGGGCTTTATTTGCAGGGACAACAACATATTTGACATGGATGTGCTTAGCAACATTAGGGTATTTGAAGATCATTATAGTATGAGTGTGCTTATATGCATTCATTTCTTTTTATAATTTTAATGTGTTTCAACCAGAAAAAAAACAGATGATCATCAAAAACAAAAACCCTCAAAAGTCTTATAGATAACATTGTGGCCAAATAACAGACACACAACAGCCCATAATGATTAAAGGATAACCTAGGATATATTTACTTAATTGATGAACATATAAAAAAGTGACAGTCCTATCACCACGCATTGGATAAGATCAAATTAAACAAAATATTGTTAATTGTTTATCGGTGTTTATAATTCAAAAGACTGTCAAAAATCAGGAACCAATTGAGTGATTCGAAATTCAACACATCTTCTTTTATTCAGACAAGTAGTTGTCCAAACTCATTACGTAACATACTTTATTTTTTAACAACCACACATGAAATGTCATATTTGAATTTAAAAAAAAAAAAAAAAACACAAAAAATTGTTTGTCTTTGTTACATGTTCAAAAAGGATACAGATTTTCAAGGGGGATATACAAAAAGACATAAAATGTCATTATGTTATGTTTAAACAGAGTTCAATGTTTCCTTAAAACTTTTTTTTTATGCAATGTAGTATATCCTAAAGATGTTTAATCCTTTTAACTTTAAACTAGTAGTTATATATAACCATTTTATAGAGCGCCATTTAAAAATCTCTGTTAAATATATGTTAGCACATAAACTGTGATAGTGTGTATCTTTTAATTGAAACATGCAGACCAGAGATTTGGCTGAAAACTGACTGGAATATTTTTAAAAAAAATAAGAAATACAAAAAGTGCAGACATAAAAAAATCTTGTGTAGTGATCCATTTGTATATTGACTAGAAGATTATAATTATGCATTACATTTTCACAAAGAATTTTCTTTCACAGAGAAATATTCTACAACTTAAAAGATATCAATATTTTTTTTAAGCATTTAAACTTATTGGAGTAATCAATGGGCATGTGAAGGTATATGTTAACTATTGGATAACTAATTCTGCACATAATATGAATTTAATCCATATCATTTATTAAACATCTTGAGTTCAATATTCATATAAAACTGTGTATAGATTTGTACATAAACCATTGTTGCTAGAGAAGGGTGTGTGTTTATAAAGAAGTTTTTAATAAACTTATCTTACAGACTGTCTTTTTTATTTATCATTTGTTTACTCAACAGAGCACATTTTTAGCTCACCTGGCCTCAAAGGCCAAGTGAGCTTATCTAATCAGTTGGCGTCCGTCCCGTCATCCGTCGTCGTCTGTTAACTTTTACAAAAATCTTCTCTGAAAATACTGGGAAAAATTTAACCAAACTTGGCCACAATCAACATTGCGGTATCTAGTATTAAAAATGTGTCCGATAACCCCGCCTGCCAACCAAGATGGCTGACATGGCAGAACAAAGTGGTTAATTGCAAGTTTTACCTATTATATTGAAAACCGCTATAAATAGAGAAAATATGACAGGTACAAAAAGGTAAAGAATGTTGAGCTCTACCTATTGTTTACTTACGTCAAAACTGTCAGACGACTTCTTTTATGAGTTATTGCCCTTAAATGATGAATTTTACCATTTCAACAAATTTTTGCCTATTATTTCGAAACATTATTATAGATAGGCAGCAACTTTTTAAAAAGCAAAAATGATCAGTAAGACAAGATCTACAAAAAATTGTCAAACATGGCCGAAATCTTCAGTCGACTCCTTATTAGTATAATTGCCCAATAATGACGATTTTTTCCATTTTTTTGTTTTTTGTTTTTTGCATAATATCTTAAAACTGTATCAGATAGATAGAAACTTTAAATAGCAAAAATTATCAACAAGACAAGATCTACAAATAAGTCAACATTACCAAAATTGACTCCTTATTGAAGTTATTGCCCTTTAATGAAGTTTTTCCCCCATTTGTTTCTATTGCCTTGAAAACTGTAATACATAGATAGAAACTTTAAATAGCACAACTGATCAACAAGACAAGTTCAACAAATAAGCCAAATGGGCGAAATCTTCAGTCGACTCATTGTTGGAGTTATTGCCCTTAAATGTTTTTTTTCACATTTTTTTGCATTTTGGTCTATTATCTTGAAAACTGTAGTAGATAGATACTTTAAAAAGGAAGAAAAATATCAGCAGGATAAGATCTACAAATATGTCAACATGGCTGAAATTGTCAGTTAATTCTTAATAGAGTTATTCCCCTTTAATGATGATTTTTTTTCTAAAAGTGGCCATTGTTGAAGATGCAGATGAGTGACACAGGCTCTTTAGTATGGAACGCTTCAGCTGTCTTATGTGGAACTCTGATATTACGTTATGTTGTTTTATTATTACTTGATGATATTTTGTCTTTACATAATACGGTTTTGACATTACGTAATGATGTTTTGATATAACTCAATATGGAATAGTCATTACTTAATGCTATTTCGATATTACACGATATGCATGGTTTCGTATTGACTTGATATAGTTTTGTCATTACTTAATATGGTTTTGTCATAACTCGATGTGGTTTCACCATTATTCAATGTGGTTGTGTCATTAGGCAATGTGGTTTTAACATTACTTGATGTGTATGTGACTTAACGTAATGTAGTTGTTTCATTACATGATGTGGTTTTGTTTTTTCGTAATGATGATTTGCCAATTCTTTATATGGCTTTAACATTACGTAATGATGTTTCAAAATTTGACGATTTTACACTACATGATGTGTTTGTTTCAGTATTTGATGTGGTCCTGTCATTCTTTGATGTGGTTATTACTTGATGAGGTAAAACCACGTGACCATTTCGGAATACTAGTAACTAGTTGATTTCCATGTTTTATGTGCCTTGGATGAGTGTGGCCATCTATCGAGTTAGAGTTCAAGTTAATGTTCGGGTTACTGTTCGAGTTAAACTTTGAGTTAGTCTTCGATTTCGAGTTAGAATTCAAGCCATTATTAGAATTAAAGTTCTAGTTCGGATTGAGTTTCGAGTTGAACTTCGAGTTTGAGTCACATTTAAAGGTAGAGTTCGAGTTACAATTCGACTTCAACTTTGAATTTGAGTCACCTTTTGAGGTAGAATTTGAATTTGATTTAGATTAAGATTTCGAGTTATCTAATATGAGTTCGTATTTAATTATTATCGCGGATCAAGGGTTTTTGCTCGGGCTTCCGAAAAGAGGGCTCAGGGGTATGCGTACAAAAGATAAACAATGTTACAGTATACAAAACACAACATAGAAATTGAAATAAAGTTAGATGTGGTGTGATTGCCAATGAGACAACTATCCACCAGAGTTTAAATGCAGTGGATGTAAGCAATCATAGGCAACCGTACAGCCTTCAACACACCGTATAGTCGGCTACAAAAGGCCACCACGAGAAAATGTGAAACAGTTCAAACGAGAAAAACTAATGATCTAATTTATAACTAAACAATCTACGAAAAACAAATATGACACACATGAAACAACGACAACCATTGAACTACAGGCTCCTGACTAGGGGCAGGCACATAAAGAAAGTGCACGTGACGGAGTTTAACATGTATGTGAGTGCTAAACCCTAACCCAACCTCGGACTGTAGTGTAACGGCACAGCATAAGAAAAAATGTAAAAAACAGTTTCAATTGGCTTAACTCAATAGATCGGTATGACTGGGTAATATAAATCCATCGGGGGTGATCTCGGTTGCTCCGGAAGGATAAGCAGATTCTGCTCAACGTGTGGCACCCGTCGTGTTATTCTGAAAGTACAAACCCAGTGATTTGCTTTTATTTGGTAGTTCACATTCGAGGAAAAGATGACGGGATTGTGGTTACGACAACTGGAACATATCCGTCGTCACCTGTGAAACAGATATTCCAAAAAGTTTTTTTTTCAATTAGTGCGAGGTATATCAGAGAATGCAATTCATGAAAATAAAAGATTGATATTCGTATATGTTCAAATGATCATACACGTTAAAAAAAAATCGGAGAATTCTTATTTTATAGAACTGATGCTTTGTCGCTTAGTCCGATCCCCCCCTCCCCAATTTCCCTGTAACTTTAGTGTGAGTTGATTTAAAGTGTCTCATTTGTTGACAATAAAGTACAAGTGTTTTGATTTGAGTCAAGCCTGCGACATTAATGTAGCGAAAGTGAGACACAACACACCTATATTCCGTCGTCGGTAGTGGCGTCGGCGTCTTCATCATTTAGATCGTTAGGTTTCTCGTTTGAATTGTTTTTACATTTTCATTTCGGGACCTTTTATAGCTTACTATGTGGTATGGGTTTTGCTCATTGTTAAAGACCAAATAGTCACATATAGTTGTTAACTTCTACGTCATTTGGTATGTGGTTGAGAGTTGTCCCATTGGCAATCATACCACATTTTCTTATTTTATATAAGGTTTTTTTTTGCATTACCGAATTAAACTGTTTTGACATGATCAATTTCTAAACCTCCATGAATTGCTATAAAACTTGTATAGGAGTAATTCTTCAAGATCAAGATAAAGCATCTACAGAAAAACATTTTTTTCTAAATTTAGTTTTTACCGATAAATGTACCGATAAATGTACAGTCAACATTACGCTTTTACACTGACAGCAGCAATATCAGGCGAGACACAGGGTTCCGTGGAATCTTTTACGAATTTATTATAATACTGCTTCCAATTGAGAACTAAGGAAAAAACGGCAGGACCAAGTGGTTTGGGGATATCCCCCTTATGTCCGAAATACTGTTAATTTTTTAGTACTTTTTTCTTATTTTTGCCTGCCGTTATCCTTTTTCATACCAAATAACCCTGAACAACAACTCGAACTTTAATTTGAACTTTAACTCAATGGATAGCGATACTCATCCAAAGCACATTAAACAAACGACATATAGAAATCGGTTTAAAAATAGTACATATTTTTTCCGAAATGGTCACATGGTTTTACCTCATCAAGTAATGTGATAACCACATCAAAGAATGACAGAACCACATCAAATACTGAAACAAACACATCATGTAGTGTAAAATCGTCAAATTTTGAAAATCATTACGTAATGTTAAAGCCATATAAAGAATTGGTAAAACATCATTACGAAATAACAAAACCTCATCATGTAATGAAACAACTATATTATGTTAAGTCACATACACATCAAGAAATGTAAAAACCACATTGCCTAATGACACAACCACATTAAATAATTGTGAAACCACATCGAGTAATGACAAAACCATATTAAGTAATGACCAAACTGAGGGGCCTGATGGGGGGGTCTCATCACGATTCACGAGTTGATTTTTTTGTCAATCACGATTCACAGAAAATGAATTTCCATGATCACGGATCACGAAAATATAAAAAAATAAGTCTGTAGAAAAACTGATCACGATAGCGAAAATGCGCCGATCACGAAGAACGAAAATAACCCATCAGGCCCCTCCAAACTATATCAAGTCAATACGAAACCATATCGTGTAATGACTATTCCATATTGAGTTATATCAAAACATCATTACGTAATGTCAAAACCATATTATGTAAAGACATAATATCATCAAGTAATAATAAAACAACATAACGTAATATCAGAGTTCCACATAAGACAGCTGTGGCGTTCCATACTTTAGAGCCTCTAGTTTGTACTTAATGACACACATGTCGATCTTTTATGTGAAAGATAGTTACAATCGGAACTAAATATGATGCTGAACATTGTTAAGAAAAAAACTCCATACATAAATAAAACAGGACAGATATCAACACAAGGGGAAGAATAAATACTATGAAAGTATTTTGTACCTGATGTGCTAATTTTTTGGCTCATTTAAATCCGAAAATCGGTGGTTTTTGCAAAGAAAAACGCTGAAAATGTATGCATATGTAAGCAGCAGTTTTGGTGATTTTAACAGAGGCAGACCCAAACTTCTTTTATTAAACAGAAGACAAACATTCTAGATATAGAAAAAGAAGAAAGACAAATGGATGTTAATATTTGGAATAAACCTTTTATAAAATAATTTATATCTAAATTTTAACAACAAATTTTTACAAGTTTCATTGACCAAATTGTATACATGGAGAATAAATTCATCATTGTCTTATAATAAGGAGTAGCAAACACATGCACACATCTTGTGAAAATAATGACGAGCACTCAATGGTTTTGTTATTGTTTCTTGCAGGAAAAGACATATAACACTTAACAAGGTTGCATGGTGCTCAATTTTAATTTTTCCTGTTTTTCCCCCATTAGCATCACCTCACAAACTAGGATGTTGCCATTTTGGCCACTAAGTTCACATGCACTGAAATATGGTTCCAAATGCTTCCCGTGTCTATGTCAATATTATGCATAAATAAGTATTGAAAAATTTGAGTTATATTTTTTGAGCTGTTATACTCAAGTATACATATCATTAATTTTCCCAATTTGCTTGCTAGTTGGGTCATTTTTATAATGTGAGTGCAATGACAAAAAACAATGAAGATTGACATCTGTAATGATAAACAAACCAAAAAAAATCATCCCAATCTGAATTGACAAAAGTACCAAACTAAAACTTTTGACTTATATTATCTGGTGTTACATGGCAAAGAGTTACAATGAAATGGTGAGATATAACCTATTCAATGTATTCCAACATGGAATGAACAATAGATGCTGCTCTTATGTTTTTCTATATATTCAAATATTCAAGCTCACAAATCAATGACGATGCAATGGCAAAAAAAAAAAAAAAAAACAAAAAACAATAGAAAAATAAACAACAGTATATGAAAAACAACATAGAATCTAAAGACTGAGCAACTCTAACCCAACCAAAACTGGAAGTGATCTCATGTGCTCCAGAAGGTTAAATAAAACGTGCTCCACATGTAGCATCCGTCGTGTTGCTCGTACAAGTACAAACCCGATGAGAAGTTTAATTCGGTGATGTCACATATAAGGAAATGGGATTATGCTTACGACAATTAAAATCTATTTGTCGTCATCAGTGAAACAACTCGTGATCGCGTCCGTAAAATTTTCTAAGAAATGCCTTAAACTATACCTTTTGGAACCCTTAGTTTAATAGTTTCCTTGTAAGCGGCAAATCTGTATTTTTAGGAAACCATGATAGGAAAAGCAAGCTTTGCAATATGGTATCAACTGGGAGATGTGTACACAATATGCAGGCGCTGTTGGAAGGTTCATACCTAGAAATGGAAAGTTCACAGTTGGGAAGCTGAAATCATTTCTTTTGTCGTAAAGTTTTGTTCGTAGTCGACTCTTATTGTCAATATCTAGATGAAGTCAAGATATGAGGCAGACTAAACTATCTGTCGTATCCCTTATTTCAAGAGCGACGAGATAGATACGTTCAACATAGTCACCAAACTTTGAATTATTTAGTGATCGGACATCATCTATGTAGCGGAACGTGAAGTTAAGGGATAATGCTAGCTTCTTTTCATTTTTCTAAGAAGCTTCAGTATGAAGCACTGGTAAACGAATTTAAATCTGTAACGGTCATTTTGATTTTAACATCATCTGAAAAGACTAAATAGTCAATTATTTCAAGTCATGTTCAGTCTTTCAGTCGATTTTCTGATTAACTGACCACGGTAAATTCAGTGTTGTTCAGACATATTGCTTGCAGTCAATTCAGAACTTCGGTAGCTATTTAGACAATTCAGTATGTTGTTGGTCTGAACCGGTAATTTTTTTTTTTGCTGAGTTATGGTCTTCTGACATAGAAAATTCATGCAAATAATTCGTTTTCCTCACATTTTGTTCGTCATGGTTGAAGATATTGATTTGATATTTGTTATATTTTTAACCATGACAAATAATAGATCAAGTTTAAATTTTGTTCCGTTCAGATGATTTTTGTGCATAGTTATGCTCCTTGAACTTAGAAAATACACGCAAGTAATCAGTTTTTCGCACTTTTTTTGTCATTTTGTTCTAGTACAATAAATTGTTAACTGTTGACATGCAATACTCTAAGAATGCTTGTTTATTTGTGTGTAGTGATGTGTTGTAATGTGTCATGAATTGATACACTATATCTTTTCTATTCTATTTCATTGATATCTGGATAGTTGACGGAAATATGGTATCAGCTGAACTTGGATACCAAACTATTCTTCATAAACCTGGAATATTCCTCAACATTTCTTTTCTGTTGTTATTACTTTTTATGTTTTAACCTTTCACAAAACGTTTCAGCCTGTCACATACGTAACACATCAACCCAAAGCCAGAAGCCCCTAGTATATTTTTAGTTGTTATCTGATTTATGCCTTTAAACATTGTATTGCCAAACCAAGTAAAATGACCATGGTTAAAACACAAGTTTTTAATTTATGAGATCTCTTATTGTTCAAAGTTTTCCTGGGTTAAATAGTGATACCATTTTTTAACTGTATGCAATTTTAACAATTTCATCAAAATTGATTGCCACACAAAATGACTGATAAAAAACTTAAACATTCCTCTTCCATATTTTTTGTAAGAGGACTTTATTTTTTCTTGGCTTTCAGAGACCACTTCTTTTATATTAATACATTATTCGAATGATACTAAATCACACTATTTCATTAATGGGACTTCATAAGGAAACTACTATTTTTTTTATTATCTATTTTAGATGGTGGAACATTGTCTGTCAACAAAAAAACATACTCTGATATTTATTGATATGAATAAATTGTCATTTTTTCCATCATTGTCGACAAGACATGGATAACCACATTCGTCGATGTCCACTTGTAAAGTGGCATATGTATTATTTCTTTTATTGTCTTATAAGTTTTTTTTAAAAGATACCATCTTCTAATAATTTGTCGATTTTATCATTTCTGTAGTCGGCTTATAAATATTTCCATAATTATCTGTTGCTTTAGATTGAAACTCTGGCGTCCTGTCTCTTTGAAAAAATTGAGGACAATTCCATTTTTATCGGGGATAACATCGAATTGTTTACATCACGTTATAGAAAGAATGAGGTTCTTAGTTTGTTTCATCCTAATGTCCTGTCCATAAAGCAAGTTTGTTTCTGGCAATTTCCTTTCGGGATCTTCAATTTTTATTTTATTTTGAATCCCGTTTTGATTTGAAACCTCAAATATCAGATTATCGTCTGTATTATAAACCAGCAGATTTCCATTGTGAATTAAAGTTCCTGCCAATCCATTTTCGAACGGAACTTTGAAACATCCCTCATAAGTTGTACTACTTTTTTTTCATTGCACATTGTTTATTCGAAAATAAATGTGCATTTCCTGATTTTTTTAAAACTGGATGTTAGCTGGAGGAGAATAACTTAAATACAATTTTCCTTCATAACTGTACTGAGAAAGCAATTTCTCAGTCAATACCAAAACACTGCCATCTTCAGTGGGAAGCATGACAATAACAAACATCCTTTTCTGAAAGCGTGAAGCTAAACAACTTGTTTGCTTTAAACAATATTTTAGAAATTGTTAATGATGGGTATACGGGCTTAATGACATGTTCTATTGAATTTGAGGTCACTTTTCCGAACAACTCTTCTATCTTAGCTTCAGTATATTCTCCCCATTCGTATCTTATATTGTGCAAAGATTGTAAGGCGTTTTCTTGTATCTTGAGGACTTTATCGAGATGTTTATCAATAGCAGGGAATTCTCCAAAAATCTTTTTATCTGGAGACTTATTAACGAAATCGTCTGTAGTTTTTATTAGAGCCGCTAGTGAAAATTTCTCAGTCTCTATATCCATCAAATAAATTTCAAGAACTTTCAACTCTTTTTTTCTTATTGTTGTCTATAATATCCAAATTTTTGCTTGTTAGAATATTGATTGTATCCCATAGTATGGACTTTAAACATTCGGCATGGGCTGTCACATCGGTTTTCACTATCTTGCAGTACCTATTTTCTTCTTGTTTAATTAGTTCCACAACATTTCAAAGAACTGAAATCATAGATTTTAAGCTTGCAGTTTTAGTCAATACCATCTTTTTCTTAGATTGAATTAACATTGCTACGTTTTGAACATCGTGTCGACGGTGTAATTTTCTCTGAACAATCACTACATAACCAAAGACTACATGGTTTACAGAACAATGTGGTAGTTTTTTGTGTTCTTTGCATTCTTTACTGACATCGTCCAGACGTTTGCCTGTAATTTGTTCTAACTTCAATTGTTCGAATGGATCAATAACGTGAATTTTTGAAGTTTTCAATTTCCCATGATAATCTCGACAATTTAAACATAGTTCATCTTTATGCTTGTATACTTTTATGAATTTCTTTTTTTTTAAATCTGCTATAACACATCATTATCTTTAATTTACATACAAGACCAATATGCAGAGCTAGAGCTAATCAGACCCGCCGTGTCAGGCAGCGCTGTCCTTGTGCCTTTAGAATCAATTTACATTTGGCACTGCATGAATTGCCAATTTATTAACATCACTTCTTTTTTTCAAATTTTTAGGGTGAATGCCTGAAATGGAGATATTCAAAACATAGACATAATAATTTGTGTATATGTAAAAGTCAAATCTATGCCCGGCCTCAATCTGTGGCCCTAAAATTGTCCAGCCTCAAATCTATGTTTTTTCCTCAGATCTATGTCCCGTGAAGTCATAACACTCAAATGTGTGACTCTTTGTTTATTCAAATCTGTGTTCTCTAATAGTAATGAAACGTGATTTTGAACAGGCACATACAGAATGCAGCGGGGTTTAAGCTGTTAACCCTACCCTAAACTAGGACCATTGTGTAACAATACAACATAATAACAAACTGTAGAAATCAGTTTGAAAGAGCTCGACTCATCAGATTGACACAAAGCGCACAATTCAACAAACAAAAAACTGAAAAGTCACAAATCTTTTCAATGGCCGTAACTGATGTCTTTTTAATTTGAATATGAAATCTTTGTCAACAAACATATTTCCTTGAAGAACTTTTGATAACTATGACTTCAACACATAGGACAGTGCATACCTTATTAAAAAGGACACAGATCTGTGACGTCTATGACGCAATATAGAATAGGACACAGATCTGAGGAAAGGACACAGATTGAGGCCGGACATAGATTTGAGCCTTACATATATACACATGATGTTTTATCTAAAATAAAGCATGATACAAATTGTAGTATGCATTTTGTGAGGACTCTTACCGAAAAAATAAACATCTTCTTTTTCTTGTTAACAGAACTGTTGAAGGTCATTCTTCAATGTTAGAATGCTAGATTGATGCTTCTGAAAACCTCAATTGATTTTCTGTGGGACCGATCTTATAAACAAACAGCTATTTAGAAAATTTAGAAGTTACAAATGATCAACATGGTCAAAATCGTCAGTTGAATCCTTATGGGAGTTATTGCACTTAAATGACTTTTTTGCCCATTTTCTTGGTGGAAACTTAAAAAAGAGAAACTGTAAATAGCAAAATGATACGTATGTAGGACAAGATTTAGAAATAGTCAACAGGGCCGAAATCCTCAGTTGTCTCCTTGTAGGAGTTATTGCTACTGAATTACAATTTTTACCCATATTTGTTGGAGTTTTTTTTTTAGAGCATATATGGTGAATTATGAACAACTTGCATCTTATAAAAAGAAATACATAAAAGAACATTAGCTATTTCGTGACCTTATGAAGGTTATTCCTGCGATATCTCAAGACCAAGTGAACCTGGTGAAACATATGTCATTGGTAAAGAATTTTGTATTATAGGCAATCTTGAGTCTAGTTGTGCTGTTTTTCTTTCATTGTGAACACTGTGGATAATCATTTCCTGTCTTGTTTACCTTCAGATACACAATTGTATGATGTATACATGAAAACTACATCAAAATGGAGAAAAGGCATTAAGAATCTTTACGTAAAAACTGGGTTTTTCTTATGGATACTATGATTTTGGAAGATCTGCTTGACTTAATGATAAAAAAATGTTTACACCAAGTATGGGAGAAAAAGTTAGTGTCAAGCAGACAAAGAAGGATAAAGCTACACAGTTTTTATTCACCTTAATAAGACGAAGACCTAAAGCTTTTGATACATTTATACAATTGCTGACAAATCAATTACCACTTTAAATGAAGAACCATTGCATTAATAGTTTATAAACAGTATTTTGTAATATTTAATCATAAGCTTGACTTCCATATCTTGACAATTTGCTCTTTTTAGATACTATCATACATAAATTCTGTTTCTGATATGACGTCCTTATTACGCTTTGTAAACAAAGCCGTGTTCTAATTAGCACAAAATATATTGGACACAGGTGCACATACTTACTGTTTATATTCTCGTTATTTTCATTGTTATCCTAATAAAATATATACATTTTAGCAGCTTACATAAACTTTTATTACATATTGTTTATCAAACAACATATATTTACCCTGCTATTAGTTTTTAAACTTATTAAATATAAAAATGTAAGGTACATACTCCACGGGGAGGAAACGGGAACAGCCAAACATTTGTAAGGTATTTTCGTACGCTTCGACCTATAAAAATACTGTATTTGTCCTATTAGAATCGAAATGATTCCTTCATGTCATGATCTTTATTTTAACATGGGTAGGCATTATATTTGACCATATTTTACACCTTGCTAACGCTCAATGTAAAATATCGACAAATATAATGCCTACCCATGTTAAAATGAGCATAGAGCATGACATGAAGGATTTATTTCTTACACAAAAGTATTATACGTTTTTATTTTTATTTATTTCTGTTTTTTCTATTTTTTTCACTATTTTCACATTTCCCAACCGATTGTGAAAAAATTGTTCTCACTAGTGAAATAACTGTTCTCGGCAAATGATTGGTCGATATTTCAATTATAACGTCAAATTTTCTTGATTTCTTCTTAATTTCCTATTGTGACGTCATGAAAAAATGCGACCATGCCTTATGACGTCACATATAAATAACACAACTTTCTGCAGATCTTTGAAAAGGAAGGGTAAACTTGCTTAAAATCATCAGAGAAACAGATTCATCACTATATATCGTGTATTACGATATTTCTCCACTCTCAACAGTTAAATTTTAAATATTTAAAAGCTCGGCAAGCCTCGCGTTTTAAATTTTAAAATTTAACTGTCTCGAGTGGAGAAATATCGTAATATACTTGATGCAGTGGTGGAATCTATATTTCATACACGAAGAATGTCATGGGAAGCACTTTCTTCAGGTGTCACTGAAATTTGTACGAACCTTGTTATTTTATCTTTTTCAAGCTCCCCGTTAAATTTCAGGAGCATGTAGTCATCGTTTTGTCCATCTGCCTATCTGTGCTACCGTCCATCCTTCAGTTCATCTGAGTGTTTTGAAACAAATTGTTTCTTGATGGTAAGTAGATTTCCCTTAAGGAACATATTGGTTTTTGGGTCAATAGGTTGTTTCAAGGTCACTGTTACTAAAAACAGTAACTTTTGGAAAAAGTTGGTTTCCTTGGAAATTGTAAATGAAATTCAAGGCATTTATCTTTATTATCTCTCAATTCAGATGCAGTTCGGAGAACTTCTGTTTTCTCTTGTTTCAATGTAGGTCAACCCAATTTTGTATGGCTGTTGAATATGATTTAACCATAAATGCCAATATTCAATCATTGTTCCCTGGGCTTAAATTCACTTCTTTATAAAAATAGTAAAAGAAGATGTTGGATATACGTCAATGAGAGCAAGCCAAAATTACAATTACACCAAGCAAACATTTGGAGGTCTAAAATAGAAATGTTTCTACACCAAACCTAAAGCTCCATACCACCCTGAGCCTAGACAAGTTAAAACGTGGACACTAAAAAATAAATCTAGAAATAAATCTTCCAGTCAATAATGTTCTCAGAATAACAGAATCTGTCATGTGAATCGTATAGTGGTATATGTCCACTTTTGATAAAAATGGAGATAGCTTTATATTTGAGATCCAACTGCAATGGTCTATCTCCCTATACAACTATAATTCGAGATTTCTACACTTTTTGTCAGAACTACACTGTTCTATCTCCACACTCCCACTGGATTATAATGGCTTATTCATCTAGTTAGTTCAGAGAAAAATATTTTTATAGTGTTATTTCTCCACTATTTCTCCTGTATGTTTGCTGTTAAAAAAATGTTATCAAATCTTAGTAGAACTATGATTATATGGTTTGTATGGTTTGAACTCAATCTATGATCAATTCTTATCAAACCCAGAGTACAGAATTGGGGATATTACAAAGTTAAAAAAAATCCATGGTCTATCTCCGATGGAAATATAGAGATACATTTCTTAAACTACATTGTTTGTAGTGAAATGTTTTATCTCAAAAAGGGGATGCTATATTTATCTAAGTTGCTTGTATATTAAAAAAACAAACAACAAAAGAGAAACTCTTCGTGTACGTAAATCCGATTTATGTCTCTGTCAAATATTTATGATATTGAGCTTTTAGATTTTCATTCAATTTTTTACCACTATTACCAAATTTGGAAATACATCATTATAGGATTCACACGATGAGATGACAAAATATCATGGATATGTTTGACGCCTCTTTCAAACATATTCGAGGCTATAAAATGTTAATACGATCTAAATATTATCCCTGCTTTGTACAAAACTGAAACACATAGCCAGATTTAAACTTCCAAGGTTAACAGTCATCATAGCCATACACATTTTGGACTTCAAGCCAGCTCCACATTGTTCTCATTCCTAATTTTCACATGCTTAAAAGGGTAAGCGGTGATAGCCAGTTATAAACATTAATTACCAAGCAGCTATGGATTAAACCCAAAACACTTCATTATAACTCAAGTCAAGACTATGATATGAAAAAATGTTCACCATTATTTTGAAAAGATTGAAAGATTCGATTATACTTCTTATAATTCTCTAAATTACTGAAAGCAAGCTTTCAAGCGTGAATGTAGATATAGGAAGATGTGGTGTGAGTGCCAATGAGACAACTCTCCATCCAAATAACAATTTATAAAAGTAAACCATTATAGGTCGGTGTTCACTACTTTGTCCTTTAATTGTACAACAAACAAATAACTCTACCAAAGGCTTTGCACAGTGAACTAGACGTTTTCCGCGATTGTGGATGATGAAAAGGGGTGCGTATTATACGCAAATGCGTAATATACACGGCCGATACGGTATATTATCGCCGCATATTCCGTTACATTTATATTTTATAGCTAAATGTTGATGTAACTAGATTACCAATATATACATACATGTTAACTGAGATAGCTTTGTAACGAGTAATCATATGACATAACTAATACCCCATCACACTAGGACCACGATCACGCTTCGATCTCAGAAATTATGAAAAATTTTGGAAGTCGTAGTAAGATCGTTGAGGAAGTGGTAAGGACGTGCCAAGGTCTTTATGATCGTGGAGGTCCACGACCAACTTTAAACATACTCAAAACTAGTCAGGCATAGTAGAAGCGTAGGAAGGTCGTAGTAAGGACGTAGTAAGATCGGGATGGGCGTAGAAGCATCGTATAGGAAATTGTGGTGCAATCGGAAAGCCAATGGAAAAGATTTCGCTGCGACCTTACTACGATTTCACTGCGACTATCCCGATTTCACTACGTCTTTATTACGTTTCTACTACGATATTGATACGATTATACTACGATGAGGAAGACAATAGTACGATACTACTACGTCCTAGCCACGATAATTGCACGACCTCATTCTGTTGATAAAAAAAACCGGATGCAACAACTCCTACCTGTAGTTCAACCATGGACACACATGAGCAAAACCTACTTCTGTAATCTTTAATTCAGCTGCACTGTATCGATTCGGCTGATCAGGCTACACTTTTAGTTATACGAAGAAGAAGAAGACATACTAGACAGCGTAGGTCCTATTGGGTGCGTCCTTGGATTTCTGTTGAAAGAAGACTCCAGTTTGGCCTCCAGAAATATTTGATGAACTTTTGAACAGAGCAAGTCCTCGAATTCAAAAGATAGACACCCGATTCAGAAAGGCACTAGATCCCGGTCTGAAAGTTGCTATTACATTAAGTCACTTAACTTCTGGCGAAAGGTATCCAAAACTTCAGTACAATTTCAGAGTCGCGCGCAATACTATAAGTACTTTTATTCCTGAGGTTTGCCAGGAAATTGTACAGGAATATAAAGATGAAGTCATATCCTGTCCAACAGAACCAAAAGATTTTCAGAGAAGATGGAACGTGCCACACGCTTGTGGCGTACTGGATGGAAAGCATGTTACTATGAGCAGGCCGCCTAAAAGCGGATCCTTGTTTCATAACTATAAAGGTTTATTTTCATTAGTGCTCCTTGCCTTGGTGGATACAGACTACAAATTTTTATGGATAGATGTAGGAGGATATGGTTCCATGTCGGACGCCCAGATTTACAACACGGCAGAATTTAAGGAGTGTTTGGAAGATAAGACTATTGGATTTCCAGAAACAGATGCCTTATCTAATGACGACCTGAACATGCCATACTTCATCTTGGGTGAGGACGCATTTGGGTTGAGAACTTATTTGATGAAGCTATATTCTAGAGCGCAGTGACAACGTAGTGGAAACGTAGTGAAGTCGTGGTTCGATCGTAATAGACTCGTATTGAGATCGTAATGCGATCGGGAAGGTCTTGGTAGAAGTGTACAGAGATCGTGTAAGTCGTGGTAAGATCTGATTAGACGTAGCAAGAACGTGACAAGATCGTAACTAGAACGTGTTACTATCGTAGCGGAATCGTAGCAGGATATCATTTTTTTATTGATCGTAGTGGGATCTTCTTGGTCTAGTGTGACGGGGGCTTAAGTAGGTGTGCTTGAAAAAGAAAAAAAACTTGAAAATTGGAGTGCAAATTTATTTGTATTTTTTGGAAACCGATCATCAAAGTAAAATGTATGTATATTAATTATCTAATTAATATTAAAAGAAATCAGACACTTACCACCCCTTGAATTATGTCATACGCCCTTGACGACAGACTTTATTTTGCATCTTGAAAATGCATAACTTCAGATAAATTTCAATTTTATGAATGTTTTTTGTGGCTATTGATCTTTTTCAACTTCGAAAACGTCTAGTCTGTCCTTTAATGAAATATTTATGTAGGTTTATTTTAGTGTTTTACCCCCGAGCGCTTGATCGAGTACAGGATTTTGGATATCTTTTTGTTTACATCGTTTTCACTAAATTATCGATTTTTCTATTTTTATATCACTTAACACTTATCCCTTTTGGGATTCTGAGTCCATAGTGATTTTCTGATTTTGCCGCCTGATCAGAAAATCGCTCCGGACTCAGAATCCCAAAAGATATTATTTTAACACTACTATGCGAGTCTTACCTTGTTTTGGATGAATTTATCAACTCTGGTGCAATCCCTTATTTTACTATCCGTTGGTTTTTTTTTCTGAATATGTATAGTGAAGAGAGACGAAAGATACCAAAGGGACATTCAAAGTCGTAAGTCGAAATAAACTGACAACGCCATGTCAAAAAAAGAAAAAAGACCAAAAGACAAACAACAGTATACAAAACACAATATAGAAAACTAAAGACTGAGCAACACGAACCCCAACAAAAACCGGGGGTGATCTCAGGTGCTCCGGAAGTATAAAATCAGCATCCATAAAAAGCATGGTTATGTATTATATGTAACATGTAATCGTCCTGAACATGTATTTTATGTTTGCTGCTGAGAATTGACCAGTCGCCAATCATTCAATATAAGATCATCAACTGCAAACAGATCGACTCAGGAAATATATGACAATAACACAACTTTCCACCACAAACAAGTTGACGTGGATGTAATCTACTCAGTTGGACCACCATTTCATACTCTCTTGACAATTTTTAAGGTTTTGTTAACATGCTGATCTAACAGTGAAACTTTACCACACATTTTAAACAAGAGTACGAATATGAAAAAATACAAGTTATGCCAAATTGACAAGGTTTATTCCAAAAAATGAAATAGTCACAGGTGCAAAAGTACATCATGTGAGTAAGATTCTGTGAAAGTTCACAAAATATTGTCCAGCAGTTCAGGAGCAATAGTGAAAAAAAATGGGACGGATAAAGAAAAGGACGACAAACGGACGGACGTAAATATCATGACATGTTACACCAAAGCGAATTATACTCTAAAATATATGTAATCAATTTGATTAAAATTCAGATCTATCGGAACTAGCATGCTCACTTATGAGCATAACGAAATCAGAGGTTTATATTTTTATTACATTGGTATGTAATATGGCGTGACTTTGGTTTGAATTAAAGGGTAATCTCGTACATGTATATGACAGAAAACAAATTGAAGATGAATACCATTCTGTGCGAAACCTTATAAAGAGGTACATATATTGAAAAAGCAAACACGTATCTAAACTGTACGAAATTGCATTTAGTAGCATCACTGAATAATATGTCCACGCCAGTCATTATCAAAATCACAGCAAAATACATTAATGACTGTCTCTCATTTCGAAAAAAAAAATCTGTTAATATTTTTTACATGTTAATTAATGATTATTTAAGAATACTCTAATATCTGTAGCCATTTATTAATATGTATATTTTTTGTTGTTGTATTTTTAATTCTCATCTGAAAGCCACTGTCACCCTTTTGTTTTAGTTTTGTTTTACTGTACAATTGTCTGTTTCATTGTCTATTCTTTATACTAGTAATCATGTCTCAACCATTTATTGTAAATGTGTTTATGCCAATAAGTATTGTCTATTGTCTTTTGTCTATATTCAAAATCCTAGTGATTTGCAATGTTTAGTATATATCTGTAGTAGACGAGAGCATCACCTCAAGAAATAAATCACCCCATACCCCAAATATGCATAACATCCTTGTCTCTTGACAATCATACCACATCTCTTTATTTTATCTTACGTTATGACTAATATCATGAAAAAAATACTGCAAGATAGGCGTTGCGACATGAATAAAAGATGGTGAAAAAAAAACGACGTCTAGCGTCTCCAACGACAGGCAGACATCTAAGCAATATATCAAGCTCTAAATACGAGAAACTTCAACAAAGGAAAAAAAAATAAACTAAAAATTATTGTTATACGCATATACACCTTCAAGGTACTACAATCTTTACCTATATGTTGAACCTATATTTTGGCATTGCACAAGGTCATGTTTTTCCGACTGTTGATGACGTTTTTACACTAAATCCATTGGATGTTGGATGTGTACTGATTGATATTTTAGTTTTAGATACATGATTTTTTTATTAGTTGTTATTGGCTTTGAACTAGCTGTCAGTAACTGCGAGTACGTTCAGATCTGTACTTACTGTCTTTTTTGTTTTTAGGAATGCATAAATACCCTGCTTTTCTTCTTTATATCGATCTGATGAGATAATAGAAAAACAAAGGATATAGGGTAGCCATCCATGACACAAAATCAGCACATGCACAGCAAAAAAACACACTAAAATCAAAGGAACAGCGCTTTGATTGCTGTTGTTCATCTCAAAGTCACAGTGAGGCCTTCAACACGGAGCAAAAAAACTCTCACCTAACTGCGAGTTTAAGACGGCCCCTACCACCGGCCTTTTTCAACTGATTTTCGATCATTGTTTGTTCTTATGTTGTACTGTTACACCACTGTACCAGGTTATGGGGAGGGTTGGCGTCTTCAAACATGTTTAACCCCGTCACATTCTTTATGTGCCTGTCCCAAGTCAGGGGCGTGTAGTTCAGTGGTTGTCATCGCTTAACGTCTGTCATATTTGTTTTTCGTAAATGGTTTTGTTATAAATTAGGCAGTTAGTTTTCTAAATTGAATTGTTTCATATTTTCCATGTCGAGGCATTTTAAAGCTGACTATACGGTATGGGTTTTTCTCATTGTTAAAGGCCATAAGGTTGCCTATCATTGCTTACATCCACTTCATTTGAACTTTGGTAGATAGTTGTCTCATTGACAATCATACCACTTCTTTTTATCAAGAGTATATTTGATATATTCCAGATTATTAACCACTAACTCTGTGACTTTCAATTCGTGTTGAAAATGATTAATGGTATACACAAAATGTGTGCACGATTTTCGACGAATCACTTGAGATTATTTTAATCGGATTAAATTGAGCATCGAGACATTATCGCAGCTGATTCTTTGCTAGGATAATTCTGACCATAAAGCTAGCCTCAATGTTTGCCATTCATTGTCTGATTCATTGTCAGGCCAAGTTACTTCTATAATATCTTTCCATATATGACAGAGTTCGTCTGGAATACATCCAACGTCTGCTTTTCCTGTAATTACGATTATTTTTTGTAAGAAATTTGCATCTTTCTCGTATCTAGCACGGTCTATTTCAAACCTTAGCCATTGTTCGTCTCTAGAAGCTTTTGATATGAAAAATATAACATGTCTGCTTTCACTGATAGCATTCGCAATCGCTTCAGATTTCGACTCGCCAACAAGAAAATCTCGATCTCCAATGCAAACCTTCATTTTCCAAGTATCCTCTAGTTTTGGACGTAAGGAATTAATGACCCAACTTCGACTGTCTTCAGCATATGAAAGATACACATCATACAGACATTTATGTCTCAAACCTTTTTCTACAACTCGTCGAAATTTTTTATAAATGTAAAACGTTATTTTCCACCTATAACTTATAACAATAGCAACAGGAACGGCAAACACAAAGAACGCCACTATTAAACCGATTCCTACTTGGAGCCAAGTTTCACTGTAACAGTGACTGAAGAGGTCATGAAAGTTTTTATTGGCATGCAATGTATTGATGACTGTCCCGTTTGTAAGGCGACAATCAAAATCTTTTTGTGGTCTGTCAAAACGTATTTTTGTTGCGAACAACCATTTAATGAAATTCATGGTATCACAGGTGCAACTAAAGGTATTTCCCCGCAAATACAGTTTTAACGTTCTCGGGTATTGTTTATCTAGCCACTTTCTTATGGTCTCATTTATTGACTGGATGTAGTTGTTCCTGAGATCGAGAAATTCTAAATTTGACAAAGCAGTTACTGCTGTCGGTATTTCGGTGAACGAATTTATCTTCATGTTCAGAATTTTTAGCTTTTTGTTATACGTAAATGCATTTTCAGGTAGAAACCACATGTTATTTGAAGATACATCCAAATTTTCTATGACTGGAAGAAGACTGAAAATGTCACATCCGCTCAGAATGCCTTGCCCAAGTTTAATGTTTTGCATGACGGCCACTGATAAGTTTTTAAAAACACTTTTCACTTTTGAATGTTTCAAACAGTAAAGATTTACATCAATTCCAGACATATTGATAAATTCTATATTGTGTTCACCTTCGAAATATATCTGCGGAAAATAAGTCGTTTGGAAATATGATACATCCAGATGACGCAGATTTTGTGATCGTTTAATCATCAAGTTAATCCGACTGTCCGTCGGAGTAAGATAATGTGAAAATCTCAGAGCTTCAAGGTTTGGAGGTAATGAAACCGTATAAGTGGGAACATATTGATCGTTATGCGGTGATACAACTAGTGGATTATTTTCGTGTTGTTGTGTCTCGTATTGGTATTCTCCAAATGAACTAATACTGTTACTCTGTATAAAGTCAGTACCATAGTCGATATTTGAGTATTTGATTGGGTTATATGAATAATCAAATATCCGTAGGTTAATTGCTTTTGATTGGAAAGTAATAAATTCCATTGTCTTGGATTTTCCATCGCGCACTGAAAACCTGTTCCCAGTAAAAACGATTCTTTTGAAACATTCTACATGGTTGTAGGTAAGCAGGGAACCTGGTTCAAAATCAACAATACCGCTTTCTGCTAAAACTAAATCCTCTACACATATAGTTTGTAAATATTTCATCATTTCTCTTGTGACTCTGACTGCATATGGATATTTGTTCGAATCCTGAAAATCAACAGTTACTCTTTTGAATATTATAGATGTCATATTCTTATTTTGAAATGGATATAAAAGTTCTAATGCCCTCGATAGATGAATGAAAACGCCACAAAGTTCTAAAACCTGTAGATTAAAAAACGGTTTTAAAAAATTTGCTTCAACTATTTTCACTTTTTCACAATTGTTGAGATAAATTTGTTTTATAGAAGGTGGCATGTCAATAAAGGTATCATTAAGCAGATTCTCAAGAGTACAGGTCGAAAATCGAACTGTTTCAAGTTTCTTTAGTTTATATAATCCACTTAAGTTAAAGATTGGATGATTCACAAGATCCAAGTTTAAAGTTTGTAACTTTTTCATATATCCGAAATACGGATAGACCATCGGTGTTTTATATTTGTGAGATGTTCCCTGGTTGCTTCCAATATCTAGATATTTCAGTTGAGGAGTATGACTAAATATTCCATTGTGATAAGCTGTCGAAAGATTCAGTTTGTTATTGTTCATAGACAATTTCACTAAATTGATTAATCCAACGAATGATTCAGCATCCAGGAAATATAGGTCGTTACTATGAATTGTCAAAACAGCTAACTGTTTATATCTTTCAAATGAATTGTTCCTAATGATTTTAATCTTATTTTTACTTAAATCCAGTGCAAATATGGTATGATTTAGATCTTGCGGAACACGTGTAAGTCCTAGGTTTGAACAATCGGCCTTTAATTCCAGTTTTTCTTGTTTCATGGTACATGTCTTTTTTCGTTGTCTACATTTTCCTGAAATTATGATATAAACAAGTAGTAAAATTAGTCTTCTTAATTTCATATTAACATCAAGTCTTTACGAATTGTTTTGCAGAGACGTATAGTGTTTCGATTTGGTAAAGAACACAGTTAATTTAACAAATATTTAGATAAATTGATGGCCAGGAAGTTTTGTTTTTTAACCCTATCAATTGCGTGAAACATCTTTTTAGTGAAGATAATTAACGATTGTTTTCTGAACACATACTTTTAAATCATAGGAAGTAAATATTTACATTCCTTATACGTAAGTAAAAGTTGCGCATCTCTAATTAAAGTTTTACTTGGTCGTCCTGTTATGAGGCTCTGGATAGGGTTTTCCTAATTGAGAATAAGGGGTCAAAAAGTAAAGAATAGAGAAAATCGACACCAAAACAAAACAAAGAATAGAGAATACTGGGGTGTTAAAATATAAATAAAAGATATAAACGGAAAAACAAAATTAAGAGTAGATGAAAATGATTCACAAAATTATGAATTACAGAAATAAAGACCCCTCTTTCAGACCTTCGAATATAACATGGTGCAGCTTGCTTGTGTAAATATTAATGCTTCGTGAATAGTTGTATAGTGAACCAGCACACCAGGTCCAGGACAGAAAACAAACCATCTTTAATCCATAAAAGTAGCCTATAGCTTAAGTCCTCGGTTTCAAAATAACAAGCTTTTTAAAAGACTAATAAATTGATAGTATAGAAAAATACAGGATCTTGAAAAGCAGAAAAAATGAAAGGTCTATGTTTTTGATCAATTGAAAGTTTGAAGATTTTCAAAGTTGGCTTCTTAATTCCGAATTTCTGACAAAAAGTAAAAAACAAGAGTAGCGAACATCCTTAACAGATAGAAAAACTTCCATAGAGGGAAAATGTAAATTCTTGACATCTTTTATTACAAAGAGGTTGCGAAAGGGACTTTGTGGTAACTCAACGTGTATGTTTAATACATGTAATCTAGTTAGCCACGAGAAACAAATTACAACATAATTTTTCATGCTGTGTGTTCATGTTATTTATTTCTAACCAATAACATTGATGACAGGATTGTAATCAAATTCATGACATAGTTGTTCTAATTTCGATAAAAAGAATAACAGGAATTATCAAAATATCAAGCAACATAACTGACCACACGAACCGCCAACAACATGCTCAATACGTGAACAACTTCTGTTTGCCCTTGAGCAAATTAGAACTGCAGAATTCACAAGAAAACAGACATACAAAGAAAAAGACAACAACAAACAATAACTGTTTGGATAGCCTGACTCGAAACAGGTTAAAATATGGTAGAATTAAACCAGTTTATAGTGCGCGCAAACCTCCCATTTTATCCCTTTTTGGTGGGGTTCGTGTTGCTCAGTCTTTAGTTTTCTATGTTGTGTTTTTTGTACTGTTGTTTGTCTTTTGGTCTATTTTCTTTTTTTGCCATGGCGTTGTCAGTTTATTTTAGAATTATGAATTTGAATGTCCCTTTTATATCTTTTGCCTCTCTTTTACCTGTCTAAGTCGTATGTCGTACAAGTAAAACACAAAATAAATAAAAATCACAGTCAAGCAAACAATAAGGTGATCGCTTATATAAAATAAGAGGCATCGGAGCATCTCGTACATCTATTTTGATTACTTGTATACAAATATTTAAAAAAAATGTGAATAGGGGAGTCAAATAAAGCCAAAACCACCGAGGTCGGTTGAAGGTCGAAAAGATAAGCGTCTTTTACTGAATGCATTATCCAGTCTTCAAACAGTGATTTATTCGCCAGTCATCAGATCTTAGGTTCATTCGGTACGTTAGTACTTTGGGCGAATTTATTGCAGATAAACCAGTCCAAGTTTGTCCAAGTTTGGTTTTTTTTAATTTTAAACAGGCTCATAACTGGTTTGAATGTAATTTGATGGTGTACAAATAGTCAATAAATACATGGTTTGAATGAAAATTATCATGGCAGACCTATTTTTCTACATCTTTGATCTGATTTGTTTCTAGTATCAACCGATATAAAAATTGACATGTACTTTACTTAATAAATAGAAAGAGTATAAAAATAAGTAGATGTGGCATGATTGCAAACGGGGCCGAGTGGACTAAGTAGTTCAACTACTGTCTCACTAGCCTGTCAACACTGAGGTTCTGAGTTCGAGCCCCCGCCCCGTATGTGACAGGTACTCCAATTCTAATTGATAAGGATTGTCATTTTCCTTCCGAAAGTTGGTGGTCTTCTCCGACTTCCTCCACCAATAAAAACTAACCACCACAAAATACAAAATAACCAACAGTGCTGAAAGAGGCGTTACACACCAATCAATCAATGATTACAAAAATGAAACAACTTTACAACAATAAAAAGTGGATGTAAGCAACTATAAGTCACTTTACGTCCTTCAACAATGAACAAAAACCACACTGTATACAAAGCTATAAAAGGCACTGCTATGGCAAAATTAAAAACAATTGCTATGAGAAAACCAGCAGGATGATTTAAACTTAATACAATAAACGAGAAACAAATATGACAGACAACCACCAACGACAACCATTGAATTACAGGTTCCTGACTTGGGACAGGCACATATAGAATGTGACAAGGTTAAACACACACAAAAACATGTAAAATAATTTATTGCAATATTGTTTCAAACTGCCCTCAACAGCAACATGTAGTGCTGAATAAATTTTTGACTTTATGTAAATATATAAAATTGTGACCCAAATATTTAAAGTACATGATATATTAATATTCAATTTCAAGTAGGATTTGACAACTTTATGATTCTTACCCTTTGAATTGAACAAATACAGTGGTAATTGGCCCTCCTCCTTTGATACATACAAATCAAGACGGGGTATGAACATTTCTGTCAAAACAGTCATTGCTTTATCTTAAATATATACAACAACACAGCTTCAGATGCAACCTATTGAAGGTTCATTTGGAGAAGCTTTTATTTGGAATGATTAAATGGCCGTTGGGTCAAAAGGTAATTAAACACAAAGTCTCATGAATTTCATGATCGCAAATGGTTTCTTGGTATCGTATGGGAGTCATTTATCTATAACCGTTCATAAATCACTGGTGATATATAAAAATAAACTTGCAAACAAAATGTAGTATAAACTTATGTGGGTTAATTTCCCGAAATTGTGACTATTGAAATGGCGGACGTGTCCTGATGTGTCATATTTTGTCCTTATAATTTCAGGTGAATTGTTCTGATTTGTTTTGTACTACACTGTGTTTCGGAGGACTGTAGTAGAACGAATATTTGATATATCATAAAGTTTAATTTTTACAAAAAGGACATAAATGCCAAACTTTTGGCAAATCAAACCGATATTACAGGGATCTTTTAAGACAAGAGTTAATTTATGTGACCATTCCATATTCACAAGTGGAATATGAAAATATACCATGTGATCAATTGCAAGAAAATTACTTTATTCAAATCTTTATTGATAAAAAAAAAATCCTGTTTATTATACCTTTTTTGGTATACCATCAAATTTCATAAATCATAAAGACAATATATATGCTGTTCTTCTCTACTGAAACATGTATACGATCATCAACACTAAAACATTCATTTCTATAAAGGCCATTATAAAAAACAAAATTGAAACCAAATAGTGTATCTTTATATTTGTGTCATCTTTTGTGGAAATCTTTTGGCAAATAACAGAAATAGCTAAAAAACAAAATATTTAAATCTCAAACGTTGGCCTGGATTGTGCTTGTCACCATCTTCAAACCACACAAACCGCACCAGAGGTGGTTTGATGAGTTTCGGAAACTAGTTTCAGTGTAACTACGATAAATAAAAAAACCGGTTTGGGTTTGAATCTGGTTCAAAACAATTTTGGACAATGGACAATAAATAAAAAGTTTGACGAGTCAGAACCTAAACGGGTTTCTCTGCAATAAAAACGCCTAATTTGATTATAACGGTCAATATATAATTATGTCCCAGGCAGAAATAAGATCGTTTATTGTATAAAAAATCATCAGCAGCAAAATTCTTTAATGTATTTATAATTATAGGTATCCCATATTTTGAGAACCAATAAAATTTGTTCAACAGAAACTGTTGTCCATGGAGTTGAAATGAATCAATACGATTGGAGTAAGCTGGGACATAATTTATTCTCAGTAGTTAGATAAGCATATGTTGATAGAACCATGGAAGTAAAATGAAATATTGAAAATATGAATTCAATATAATACTTCCATGATAGTACCATAATAAAAAAAAAAACAATATAACGGAATATAGAAAAAAAGGCTTAACATTTTCCCGTAACATTGTGAAATTTCGTAGAAAAAACACAAAATGATCATAAAAGTTCTAAATTTCAATTATAGCATATGAGAATTTTTAATATTAGTTGAGAAACTCATTATAACTGGTTCCAATCGTTAGTTGGCAGTCCGTTCGTAGTGTTAGCAAACATAGTCTCGGCGGCGGCGGCGGCAACAATGTATTAGTTTGTGATTAGGTATAGTTTGGGGTGAACCACTAGTGGTAAGTCAAAGATATTTGGTATGCAGTTGTATTAGCATTGGCACATCTCATTACCATGGAGATTAGTTGGTACCACCCCCTCAGTTATGGTCTATTGACTTTGAAACTTTTGCTTAGTTTTCATGTATTAGTTTGTGATTAGGTCAGTTTATGGGGAACCACTAGTGGTAAGTTAATGATAATTGGTATGTAGTTGTATAAGCATTGGCATATCTCATTCCCATGGAGATTATTTGGCCTCGCCCCCTCAGTTATGGTCTATTGACTTTGAAACTTTTGCTTAGTTTTCATGTATTAGTTTGGTCGGTTTATGGGGAACCACTAGTGGTAGGTCAATGATATTTGGTATGCAGTTGTATTAGCATTGGCATATCTCATCACCATGGAGATTATTTTACCCCGCCCCCTCAGTTATGGTTTATTGATTTTGAAATTTTGCTTAGTTTACATGTATTAGTTTGTGTTCAGGTTTGTTTAAAGGGAACTACTTAAGATAAGTCAATGGTATTTGGTATGCAGTTGTATTAGCATTGGCACATCTCATTTCCATGGAGATTGTTTAGCCATGTACCTTCAGTCATGGTTCATTGACTTTGAATATTTGCAAAACTTACATGTAAAAGTGTTGCTATTTTAATTTCAACATTTGCATTATCGAAATTATAAAAAAGCGAGACATATCTCTGTGATAACAGTTTATGTTACTATAAATAGCAATCTCGCTCAAATCCCATTTCAATCACAGTTTGAAGTACGGGGACAACGTGATCGCCTTACTATATAGCGGGTTGCACACTTCATCTAGTAATGGACTTCTGATTACATTGAACATTTAATTATGAGAGAACACGATACATGGCATTTCTTCCGTTAACATGGTTAAAGAAGTAAGTATTTAAGAAATAATTCATTGGGCTTGAATTTATACTGATTTACCACGGGTTGGCCCTTTATGCTAAATCTCATCAGTTTACCACGAGTAATAGCGAGGGGTAAAATATCGGCATAAAGGGCAAACCCGTGGTAAAATCAGTATAAATTCAAGCCCGCATGAATTATTTCTATTTTAATAGGACAAATACGGTAATTCTTTTGGATCGAAGCGCTCTAGGTGAAGGCAAACATTTGCCGTTCCCGTAATTAAATACACTAATATTGACGTAAAAGAACGAAGAAATTTGAACTAGTGAAATGCTTAAATATTTACAATAACGTACTTTGTTTGGATGAATTTAAATGGTAATTTGACTTATATGTAAAGAATATCTCGAAGCGTTTGAAGAACGTCATATTAGAATATTAAATATAGATTATTGCATTGGTACCAGTGGAATATCGGATTTATCCACGAGTAGCTATGTAAAAACCTGTTTCTCTAATGAGTATCAAATAAATTTTCATTTTTGATAAACGAAAATCCATTTCATGCGCCTTCCACATTCCACAAAGTTGTAAATTTCTCTAACACCTGTTAGCACATTTTGATTCATCCAGTGAACTGATAAAGGTTATGACCCTTAAACTCGGCCAATCATCTTCTGAGATCATCGGCAATCACAAATTGATTTTTGCGTGAACCCCTGAGGGGTTCACGCTTATTTATTGGCGAGTTTTGGATGTGTCTATGGACCACTCGATATCTCTCGGCCGGAAGTCGGAATAAAATTCTCGGAACGTCTCGAAAGTTTTTTATCATTCATACAGGTAGTTATCTACGTCTTTGATACGGTCCTTCTATGGCTAGGCTACCACGAGACATTACACCATCAAAGTAAATTGGAAAGTAAACAATAAGGCTAGGTTGCAGTCAATAAATCGTTTAAATATAAGAATCTTTTTTGCCTTTTCACAAAACATATGTGTTTTTAATAGTGTGAATGTTTATAAGCGCTTTGATGTGAAATTTTCTAAACAAGTATTATGACAACGCAATATTATATATTTTTTAAAACGACCACTGTACACTGTGTGTATCTAGGTCAATTATAACGTGGTATTGTGCATTGTCATGATAACATGTAAACTAATTATGTCTGAAGATTTAACCACGTGTGTATTTTCATCAAAGACTAAGGAGAGAACATTCTGGTTTAAATGTGTTTATTAGATGGGAAAACAGAAAGAAAAGTATTCAATTTGATTAATTCAATAGAAATCAAAGAAATATATACAAAATATATACTGTATTTATGTTTCTGTAGAAACTAAATATTAAATTGAAGTCAGAATATTTTCAGAGTTGCTATTAAGAAATAAGTTTTATATGACAAGATACTATGCTTTGGTATTTTTAAATATTCATTTGTAAATGAAACATGCATAATAATTAAATCTGAATAAATCCTTGCATCATACAAAAAAATGTTGATAAACAATAATAATTATATTTCTACGTTAATCATTTCCTACCGTTTTAGTAAGGTTTTATAAGTAATTGTTATTTATTTTTTTTATTGTAATATATCCATAAAACGGAAAGTATGATAAATTAATTAAATATTTAAATTTTAAACGGTCGTGAATAAAAATACTTGTGTGTTTTCAATTCACAAAGATTTTAAATCCTTGCAGCTCACAAAAAACGTAATAATAATTTACAATAGTCATAACAAAATTTAATTAAGAACAAATGTACTATCATAATGTTAATTATTTTGTACTGTTTTAGTATGGATTTATAAGTCTTTGCTTATATTTTGTATAGTAATCTATTCATATAGTGGAATGGTAGAATTTAAAATAGATTCATTTGATAAATAAAATGTCCGTCCGTAAATACTTGACGTTTGTGTTTATTGATACTACATGTATATATATTCAAAATTTTCGGAAAAAAATTACTAACAGGAACGTATGTTTATTTTAAAATTTCAATTCTATTTTTGTTTGTTTGTTTTAATAGTTTAACCTTATAACATCTATATATTTGTACTATGGTACGGTTTTGAAAATTGTATTCACAATCACCCAACTATCCTACACGTCTTGATTCATTCACATTATAGATCACATTTCAAACGCACATTATCGGTTTGCGTTCTCAAAAATTCCAATAATACTTATTTCACTCGTAAATGCGCATTTTCGTTTTTCTTATCTAAATTTAGGACACGGCTGTAAGAGGTTGACATGTGACTTTCATGCACGGTCATCATTACTTACGGTATTCTGACCTCTAGCTGTTTCTCTTTCGTTTCTTTTTTGAGTCACTGTCCTATAATAAACTTTGACCTTTTCGAAAAGCTAAGGACTGTCTACCCAAGGAATAGATTCCTTAACCTTGTAATTTATTTGGCCTTTTAACTTTTTTCATTTGAGTGTCACTAATGCTTTTTTGTAGACTGGCGTCTGGCGAACATAATTTTAATTCTGGTATCTTTTTATATCTACATACTTTTTTTATATAAATTGGTTATTTTGAGGAGGTGTACAGGTATTCATAAAATTTCTGATTTAAGATATTCTTCGGCAAAAACAAGTTTCCCTGTAGAATATTTGAATTGATTTAAGTAAAATCAGGTAATCCTTAGAATTTGAGATGTTTTATTAGACCAAAAAAGTCTCTTTATAAGATGTCCCAATCAGTTGCATGCCACAGGTTTCATTGCACATGGAAATTAGACTTTAGATTTATCTATACAATTAACATCTACCATGAGTACAGACAGCTTCAATAACGAGTTGAGAACATGAAGGTCCATGCAGGAAACAAAATATAAAGATATGATAGATAAAATAAATGCATCCAGAATTCCAGATTATAAAGCAAACTGAGTGCATAAATTTATATAGCGATTGGTTTGTGCAATTTGCATAAGTCATCCGGTTTGTAGAAATTGGGATTTGCAAAAGGGTTATCATCGGGAAAATTATGTTCATTCCCAAGTACTAAATAAAATAGTCTAGCTTTAAAATGTATATTCAAATAGTAGATGTAAATATACACTTTCAACTGACTTCTTCTAATCACAGTCAATTGTTTCAATTCAAAAGCAAACACAAATTCAGCAACAATCTTTTGGTGACCCAGCAGTCAGCGGTCTTAGGTTCACGTATTGCTTTTCTTTTTTTTAAAGAAAGCAACTTGTTTTTGATACAATGGGTCCAGAAGGGTTAAATTGCCAAAGAATTAGAGAAATTTATTAATAAAACGTCTACAACTCCTCTGATATGCACAAGCCACAACATTTGACAATATATATATTTATAAGGTTTCTTTTGTCAAATCATATCCCCTAGTATCGTTATCGTGGTTTTTCATTGGGGAGAAAATGATCAGGTCGCGCGTCGTATTAATCGGGGGAAGGCCGACCGCATGTTTTTAGTGTAGTGAGCTTTTCTCATCACTTGGCGTCCGTCGTCCGTCGTCGTCTAGTAACTTTTACAAAAATCTTTTCCTCTGAAACTACTGGGTCAAATTAAACCAAACTTGGCCACAATCATCATTGGGTATCTAGTTAAAAACAAAATGTGTCCGACTCTGTAAGTCATGCTTTAATCCTTAAAGATTTAGAAAAATTACTTTAAAACGATAATTTCCATATTATCAGATGAATTGCCAAATAAAATCTCGGACTAGTTCGTTTAAAAATGTTTGTTCCCGCGTCCGTAAGATTAAATTACACAATAAAACTATTCAATTTTTGTAAACTGTAAGGATGGGGTATGATAAGAGCCATTATCTGGCACCTGGAATGTAAAAAATGTGAAATTCTCAATCATGTCAAACTTATGCAAGTTATTACATAAAAATGAATAAGTTGAAAGTTTTACGGACGCCATCATGAGTTTGGTGACCGTAATTGAATATCAGTGTCGCATATGACGACGTTTATGTTCCATTTGTCGTACCCACAATCCCGTCCTCTTTTCATTGATTATGACATAACCAAATTAGACTTATCACCGAATTTGCGATACCAACGAATACCACATGTGGAGCAGAATCTACCTGCCCTTCTGGAACACCGGAGATCAATCCCGGTTTTTGGTGGGGTTCATGTTGCTCAGTCTTTAGATTTCTACATAGTGTTTTTCGTTTTGCAATGGTGTTGTCAGGGTCAAGATCATGCGAGTTATTGCCATCATTTGGTGACCGTCGTCATCGCCGTCCGTTTGTCATCCGTCGTCGTAAACGTTTTAAACAATATTCTTTACTGAAACTACTGGGCCACAGGTTTGTTTGCAGAAACTGTTATAGAAAGAGAAACTTGCAATTGCAAAAATGTTCAGCAAAGTATGATCTACCAATAAGTCAATATGGCCGAAATCGTCAATTCTCCCCTTCTAGGAGTTATTGCCCTTGAAAGACGATGATTACCACTTATTTAGTTTTGTTTAGAAAAAATAGATTGAGAGAAATGTAAACAGCAACATGTTCAGCAAAGTAAGATCTTCCCAAATATGTCACTGAATAAACAAAATTGTCAAGTGACCGCTTATAGGAGTTGTTGCCCTTGAAAGACAATTTTACTATCTTTTTAATATCTTTTTGAAGAAAAGAAAATAGAACATAACTTTAAATGGCAAAATGTTCAGCAAAGTATGATCTAGAAATAAGTCAGCATGGCCGAAATCGTCAATTCTCCCCTTCTAGGAGTTATTGCCCTTGAAAGACGATGATTACCACTTTTTTATTTTTGTGCAGAAAAAATAATAATAGTAGATTGAGAGAAATATTAACAGCAACATGTTCAGCAAAGTAAAATCTACCCAAATATGTCACTGAATAAACAAAATTGTCAAGTTACCGCTTATAGGAGTTGTTGCCCTTGAAAGACAATAATTTTACTATATTTTTTTCTTTTTGAAGAAAATAAAATAGAGCAAAACTTTAAATGGCAAAATGTTCAGCAAAATATGAACTACAAATAAGTCAACTTGGTTAATATCATCGATTGATCTTTTATAGGAGTTTTTGCCCTTGAAAAACATTTTTTATCAATTCTTGGAGTTTGATTTAGCAGATGTTCTTGTATATATATATAGAAAGAAACTATTAATGGCAAAAAAGTTCAACAACAAAAAATGAACTACAAACAATTCAGCATGGCCAAATTCATGAGTTGACCTCTAAGCTAATAGGACTAATTGTCGATAAAAGACGAATTTTACCAATTTTGTTTTAGTTTTTTTTTTTTTTTTTTTTTTTAGATAGGAGAGAAAGTGTTTAGCGAACAATGATCTACAAAAATGTTAACATGATCGAAACCAATGGATAATTGCTAGAATAGTTATTGCCTTTTGATTGACATATTTCTATTTATTTCATGTTTCAGTTGCCAAATAATTGGAAAACAATAATAGATGGAGCGAACAGTAAACAACAAAAAATCACGAGTTGAAAAGAAACTGAAAACTTGTTATTGCAACTTTTTTTGTATTGATTTACTAGTAGTTTAAACGTATTTTATTCGCAAAATATCACAAAAAGGATTGGACACAAGTTATTCCAACTTAGATCGTCTTCTCCTAAGATACAATATTAGTCAATAGAATTTCATAGCATGTACATATCAAATTTATTATTACACAATATATAATCAAACATCTGTAATTTAAGAGACATATGAAGAAACAGTATAGAAAAAGGAAAGATAGGAAGAAGAATAAAAAATATGCATGTGTGAGTGTGTGTGGATCACTACATTCAGCTTATACACATGATTAAACAAGGAACCTTTTGGTCTTTTTTATATAATCAAACACATTTCTAAATATTTTTTTTCATTTTGCTCATTTGTCAGCTTTATACTTCCAGATGTTATAATCTCTACTGACAGACTAGATCCAATATAAGGTCATCTGGTAACCAACTAAGACTATTCCTACGAATGTGACGTAAATTTGTATATAAAGGACATTTAAAGAAGGAATGATAAGAATCTCAGTCGCGGGGAAACCCATAGCGACAAGATGGATCTGATACAATATTTATTTGAAAGAGATCAAAATTAAGGAATGTAGCTGAATATCTACTGTTGAAGTTTCTTGGACCAAATACATAGTAACTAGATACCGTTTTATTACCTACTCTAGAACTCTTTTTTAATTTATTTTTTGATTTTGATAAAGTTTCTGTTTTTCGCACGGATATGTCTAATCTATTCCATTGCCTAATAGTTGATGGGATAAATGAGTCACTACTTATCGAAAGTCTACAAAAAGGTAACATAATATCATCATCATTTCTTAAAGGATATGTAGTTGATGGTGGAATCAATTCACAAAGATAATAAGGGGCTTTTCCGTTATACGCGTTGTAAAGCATTTGCAGTTTTCTTCTTCTGCGACGGTCTTAAAGAGATTCGTATCCAATTTCTTTATAAATATTATTTTTATTTGTAAATATTGGTAAGCCAGTTACAATTCTTGCAGCTTCAAGTTGCAATTTTTCTAGTTTGTTAGTATAACAAATTCCACAGTTATCCCAAACTTCACTTGCATATTTTAAAAATCGGTCATATATTTAAGTATAAAATATTCTAAGTTTGACCTGGTAAGTCTACGTTTTAGCTTACGTAATGTATTTATATATTTTGATATACTAAGTACAATGTTATCGATGTGCTTATTCCATTTTGCATTGTTACTAAGTGTAACTCCAAGGTGTCTGTGGTAATCGGTGAATGGAATATCTTGCCCATTAAACGTAAAATTCATATTTGGTACTTCGATATTCGAGAAAAGCATAATTTCAGTTTTATCTGGATTGAATAACATCGGCCATACACCTTTTTGACTATTCATCTAGGATTTTCAGGCCATGCTCGATTACAGTTTGTATTTGCAATCTACCATCACTCGAATAACTGAGAGAATTGTCATCTGCAAAGAGTATAGTAAGTGACAATAGATTCTCGGCAATATCGTTTATATAAATAATTATAAAAAGAAGAGGTCCTAGGACCGACTCTTGTGGGACACCGGCTAACACAGACCTTCGAGAGGGACGCTTTGATAACTACCCTTTGTTTTCTTTCATTCAGACAGATATATGAAACCATTTATGTAAGTTACCTTGAATTCCATAGGATTTTAATTTGTGTAAAAGCCAAACCTTATCAAACGCCTTCGAAAAATCACAAAAAAACAAAACGATGTATCTCCTTTTTTTCCAGTGAATTGATAATAAAATTGATAATAAATTTCTATCAACTGATGAGTAGTTGAAATTTTTGGTAAAATCCAGACTAAGATTCAAAAATAATTTTTCGTCTTTGTAAGTGGTTGTACACATGTTTATATACTACTCGTTCCATAACATTTCCCACACAACTTGTTAAGGATACTGGGCGATAATTAGATGGAAGGCTGTAAATTTTCCAGCTTGATTGATATTTTGATTGCCTTAGGGATTTATTAAAAAAAATATTTGAAGAGGTATGGCTATCTTTTCAGGACAAATTTTTAACATCTTATGACTTATTACATCAGGTCCCGATGCCTTGTTTGGATTTAGAATCTTAATAACATCAACGATTTCGTTTAGATTTATAGTGATGTCATTTGAAAAAGATTCAGTTTTTTGTTCAACATTTGGTAGAGGAATGTTTTATTCTTCTAATGAAGAAATTAAGCTAAAATATTTGTTCAAAAGTTCGCATAACTTCTCATTGTCCTCATAGACAATATCATCTAGACTTTCATCTTTTATTATATTTTGAAGTGGAGGGATATTACATGATCCTTTATTTGATTTTATAAGCATTTTCATAGTTTTCCAGTTGGTTTTTGGATTTGATATATTTTCTAAAATAATATTATCAGTCTAGATTTTTTTTAAAATTTTCTTTCACATTTTTTTAAAATTATTGACCTTGTTTCTCTGCTGTTTGTATTTAATCTTATCGGATTTCTTTTTCGATTTTAAAGCTCTTTTCCTAAATCTGTTGCTTTTACGGTTTTCTTTTTGCAGTATTGATTTACTGGTATGCCATTAATATCTTTATTTCTTCAACTGTTTTTATGCCCCACCTAGGGCATTATGTTTTTCGGTCTATGCGTCCGTTCGTGCGTTCGTCCGTCTGTCCCGCTTCAGGTTAAAGGTTTTGGTCAAGGTAGATATTGATGAAGTTGAAGTCCAATCAACTTGAAACTTAGTACACATATTAGTATTCATATCTGTGAGTTAATGTTCTCTGATATCTGTAAAGGGGTATCTATTGGCAAAATTACAAAATACAGAATTAAGTTTAATGCTCCATTTTCATATTTCGAAAATGTATTTCTGTTCACTGATACTCAAAACAAAATAATGGTACCAGAAAAATATCAGAAGTTGAAGACAAATACGCAAAATAAAACCAAAACGAACACCAAAACCTGCTAAAAATAACATATATATTAGAGCGGCATCTGTACGCATAGATACAACGCTTTAAAAGTAATGTTCACAAATTTACCGACTTTCCAAAGGAATACGAGATATCGAATGATTATGTCGTCTGCAGCATGTAAAAAAATCATAATTTTCACCCAACACATTTTCTCTGTACAGTACGATTTTGAAGTATTAATATGATCAGAAAAAAATAGTTTGTTCTGAACAATAACCAGGATAGGAACAGTGCTGAGTTTTGTTTTGTAAGGCAAAGGAGAAACCGAGCAATGTTTGAGAACACTAAAAACCCAAGACCAATTCCGATAACAATACTTCCCAGCCATCCCATTATTTGTGAAGATTTTTCTGTCATCCGGGCAAACATTTTCTTTGCTTTAGAAGCTTTTGTAGATTTTGGATCTATTTGTAAAGCTTGTCGAAGTTCTTCAGACGCTCACTTAAAAATTCCAATAATTCATCGTATGTGAAATTTTGATTGTTTCGGAACGTTGTAGTTACGGGGCGCCGAATGAGACGCTTGTGGTTTTGTACAAAATTCAATTCTGTCATAACAAAATCATTTTTGTCTTACAAAACTATGTGATACAGACTTGTTTTATGAGAACTTCAATTTTGTGATGACAAAATTAATTTTTGTAGACAAAATTCATTTTTGTCATGACAAAATTCATTTTTGTAGACAAAATTCATTTTTGTCATGACAAAATTCAATTTTGTTAAATAGGTATGCCAATATAAACTTATTTGCATACAAAATTGACTTTTGTGACAAAAATGAATTTTGTGACACAAAATTCACTTTTGTGTTAAATTTTCACTTCTGTTTAACAAAACTCAATTTTGTCTACACAAAAATAAACACAAAATTGAATTTTGTCATGACAAAAATGAATTTTGTCTACAAAAATGAATTTTGTCATTACAAAATTCAATTTTGTGTCACAAACATGAATTTTGTGTCACAAAAGTCAATTTTGTCAACACAAAAATAAACACAAAATTGAATTTTGTCATGACAAAAAATGACCAATGCTTGATTGGTCTTTCGTTGTCTGCAAAGCTGTTGTTTTGATTATGTTGTCTGTTGTGCCATTTCCTGTTGTTGTTCCAGTGAAAATTGGTATTGATGTACTGCTTTTGTTGCAAAATAGATCTTCGTTGATGGTGAATAATTGGCTATCTGTAAGATTTCATAGTTAATTTATTCATTTTGAGTAATAAACGTCCTTGTATAAGGGTACGTGTAGATGGGGTTCCTTTCATTTATGTATACTTTAATGTTTTACCCCATTTTCCCCCATTCTTTATATTTTTGGCCCATTATTCTCTATTCTTTATTTTTTAGTACCCCATTATCCTCTATTCTTTTTTTTCGTCTAATTTTTTTCAATTCTTTACTTTTTTTGGCCCTTTATTCTGCACTTTTTGCCCATTATTCTCTATTATGTAAACCCCATCCAGAGAGAACAGGATGAAAATCAGTATTATTAAATAATAAATCTGTTTCTTCAAATATTTCTATTATTTTTTTTTTAGAATAAACTCTTAGTTTATAATGTACAATAAAATATACTTTGCTTTGTAGTTCAATAAATCGTTTCGTCCTTCAATTTGTTCTAAATCATAATATTTGTACTTTTTATGCAGTGTTAAGCTTTCGATCGACATCCGTGTAAAATGAATAAACACCATCAAACCACTTGAAATTAGTATTTATTTAAACAATGGTAAAGTTTTCTAATGTTTATATTTTCATTTACTAGATTATTACCTTCCCTTTGTTATCTCCTTCACTTCTTGTTAGGGAGCAACCATTTAACTTCAAGGGAGGGGTTATGGATTTTTGTCTGAGTCAGAAATTTTTTTTCGCGTAAAGCGCGAACATTTTTTTTTTTTTAGTTTTTCGACGCTATCAATCAAATTATTTTTTTCAAAATTTAACACTATAAGGTATGGGAAAATCTGGATTCAGAATATTTTTTGGTCATCTGCTTGACCACAATATTTTTTTCATCAAATTGGGGATCAGAGGGGAGGGGGGTTCGACTATCCTTTGTCTTCCAATAATATTTGCTTTACACCCAATTTACAATAACCTTGACAAATCTCACTACTAGCCTTGTTTGTAGTCTGCTCGACTGTCTTCTCTACTACTTGATTGTCTATTATTGTCCTTTGTATCCCAATGAATTCTTTAGAAAACTATTTAGTAACACTTCGAATACCGGGAAATTAGTTGGCTTGGCTGTATAAACTCGACAATGAGTTGATAAGTCATTGTTATAATATAAATAGCCTCTGACTAAATTTTATTTTTTTCTAACTTGTTGGGGCATAGTAGTATTCACCTTATGTCAGATTTATAAATAAGTAATCATATGAAGTTCCTTTTCCCTATTATGCTTTCAATAGATCTCTGTACCATCGCCCTCCCCCTTAAAAAAATTACATTTTTGTATATCTTTATTCTCAATAATCAATAATTTCAAAAAGAATCACATGTACAAATTTAATTGAATTGATTATAAGGATATGTCTAATAAGGAAATTTAGAAATTATCCTGGTAAACTTATCGATCCTTTAAATAAACTTATTCTTAAAGGTTACCAATTCAACACTGTAATTAGATCATAAAATATTGTTTTTATTGGTACTAATACTGATTTTGTTATCAGTGAATTAAAAGCAAACTAAATATTATTGTTATATACATATACACATTCATGGATCTACAATCTGTCGATACCTGTATCTTGGCATTGCACAAGGTCATGTTTTTCTCTGACTGTTTATGACGTTTTTACACTAAATCCATTGGATGTTGGATGTGTACGGATTGATAATTTAGTCTTAGATGCATGATTTTTTTATTAGTTGTTAGTGGCTTTGAACTAGCACTCAGTAACTGCGAGTACTCTCAGATCTGTACTTAGTGTCTTTTTGTTGTTTGGATGTACAAGCTCCCGGCCAAGTCCACTTGTATTTTTATTATTTGTATTTTTATCCATCTGATGAGTTAAGCCTCTTTCAACTGATTTTTATAGTTCGTTCTTATGTTGTACTGTTACACCACTGTCCCAGGTTAGGGGGAGGATTGGGATCCCTTTAACATGTTTAACCCCGCCACATTCTGTATATATGAATGTGCCTGTCCCAAGTCAGGAGCCTGTAATTCGTGGTTGTCGTTTGTTTATGTGTTACATATTTGTTTTTCGTTCATTTTTGTACATAAATTAGGCCGTTAGTTTTCTCGTTTGAATTGTTTTACTTTGTCATTTCGGGGCCTTTGATAGCTGACTGTGTGGTATGCGTTTTGCTCATTGTTGAAGGCCGTACGGTGACCTATAGATGTTAATTTCTGTGTCATTTGGTCTCTTGTGGAGAGTTGTCTCATTGGCAATCATACCACATCTTCTTTTTTATAAGTACAGCAAGTCTTTTTACAAATAACCATATCCACGAAATATAGAAATAGACTTGGACGCTGTAACTTGTTCTTAACCGTCACATACTAGTATAGCCATCTCAGTCAATTCACGTGCATAATTCATATGACTATGCAAATAGTCTCATTACTTTTAAACATACTTCACATGTATTCAAGTCTCTGTGATATAGAGTTTGATATGATAAATCTTTATGACGGTGTCCCAAAATAAATATAAAGGTATTTTCGGCGAATCTACTGTGGTGAAAGCCAAAATTGTTCATGACAACAGTGTCCCCGGGACGTAAGCAATATTTTCCAAATCAATCTAATTCATATTAAGCATTAGAAAAAAAAATCAACGTGATGAAATCCATTTGAAGGTCCACCTAAAATATTGAAATATTCTATTCCAAATGGCCCATGAAGGAGGTTTTCCGTGTGGGCGGCATTGGAAGCATATTTGTGTACCTCTATAGCCTTTTCCCCTACTGTTGAATGTCCGTAAAGTCTATTTCTAGATGAAAACTCCATATCGATGAAATGAATATGTTAGTCCATTATGAACGTCTGTATACTAGTATCTTTATGCCAATATCATATATAAAATAACGTGAAATTAGCATATATAGTTAATTATCTATCCGTACACGTCCGTCATTTGTCATTGTCGTCTTTTTTACATAGTGCACTTAATGTAGTATCTTTCATGAATCAGAATAACCTTTGTCCTTTCGATTATGGTATACTTATATATTTCAATTTGTTGCATTGTTTCTTTGAAAGACATATATGTAGGACTCGGAGGTGCGATGGGGACGCTGAAGTGCGTTGGTCACGCTGAGGTGCTTTAGTCTATGCAGAAATGCGATGGTCCGTTCGCTGATGTGCGATGGTCTATTTGACGCATGATTGCTAGTTTAAAATCTACAGTCGTGCAATTATCATGAGAAGTAGACTTTTTAATATAGTATATTAATTTACATTCAGTATTGTCTATGACTGCCCTTAATTACAGTTGCATAATAAATGCGAGATCGTCCTCTTTGGTTTTCTACATGTGGACATAATTCTGCATTAGCATTTTATCTATACATTGTTTCTCTCATGAGTTCCTCGTTTACCGTAATATTGTAATGAAGAGAGTCTGTCTGCGGATCCGTATGTATTTAGAGAATGTCACGCTTCATCGTACGTAAAACAGAACCTTTTGTAGATATCGAAAAAAAAATCACTGCAGAAGGTTAACTTTCCACTATCTACCAATCCTCCCCGTTTCCCGTAGTATTAAACGTTTATAAGCTCCTTACCAACTTAAAAACCTTAAAAACTGCTTTAAGATACACATTAACTTCTACATCGACATGAAAAGCATTGCAAATGTAGTTTGTGTAGACCATCGCACAAAAACGCACTTCAGCGTCAAACCATCGCACCTCAGCGTGACCATCGCGGTTCGGAGTACCATCGCGGTTCAGGGCCCGTATGCATAAAGCTACATAAGTTAAGATATTCAATCGTCATACTAATTTATCGTAGGACATGTAGAAAAACCCGTCCGTTCGGAACAAATCTTAACTTAAGCAGCTTTATGCATATGGGCCCAGAGTCCTACATATATAAAATAAGGGGAAGTGGTATGATTGCCAATGAGAAAACTGAGGGGACTACCAGTTGCTATTTTTAGGGGAAGGTGGATTTTTTTCTGAGGGAAATTAATTTTCAACTCTGTACGGTTTAGACGTGCAAACATTACTTTTTACTTTTGTACACCTTTATTTACTGCATTGTGTTGGGTAAAATGTGCAATTTCATTCTGTTTGGGTGAGGTTATCTATTTTTAAGTCCTAACTAGGCCTTACTATATAGGTAACCATACGGCCTACAACATTATTAGCAAACCCGATAGCCTGTAGTCAGTTATTAAAGGCCCCGATATGACAAAATGTGAAACAACGCGAAACAAACATGCCTTCAGAGTTACATGTGATCCATTAGCAAACGAGATTAGTCAACAAAGAGTAATCAAGTAATTGATGAGCTTTATACACCAAACAAACTAATTTCCCGGTATTCGAAGCGTTACTAAATAGTTTTCTAAAGAATTCATTGGGATACAAAGGACAATAATAGACAATCAAGTAGTAGAGAAGACAGTCGAGCAGACTATTAACAAGGCTAGTAGTGAGATTTGTCAAGGTTATTGTAAATTGGGTGTAAAGCTTTGTTTTAACTGCGCACGAGAATCAAATTTGTTTTACCACAATTTAATCGGTACCGCTGGCGGTATTTATAAATTATTTCTTTTGTCAATTAATTAGTATTTATATAATTTAGAAATTTCACGCCATGATGAACATGTGCGTTTAAATTCAATTTGATGTGACCGCACCTTCATGGTAAATTACATTAGCTGAAAACTTTATAACCTGATACGGGACGGACGAAAGAACTGGCACACAGACCAGAAAACATAATGTCCCTCTACTTTCGTAGGCGTGGCATAAAAATTGTCCCAACAGCGATGTTTTACGCTGAATAACGCTTTGATAGTAAAATTCCTGGAAAATGTCTGTATAAAAGGTATTTAAATTCCCGACGATTGTAAGATCCTCCTCTTGATGTCGCCTTTTTCTCTGTGAAAGTAGCCATTGATGCTAAACTATTCTTGAACAACAAATGCATGAATAAAGGGAGTGTTCGCCAATGAAACAGCAACTCAACAATACAAAAAGTCCAAAAGACATCTTTAGGTCAACAAACGTTCTTAGACAGTAGACAGTAGACAACTCACTATATATGTCAAGCTCGGAGAGTAAATCACCCTAGGAAGCTGTAAATAAATTTAACAAATACTTTTGAGTTGTTTATATATATATATATATTGCCATCAACACTAAATTCTTACTTAAAAATAATATATAAACCACTGACGAGGTTTTTGACTTGAACAAAATAATTTTCAACGTCTCTCGTCGGAAAAAAGTATTAACAAAAATACCGAACTCCTGACGGTAAATTCAAAAAAGGGAAATCCATAAAAACTGTCAAAATCAAACGTTAGACTTTATCTATGGAAAGCCAACGGGGTCAAAATTCTTAATTCGTAAATTGTCAGTTTGTAACTTGTATCTGTGTAATTTCAAAATTCTTAATTCGTAAATAGTCAATTTGTAACTTGTATCTTTGTAATTTCAAAATTCTTAATTTGTTAGGGTTAGGGTTAGGGTTAGGGTAAGGGTTAGGGTTAGGGTTTGTAAATTGTCAATTTGTAACTTGTAAATGTGTGATTTCAAAATTCTTTATTGGTAAATTGTCAATTTGTATATTGTATATTGATGTTTTGTAACTTGTAACTTGTCGATTCGTGAAATGTCGATGTGTTAAATGTCATTGTTGTAGGTAGCACAGTAGTATTTGCATTCCAGAATTTAGGTTGCTCTTTTGTGTACCCTTCTTAAGTCAATGTATCTGAACATTATGATTGGACAAAAAATACAGTATCAACTGAACATACTTTCCCAAACTGAGGGATGAATCAGGTGTAGAAAAATATGAAATAATTTTACATACAGATGAAAATGAATTTTTGAGAATTTTTTTAAATTTTGTATTCACTGCACGACAAAAGACCTAAAAGCACTAGTGGCCTTAGGTTCTTAAAGATAGCAAAAAAAGTAAACGGTCATGATATATATTCAAATTCATTTCTGAATAGTAAAATAAAAGTACTTCAGTTAACTGTGAATGTAGAATTTTTGGCAGTGTTAGAAAGTGGTGAAAATTCTAAAAAGGCCATCATTATCCCTTATGGGCCAGGAAATACTACCGTGCCACCTTAAGGGGGATATACATGTTGTTATGCCAGAAAATCGCCTTTTAATTGTAGCCAACAAAAGACACAAATCAATAATAAAACTTAACAAGATTTATTATACACAAGTTTACAAGAAGTATTACATAAAAAGAAATGTCAACTTAACTGTCAAAATATATGTCCAATCTTTTATCTTTTCTTTATCCGGAAATCTTCTCGGAATCCACAGAATATTATGTCCAATTGGTCACAATCTAGTATGATGTAGTTTGTAAATAAAAGTGTCTATCCAACTGCTGAGAATGATGATGTCTATCGATGTCTAAGTCTATCTCTATATTTTACTAACTTTTGGGTTTGCATTTAAATACTCAAACGGAAACTTCTAGACAATGCTAGAAATATAAATTACGCATCTTTTGTTATGATCATTCTGGAAACGTTATGTAAGTGAAATAGAAAGTTCTAATCATTCCATGAGTATCAGTGATTGTTCCAGTGAATTCTAAACTGCATAGTTGTAACACAATGTATATTATTTTGTACACAATGTATACAATAGGCCACACAAAACAAATTAGGCCAACTAAATAAATATGATAGTTACAATATCATAACACCTCCCCCCTTAAAAAAAGTTTGAGTGTAACAAAAACTTTTCATGAATAATATGTACAAAAATACATAGTATATACACAGTGTTTCAATAAGTTCTAGATAAAGCATCTGCTATTACATTATATTTACCTTTAATATGTTTTACAATAACATCATATTCCTGTAACAATAAACTCCACCTAGTCAATCTCTGGTTCTTGTTTCTCATTTTATGTATAAAGGTAGGAGGATTATGATCAGTATAAACAAGAATAGGATGGACAGTGGAATTTAAATATACATCAAAATGTTGAAGTGCAGACAACAGTGCAAAACACTCTTTTTCAATAGTTGAATAATTTTTCTGATGTTTATCTAATTTCTTAGAAAAATATGGTATAGGTTTTTCAACATTATCATCTGTTTCCTGATATAAAACAGCTCCAACTCCTACTTCGCTTGCATCAACGGCAAGTTTAAATTGTTTTTCAAAGTCTGGAGTGATCAGAACTGGACTATCAATTAAAAGTGACTTGCTATTTTCAAAAGCGTTTCGACAATTTTCACTCCAGATGAATTTAGAATCTTTCCGTAAAAGATGAGTCAATGGTTGAACAACAGTAGCAAAATTTGAACAAAATTTTCTGTAAAAACCAATCATGCTTAAATATCTCATAAGTTGTTTTTTATTTGTAGGAGGAGGAAATTTAGTAATTGCGTCCACTTTAGCCGTAATAGGTTTCACTTGACCTTGGCCAACTGTATGCCCTAAATAATCAACAGTGGCCTGGCAAAATTCACTTTTACCAAGATTAACAGTCAAATTTGATTGTAACAATCTATCAAAAGTATCATATAAATGTGTTAAATGCTCTTCCCAGCTATCACTACATACAATAAGATCATCAATATAAGCATAACAACAGTCTAAATCTTATTAAACATTATTGATCATTCTTTGAAATGTAGCTGGAGCACTTTTCATGCCAAACGGCATTACAGTATATTGAAATAAACCATCTGGTGTGACAAAAGCTGATATTTCTCGAGCTCTCTGTGTCAATGGGACTTGCCAGTAACCTTTCAATAAATCAAATTTGCTCACAAATTTTGCTTTTCCAATGTTATCAATGCAGTCGTCTATCCTTGGAATCGGATAGGAATCAGATTTTGAAACAGAATTTACTTTTCTGAAATCAGTTACAAAACGAAAGGTTTTATCTGGTTTGGGTACAAGGAGACAAGGAGAGCTCCATTCACTGTTACTCGGCTCAATAATATCATTGTCAAGCATATATTTAATTTCTTGTCTCATAAATTCAAGTTTGAGTGGATTGAGCCGGTAAGGATGTTGCTTAATTGGAGAAGCATCACCAACATCGACATCATGACAAACAGCAGTGGTTTTGTTTGGCACATCTGGAAAAGATTTTAAAAGAAAATACCAAAGCTTTTAATTTTCTCTACGATCAAAAGACAGATGTGCAAGTTTTGAATCTAAATTTGACAAAATTTCTGAATTTTTCAATCTAACTATCTCTTCCATAGTTTTAGAACTAAAAGGTGGTACAATTATATCTGGTTTGTCATGATTGTTCTCCAATTTAACCATGGCTAAAGTGGCAACGGGTTTACCTTCATTAGTACGCTCAAAATATGGTTTTAACATATTAATGTGACACACTCTATTTTGTTTACGCCGACCTGGTGTTTTACAATATAATTCAAATCATTGATTTTACTCTCTATGGTATAAGGACCACAATATTTAGCTTGTAATGGATGTCCAGGGACTGGCAAAATACAAGTACCTTATCACCAGGCTCAAAAATCTGTCCCTGGCATCTTTATCATACCATATTTTCATCTTATTCTGAACAGTTTTAAATTGTTCTGAGCAATTTGACAAGCAGTATACAATTTTTCTTTAAATCTAGATACATAGTCTAGAAGATTCAAGTCAGTGTGTTCAGTAAGCCATTTTTCCTTTATCAATTTTAAAGGTCCCTTACAGTGTGACCAAATACCAACTCAAAGGGACTAAAACCAAGGGATTCTTGAACAGCCTCTCGGACCGCAAAAGTAAAAAGTGAACACCATCATCCCAGTCCCTGTCAAATTGAAGACAAAAAGTTCTGATCATGTTCTTCAATGTTTGATGAAAACGTTCTAAGGCACCTTGAGATTCTGGATGATAAGCACTTGACCTATACTGAGCAATCCCTAACTGGTACACGACTTGCTGATCGGACTGTATAGACTTTGGAAGTCCTACTAGCGTGAAAAATTTGATCAGAGCTTTGACAATAGTAGGTGTCTTGATATTCCTTAACGGAATAGCCTCAGGAAAGCGAGTGGAGGTACACATGATTGTCAATAAATACGCATTTCCGGTCTTGGTCTTCGGTAAAGGTCCAACGCAATCAATTAGTACTCGGCTGAAAGGTTCTTCAAAGGCTGGAATAGGCAGAAGTGGTGCTGGTGGTATTTTCTGGTTAGGCTTACCAACAACCTGGCATATATGGCATGATTTACAGTATTCTGCGACATCACTTCTTAGTTTTGGCCAGTAGAAATGCTGCAAGATCTTAAGGCAAGTCTTCCTTATGCCTAAGTGTCCAGCCAAGGGGGTGTCATGGGCAAGACCAATAATATCTTGCCTATAGACTTTAGGCACCACCACTTGGTATACCACTCTCCATTCCTCCTCTGGGGTAGCATCAGGGGGCCTCCACTTTCTCATTAAAATACCGTCTTGATGGTAATAGCATTCGGCCACTTTGTCTGCTTCCTCCTGTGGTTGAGCCCTCTTGCAGAGCTGAAGAACCTCAGGGTCTTTATTTTGTTTTTCAACAAATTTCATTCGGTCAAATGAATGGCTGTTTACGTCTGGCCATGGCATAATTACATTCTTGCTAATACTAGGTGGTCTTATTACGGCCTTCTCTGAGCTACCGGGATCTTCAATGTCGGCTATAAAGGTGTCAGAAAGGTCCATGTAATCAAACTGTTCTTCTTGCAAATCCTCATTTTGCTGTTTTCTAGCCATCGCCCTAGTAACAACACAAGCTAGATACTGTTCAGCATCATCTTCAGGTGATTTAACATCCACCACCGGTTCACTGGTAACAATTGGTTCAGCAACCACTTTGTTCCTAGCTAGATCATTTCCTAGCAATAATGAAACACCCTCAACAGGGAGATTAGGACGAACACCCACAACAACTGGTCCAGTAATCAAATCTGACTTCAGATAAATACGATGGAGGGGAACATCTATACAACCTAACTCCACACCTTGTAACAAAACGGAGGCACCAACAGAAGTCTCCTCGGACAAAGGCAACACACCTTCTAACAATAAAGACTGAGAAGCTCCAGTGTCCCGTAAAATCTTAATAGGCTGAGGAGTAGTATTATCAACAATAGAAACAAACCCATCAGACATAAAAGGTTTATAATCCTCCATGTAATCACAAAAACTGGACTTAAAAGCCTGACTCGCAGGACATTCCAACGTATTGGTAACACGGGATGTCGTACAAGCACTGGTCTTGGGCTTATTATCTCTTTCATTCTTCTTCTGGAGTCTAAAACAATCAGCCATCAGGTGACCATTCTTCTTACAATAAGCACAAGTCAGTGACTTCTTCTCAAAAGTATCAAATTTTGGACTAGACGTATTATAACTAGACTGACTCTTATTCTGTGCAACAGGCTTACTATCAGTACGCTCAGTGCTTTGATTCTTGTAATTTCCACTCGAAGTATTAAAATTTTGACCTTTGAAACTTCTTATGTAAAAGGGTATAATTATCGGAAATAACAGCTGCATCTTGTAATGTCTCAACAGTTTTGTCATCTAACTGTGTTTTTAAGTCTAAATGAACACACTGCTTGAACTCTTCTAATAACATCAATTGTCTTAAATTATCAAAATTTTTATCTATTTCCTTTGACGTAAGCCATTTAACAAATAGATCTTCTTTTTCCCTAGCAAATTCAACATAGGTTTGTGAATCAAACTTTTTATAAGACCTAAATTTCTGTCTATATGCTTCTGGCACTAGCTCATAAGCTTTTAAAACTTCCTTTTTAACCTTGTCATAATCAGAACTATTTTCTGATGAAAGTGCTGAGTAAATTTCACCGACCTTGCCCTCAAAAACACTTTGCAGCATTGTAGTCCAAAAAGGCTTCGGCCATTTCAAATTTTGAGCAATTTTCTCAAACTGTGGAAAAAATTTGTCAACTGTTTTTTCACAAAATTTTGGAACCAAACGTATATTTTTTGCTGCATCAAAATTAAAATGTTCTGATTTTGATTGGAATTTAGTGTTGCTTTCTTCTTTTGCCATTTCAATTTTCATTTTCTCAATCTCTAACCTTTCCCTCATTTCAAGTTCTGCCTGTTTTAATTTAAATTCATCTTCTTTTTCTTTTTCTTTCATCTTCTCCATCTCTAACCTTTCCTTCATTTCAAGTTCTGCCTGCCTTTCTTCTTTTTCTTTTTCCAATTGTTTTAATTTAAGTTCATGTTCTAATTCAAGCTGTTTTAATTTGAAAGCATCAACATTTTCGACCTTGAGTTCAAGAGCCTCTTCACCAAAAATTTCTCAGTCAACTAATTTATCTATTACCAAATTTTTTATAATTTGTTTTCTCATAGATACTCTAAAGTCTAATTTCAGATGTTTAGCAAGCAACACTAATTCCTCTTTCTTTAAATTATCAAACCCTTCCAGGTCTGGCGTTTTCAAAAATTTACCGGCATCAAATGCCATATTGTAGAATTTTGTTGGCTAGTTCTAATAAAAATTTTAATAAGATATTAACATTATCCCGGACTTGAGCCCCCAATTTCTGTTATGCCAGAAAATCGCCTTTTAATTGTAGCCAACAATAGACACAGATCAATAATAAAATTTAACAAGATTTATTATACTAGTACACAAGTTTACAAGAAGTATTACATAAAAAGAAATGTCAACTTAACTGTCAAAATATATGTCCAATCTTTTATCTTTTCTTTATCCGGAAATCTTCTCGGAATCCACAGAATATTATGTCCAATTGGTCACAATCTAGTATGATGTAGTTTTTAAATAAAAGTGTCAATCCAACTGCTGAGAATGATGATGTCTATCGATGTCTAAGTCTATGTCTATATTTTACTAGCTTTTGGGTCTGCATTTAAATACTCAAACGGAAACTTCTAGACAATGCTAGAAATATAAATTACGCATCTTTTGTTATGATCATTCTGGAAGCGTTATGTAAGTGAAATAGAAAGTTCTAATCATTCCATGAGTATCAGTGATTGTTCCAGTGAATTCTAAACTGCATAGTTGTGACACAATGTATATTATTTTGTACACAATGTATACAATAGGCCACACAAAACAAATTAGACCAACTAAATAAATATGATAGTTACAATATCATAACAATGTTTACACTAAATCAATGAAGGATTTTTTTTTACCTATGCAATTTGTAAGCTTATCAATGGAAGTTGATTAAGGGCAACTATGATAAAAACAGCCCTTAAATTCCACCCCTGGGAGTGAAAATTGCTGATTCAGCAAATTTTGCCTGATCTGTTGGTAATAAAGTAAAAATTTACCTAGAAAGTAGAACTTCATTATTTTTATGTAAGGCCAAAATTAAAATTAAGTTTGTTTCCCCACGTCCCGACCGACTGAGAAAATAGCCGCCGACTCAAAAAATTTTTTTGAGTTCTGAGTTGAAATTTTTTTTTTAAATATCTCGGGTACGAACGGATCCGGGTACGACCAGATCGGGTACGAACTTGCGTACTTGCCGGCATGGAAGACTGGTTCCCTGTCCTTTTATCTGTTTGTTTCTGACAACTAGGGTGACTCAGACAGGAGTCCAGATACCCCGTATGTTCAGGGTTCTCGTTAAGACGCGTATACGCGTCCTGGACACATGGAAATCGAGCTGGACGCGTCATTTTTGAAACCCGTGAGTCCCTGGGACGCGTCCTGATTGTATCCCCTGAGTCCCAAACACATCGTTTTGCCTAGAAGATTTATAATTCGACATTGTTTTGACAAGAAACTAAACCGAAGTCGATGTCGAAAAATCTATGTGATGCGTAGATCAATGTTTTTGACAGCTGATTGATTTATAATTTACTTTGTCTGCATGGTTGAACAAGCCAATGAACGATTATGATCCAGTTTTGTCAAATTGAAAAGTAAAAATTGTTTGCAAACTTTTTTTTTAAATACAAATGCTTGACTGTACCTTAAATGGAATGCATATAAATCCAAACTAAATTATTAAAAGCAGTATAATCCAGAAATTAAATGAATTCCTTGACCACATGTTTTCTTTTGTTGACAAACATGTCACATGATCACTTTTGGCGCGAAAAATACTTGGGGAAACACCTAAATAACAGACAACCCTGTTTGGATATTTATAGACATTTAAAATAAACAGCTGATATATACAATTCAATCTACACCGATTTAATTGGGAAAAGGGTGAAAAGGGGAAAGGGTTAATTTGTAAAGTTATTTTTTTTTTGTCATTTAAATTTTGGTAACTAAAATCACCAGACAAATTCTTTTACTGAGTTTATTATTAAATAGTCCATTCATATTTTTCAAAAATATATTCCTTTAGGATAAGGGGGACTGGCCAAATTCTTTGCAGTTTTTAAATTTTTCTAATAATTTAAAACTCAAAAATCATGTTAATATAAAGGAAATTAAGGGGGTAGACATTCTAACACTTACATTAAAGTTGCTACAAATGGTTATATGTGCCAGACATACACATGATCGATTTGTTTTGCTCTGTTGGGTATTAAAAAAAAATTATCAAGATATAAAAAAAAAAAAAAAAACACCTACCTACCTACCCACCTACAACAATGTGGGTAGGGGTGTGGGGAAACATACATTTTTTTAATTGTGGCCTAACTTGCAATACATTTTTAATTATAAATGCTCGCTTTAACTTTTCTCATTGTCTGACACATGTGCAACCACTGGAATTTGAGACGCGACATATTTTATTTGCCTGTACATCCTATTATTTTCACCGAAATAAATAAATTGCATAATTTCTTATTTTTTTCCACACAAGTACAGCTTTACTAGTTTTCTTTAGGTTTAATTTGTAGTTCTGTGGTAACATGACACCAGTATGAGCTTTTTTGGAACCAGCAAGTGGTTAAGGGGTCCTTACTTATTCATTTAGCCCTCATATTTGGCTGAAATAGAGATAGCAATAGGAGTTTCTTTACACTGACAAGACATTTTTTTTGACAAAGAATGTAATTATGATTGTTTATCAGCAAGATTAAATAGTTTATTCTTTTTCCATGCAAATGTCATTAGTTGTTTTGATTTTCTGACAATGAAAAGCACAATAAAGGTAAAATGATTATGTAAGGGGACATAATTTAACTTAATGCATACATGAGAAATAGACAAACAGTCAACTTAGAGATATATTCTAGTTCATGTATTTAAAAAAAGATTTTAGAATAATAGTTAACTGCCATCTAAAGAATCTTGATGTGTTGCCTTCATAATGTGGAAATGCTTAAAGTAATGTAAGGCATGCTGTAAAATGTGGAATGGACTTTAATATCATTTTTCATGATTTGGTGCTTAAACTGTTTCTTTCAGTCAGATTAACTATAAATAGAGTTGCCAATCCAATAATTCCTCCTGAATCACCATGTTTGACTTCTGTGTTGATTTGAAACATCATATATTTGGATTTTGTTCACTCCTTAAGTAAAAATGGTAACATGATAAAAAAGTGAAAATCTGCCAGCTGGGGTAGGGGTGTAATCTTTCATTTTTCTTGGTAAGAAATAAGTGCAGACTAGTATTCTTTATTGTAATATGTTACATAGTACGAAGGCTATGCATCATAGGTGTCATGACTGATTTCAAGTTTGAAATGTCTTGGTTAAGGTAGCACGGTAGTATTTGCATTCCAGAATTTAGGTTGCTCTTTTGCGTACCCTACTTAAGTCAATGTATCTGAACATTATGATTGGACAAAAAATATAGTATCAACTGAACATACTTTCCCAAACTGAGGGATGAATCAGGTGTAGAAAAATATGAAATAATTTTACATACAGATGAAAATGAATTTTTGAGAATTTTTTTAAATTTTGTATTCACTGCACGATAAAAGACCTAAAAGCACTAGTGGCCTTAGGTTCTTAAAGATAGCAAAAAAAGTAAACGGTCATGATATATATTCAAATTCATTTCTAAATAGTAAAATGAAAGTACTTCAGTTAACTGTGAATGTAGAATTTTTGGCAGTGTTAGAAAGTGGTGAAAATTCTAAAAAGGCTATCATTATCCCTTATGGGCCAGGAAATACTACCGTTCCACCTGTTTTATCCTAACGATCATTATAACGACAGATGGCGCTCGGTTTCTTCTTCGGCGTATAAGCCTCCTATAAGTAGGAGCACCTTCATATGGAGTATATACCCAGTAATATAAATCAATTATGTACAGCAAATCCGTCTAAAAGAAAGCAAAACCAAAAAATTGCATGTTTACAGGATCCCAGTTTCTTTTGTTTACTGAAGACGACAGGTGGCGTTTCGTTCGAGAACGGAAACTATATAAAAATGCATCCCGAATAGTTCAGTCCCTCCACGTAATCGATCTCTCCTAATTGCGAGTTTAATGAAATAGTCGTTGGTCAGGGGAATATAACGACTGAATTATTCAGGTAAATACAATAAGGAGATGTAGTAATAAACCGTATGATTGCCAATTGTCTCAACTAGCCACCAAAGTTCAAATAAAGTCGATGTAAGCAAGTATAGGCAACTTACGGCCTTCAACAATGAGAAAACCCAATACCACATAGTCGGCTTTAAAAGGCTACATCATTACTGGAAAACCCAGGTTCTAGTAATAAACGATTTCTATTAATCCTAAAATGTTATTATCGGACCATTTTATTCTGACAGGAGGGGAAAGGACTGACAGATATATATATATATATATTAATATACATGCCTACTGAACTTTTCTGGTCAAGAAGCTTACGAATTGCCGCTCCCTGATTTTTCGTTCTATAAAAATTACAACCAAAAAGACCAAAATATCCCCGATTCCCTCTCAACTGCTGCTTAACGCCCAGTACTCCCGGTATGAACCCCACCCGGTGCCACCCCTCCTTATAGCCCGGCAACCTGACCAAATCTAATATTTCGTCGATCGGATCGTTAATCAACCGGGTTGATTCACGATGTTAATCAATAAAGCTAAATTTTTTGATATGAAATTAAAAATAATTTGCAATGAATTTGTAACAATATAAATACTTCCCGCCGTATGTCAAGAAATGACGCTATCTCATAAAGCATCATCCTAATATCCAATTGACGAAACCATGTTGTATTCCGCTTGGCTCTTCTGTAGAGCAGTGAGCCAGGATCCCAGGCTACCATTTTACTCTCCAAAATGACACAAGACATACCCCCCGCCTCCCCCAACCCCGGGTCAAACCCCAAATCATGTGCAAAGATTTTCATGGAGAAATAAAATTAGAGTAAGCATATTGGAGATAATTGCTTCTGTCATGCAAAGTGGCGACATGGCGAGATCTTCTCTCTGATAAGTAAAAGGGGTAGGGTGTCACTTTGGTTAAAAGTGGGTGTAGGTGACGTGTGTAGTAAAAAAGAAACAGTTTCATAGTTTTACGATCATGGTCATTGACAAAATATCCAGAGGGGACACCTCTTAGTATATTTCGATCTAGTACCATGATCATTCTAGATCTGTATCTGCATACGTTGTGGATACCAATACTGGCTTTAATACAATGGTAGAGAGAGCGCCGTGACGGTCGATGTATTGACGGTGCACGAGAGCAGTTTCTGAACGGCTGTCAACGCTCGGTGTGCGCACTACACGGTATTCAAGGTGGTTCCACTCGATTACTGTTTTTACGAAAAATGAGTTAGAATATTGTGGTATTTTGCTCGTTGAGATCTCAAACACTGTGTAGTTCTTGACCTGTTTTTTTCACAACATTTCTTGACTGACTATTGTTAAATCTCTTGGCAGCAATTGTTCTTTTTGGACGAGTTTTTTTTAAATTGTCTGGTTCTATAGCAGAAACCAGCCCCTCAACCACCTCGTACAGAAATATTAGCTTCTGGCTTGAGCGTCATGTCTGTTTGTCTTGTAGTTTGAGTTTGGTGAGCGTGTTTGAGACGCAACCATCTTCTCTGGATTTGTAGTCTCCTGTTATAAATCTTGCAGGTTGTCGCTGTATTCTTTCAAGCTTGTTGATGTTCGTAGATGTGTAGAGGTCCCATACTATTGACCATACCCCATTATTGACCTGACCAGTGAAATATATGCGGTTTCCTTGCATTCTGATGGGCAATGTCTCAAATTTCTAATCAGGAATCCTAGTGTTGAGTTTGCCTTGTTGGCTACGTTGGAGATATGGGTAGTCCATTTTAGGTCCTCGTTAAGTTTTCTGATTCCTTTAGATTTTATTACAAAATATTGCATATTCAATACAGTTTTAATATATAGTATACATTAACTAAGTGACTCATTTAAAATAATACTTCATTCAATTTGTTTTGCAGAGTACAAATATGATATAAAACATTTTTTTATCTTCATTACTCAAGAGCCAAATAAATAAAGATTGTTCGTCCATTTGCTTCTTGTATTAAAAAATCATTAGATAATTACATTATTTTCTAAAATTTTAATATTGAGATTATAATATTAAGGAAAAATGGGTGTCAACCCATTTCTCCCATCATACATTTACGGTCCAAAATCCGCGGCCCAAAACAATATTAGTATGAATTTTCCAGATCCGTCTTACATGTCTTATATTTCATATATTTAGTCTAATTTTGACCCGGTCAAATATTAAGAAGACATTTCCTGCCAAGTGACAGTAATATATTTTCGAAGTTGATAAGGAAGCCCATTCCAGCGACACATCTGAATATACCTTAATACAGGAAGTGACACACCCCTCCCAGGTTTGGTGACCAGTACAGTAAACATACATGTTTATTCGAGGTCACCTCTATATAAAACCGATTCCCTGGTATACATGCCATATAAAACACAATATATTTGTCTATTTGTTTTCTTTTATATGTATGTGCTGTACATAATTGATTTAAATTACTTAGGTATATATTCCATATGGAGGTGCTCCTACTTACAGGAGGCTTATACACCGAAGAAGAAACCGAGCGCCATCTGTCGTCATAATGACCGTTAGCATAATACAACAATGACATTTAAAAGTTACAAAACATCAATATACAATTTGACAATTTACCAATAAAGAATTATTTTGAAATCACACAGTTACAAGTTACAAATTGACAATTTACAAATTAAGAATTTTGACCCTGTTGGCTTTCCATATTTATCAACCAACGAAACGAATAGAAAACAACTGTCATATTCCTGACTTGGTACAGGCACTTTCAAAGAAAATGGTGGATTAAACCTGGTTTTGTAGCTAGCTAAACCTCCCACTTGTATGACATTTTTTTTTATTATATTGACAAAATTAGGTGAGCAATAGTGAATTAATGGAAACACAGTTAAAAGTTCTGGTTATTTTATTGTTTAAAACTGGTTCATATCTGAAAAAAGGATATGCGATATGTTGCCAATGAGACAAATAGTTACAAAAAGCCCCAAAGAATGGGGATGTAATAACTACAGATCGTCGTATGACCGACCTTCAGTAGTGAGCAAAACCCATATTGTATAATAAACTATTAAAAGAGAGGCGAAGGATACCAAAGGGACATGCAAACTCACAAGTCGAAAACAAACTGACATCGCCATGGCTAAAAAGAAGAAAAAACCAAACAAACAATAGTACACAAAACAACATTGAAAACCAAAGACCGAGCAACACGAACCCCACCAAAAACTGAGGGAGGATCTCAGGTGCCATGGAAGGGTAAGCAGATCCTGCTCCACATGTGGCAACTGTCGTGTTGCTCATGTAAGTACAATCCCGAAAAAATGTCTAATTCGGTAGGTCACATTCGGGGAAGGGGGCAAGATTGTAGTTACGACAATTGGAACATATCCGTCGTCATCTGTGAAACAGATATTCCATAACGGTCCACCAACTCGTGATGGCATCCGTAAAATTAACGAAGGTATGATTTCAACTTCACCATTTGGGACTCTTGGTTTGATAGCTTCCTTGTGAGCAGCAACCCTCTATAAAGGAAATCATGATAGGAATCACAAGCCCTGGAACATCGTATCAACTGGGAGATATATACTCCGTATGCAGGCGCTGCTGGAATGTTGCTACATAGAAATGGAAAGTTCACAATTGGGAAGCTGAAATCATCTCTTTTGTCGTAATGTTTTGTTTTCAACCGACCCTCATTGTCAATTTCTAGATGTAAGTCAAGATATGAGGCAGACTTAACTGTATCGTAACAAATATTTCAATCAAGAAATCAAGCATCTTGATAATGTAAGTTTTAGAGAATTTTTTGTTTGAATCAGAGTGATTTTTTTTACAAAGTACGATTTATCCCTCCCTAAGACAAGAACTTGTATCTAATAAAGCTATTCTTTTTTATGAAACAAAGCATGACCAACTCGATCATTTTTTTTTTTAGTTTGGAATGGGGAAAACTTGTGTAAAGTGTAGAAAAGTCAAATGTTTTAATACTATTGCTAGATGAAAGAGTCTTAGATTGTATGTACTTTAAAAAATCTTTGGATTTTTTTAGTATCCACATCAGATTCACGCCACCTTTAAGATAGGTAGTTTCACAATAACTTTGACGCCCGGCTTTGATTGCTAATAAAATTGATGTTAATAATTTAGATGTTTCCTGGAGCACTTGGAAGACCCAGCAATATAACGTTGTTTGTAAGGACACTTATGTAGTTTAGGTGTCCAGTACAGTGAAGGAAGATCCAGTTCTTCATCTGTGGTTGAAATTCCGAAGGAACACAGAACAGACCTTTGATTATCCAGGATTTCCTCCTTGGTAAGTGTCATTGGGGTATATGTTGAGTTTTCAAGTGAATTGTCAATACCCAATTCATTTATCAAGCAATTTATGTAATGTGTTTTGCAACATTTGGATCTTTTAAGATTGATGTAGCATTGGTGTTCATAGACCAATTCAGTATTTTAATTCTGATTGTATCAACAACCTCACAGCCTTCATTTAGCCTCCATTCGGAAAGAGTATCTACGTCTTCTTTCTCGCGTTTAACCCATTGCTTGGCATAATCCTCGACTGACTCCATCAGTATTTTGAAGTTGTGTTTCCAATTGATGGATTTAGGCTCACGATATTTCGCAGAGAAGTGTTATTGACAATGTTTAGGTCACCAGTAATAACGTGGCCAGCCGGATTATATAGGAATGGGGAACTAGCACAGGTGCAATCAGGAGAATTCTCCTGATAGCTAAAATGAAACAATTCGAAAGGAACAATGAAATTAAAAACAAAAAAGACAAACGTAACAGACGACAACAAGCTCCTAGCTTTGGACAGGTACTAAAAGGAATAGATGAGATTAACTCTAACCCTTTAACCAGAGACAACGATGCAACATTACCAAATAAGAACAAACTTAAAAAGAGATCCAATGAAAAATAATCTCACTTAATTGAACCCCAATAATCACTAAAATAACAAACAATCAACAAATTTAAATGCAAATTAAACTATTTTTATTACTCAAGTTTCGAGATGGATTTTCTCCATCGTTGAATACCCGAAAGCACAGCATAGCTACCCAGATGGCAGGACACAACAATTCCCCGGTAAAAACGCCAGATTACACCAAGGTATTTCTTACATTTCAAAACACGGGTATTGTAAAATGCGAGAAATGAAACATCCAAGCTGTCTTTCATCCAAATGAACAATAATAAGTTATTGATTGGCGTCTTTTTGTTTGGTACAAGCAGATTCAGCTTAAATGAAAGATGAACATTCAAAACAAAACATACCTTGACAGTCTGAATTCTCTCATTCTTGTACAGTTTCATTCCTGAGGATATGAATTTTGAAATACCTTGGTGTAATCTGGCGTTTTTACCGGGGAATTAAGTTTAATGGTTTTATAAGCAAGTTCTCTTAGCAGTTCAATACTATTATCAGTCGCAGTCATTTTCCATTAACAAAAGAAGGAAAAACAGGTTGTTGTATTTTATTTGAATTCACAACCATCAACAATTAATGCTTGTTGTGTCCTGCCATCTGGGTAACTATGCTGTGCTTTCGGGTATTCAACGATGGAGAAAATCCATCTCGAAACTTGAGTAATAAAAATAGTTTAACTAACAGAAAAAAAATAAAAGCGAAAATAATTGCATTCCCATGAACTCTAACTGGAGTGGATCCATATGCAGCGACATGATAAGCATCGTTTGCAATGCAATGCATAACCGTTCTTATTTTTTCAATATATATATTAATATACTTAAATTGATAAGTTAGTACAAAAATGCGTGAATTTAAAAAAAATATCTTCATTTGAGTAGGTTTGTGAGAGGATATTGTCATGACTTTATGATATGATAGGATGTAATTAACTAAATATTGTGCTTTGTATTTATATTACAATTCAAAGCATTACATTTTTATGTTTTATACAACCTCGTTGTTTGTGCGGGTAAGAGAATTTAAGTTCCAATATCATTCAATTTTTAAAAATGTATGACTATAACGAGAGATGGATTCAATATCCAGACAAGGACGAAACCCCTATATTTTATGTTGATTATCGATTTACTTATGTAACAAATTGCAATCGTTATAACTTTATGTAATGTTACAGAAAATAATTCGTAATGTGTAATGGACCATATCTTTCTTTTCGTTTTTTTTTTGTGTTGGCTTTTGTGTTAGTGGTTTACTTAAGAATTAAGTAGTAACAATCATCTACAGCTTCGATTTTTTTTAAGACGAATATGATCCTTAATGTAATGCAGTCTGTGTTTATGGTGATTAAACAGCACAGATTCCCAACTGTATGTTTCCATTTAAGTCCTGTTTTTAAGACTTACATTGTATGGTTTCAAAAGAAAGTTGATATCTTCAATACTGTCCAATACATAATGAGTCTGCTGATTCATCATTTTGCTCTGTAGTATGTTTGGATTTAGTTATTTGATACAATGTATTACTTCTTATTCGTGTTATATAATAAGAAAACAATATATATATATATATGTATCTCATAGGCGTTTACCAAAAGCATTATCTATGTTGTCATTTTTACTTTCTGCAGTACACAATCTGATCGTATTTGACAACATATACTAAAAACGTTGCTATAATATCAAAAAAGAACAACAAAAACTAAGATGTATTTTGGTTTTTGTGTTGTTTGGGTTGCTGTCTTGTTGACGCTATTTCTATTTCTTCCTTAATTCATTTTTGTGGGATTTATATTAGAGGTGGTTGGTCTCGTTGAAAATAATCAATCAATATGAATAAGCGTTTTATTACATTATCCCGAACCTGAAATTAAAAATAAAAACGTTTGAGAAAATTAATTTAAAAACGGTAATTGACAATTTATTGGTAAGTTTTAAATCAATAATAAAAAAAATGTATACAATTTTTAAGACGGCTGTATAGTTTGTTAGTGGCTATTTGTTTAAAATCTTTCATAAAGTATTCTGTATATATTTATCGGGTGGTAACTATTCTTTCAACATTAAAGTAGTATGAGACTTTAAATAAAAAAAGCTGAATATGTTTTACATACTCGAATAGCTAAGTTTCGCTATAAAACACGTGTATATGGACTTTCTTTTAAAAGAAATTCCTTTATGTACTCTAAATCTTCAAGAAATAAAGAGAAAAGGAAATAAACGTGGAATAATATAAACGGTACCAATTTTTCGGCACCGTATGCGCATTTCGAAAATAAATGTCTCTTCAGTGATGCTCAGGGCCAAAATATATGAAAAATCCAAAGCTTATTAAAAATATGAAGAACTTATAAACCAAAAATGACAAAAAAAGTATAACCAAAGTATAACCAAAGTCGGGCAAGGAATCAGAGCTTTGCGCGAGGGAGAAATATTCCTTAATTTAAAATAATTTTCAAAAGTTTGTAACGGCAAATTTTGATAACACAAAATCCGCATTTTCTGGCTACTGGGCTAGTGATACCCTCGGGGACTAACAGTCCACCAGCAGAGGCATCGACCGAGTGGTACTATTAACATTAACGGTACCAATTTTTTCTGCACCAGATGCGCATTTCGACAATAAATGTCTCTTCAGTGATGTTCGGGGCCAAAATATTTGAAAATCCAAAACTTATTAAAAATATGAAGAGCTTATAATTTTTTAAACCAAAAATGACAAAAAAGTATAACAAAAGTCAGGCAAGGAATCAGATCTTTGTGTAAGGAAGATATATTTCTTAATTCAAAATAAAATTTTCAAAATTTTGTAACGGTAAATTTTGAGAACATATTTTCATGCCAGTGTCGAAGTACTGGCTACTGGGCTGGTGATACCTGCGGGGACTAACAGTCCACCAGCAGAGGCTAACATTAATCGATTCTGAAAGGAAAAAAAATTAATACATCAAATCATGTAACAACTATTATGACAAATAAATGTACAATAACTTAGTATAGTATATATGCATCCATTGATTCAATAATTTCCTCCACGTTATAATTACAAGAAACTCGTTTCATATGACTTTAAACAATACTATTGTTTGTATTAGAATCTAATGAGTTGTGGGTAATTATTTAAAAAGCGAACATCATAACTGTGATTGACTATCAACACTCCAAAAAAAGTTTCAATCCTATGGCGTAGCATCATTTTTAATTTTAGTGTTCTTAGAATTGCTTGAATTAGGTGACCTTACATGAACCCGTGAGCAAGTACAACAATTTTTGTCTGAACAATTTTTTATATAGTCCTTTGATTGTTAATTTTTTTAACATCCACCGGGCATTTTTTCAACAATCCTTTAGTCAAACTAAATTTGCAATTCATTTACGAGTCTTTCGTAGGCCGAATGATAATTTTTGGCGATTATTGATGTCACTCAAAGCCTATTAAAGTATCTAAAACAACAATGCATACCTAACCAATCACAGTGTTAAGGTGTACGCTTTTCAAAATACAACACAGAATGTTGCAAATTTGAAACCTTTTCTTTCAGAATTTTTGAGACAAATTATAGTTGACAAAATTCACAATTAAAACTACGGTACTTACTGCAAGACCCACATGTCTGTGGACATACAGCTTTTAAACTAGGATTAGCACATACAGCTGGAATGCAGTTGACAAGGTGGGTGTCCTTGCATGATACTGAAAGTAGTTCAATATATGATATTTTTTCAGTAAAAGTGACTAGGTTTTTTTTTTTTAAATCAATTCCAGAGTTTAAGATATCAGACTAGCAATAAAAGGTCTTTAAGTAGAAACAGATAATGTACATCTCTGTTACTTAGATGCAAATGTAGTAAGAAAGTTATTATATACAGCTATATGCTTAACAACGATAAAATACAACATATCCTTATTTATCTATCAAATAAAACAGAATTTAGATTAAAAAATTAAACACGAAATAAAGAGGCAGAAGATAAGGGAACGACCATTTAACTTCAAAGGGAGTGGGAGGAGGGTTATGTTTTTTTTCATAAAAAATATTTTTATTCCCAAATTGATGAAAAAAAAATATTCTGTGCAAGCAGAGGACAAAAAAAAATATTCTGAATCCAGATTATGCCCATACCTTATAGTGTTAAATTTTGAACAAAATAATTTAATTGATAGCGTTGAAAAACTAAATAAAATTGTTCGCGCTTTGCGCAAAAAATGTTCTTACTCAAACAAAAAACCATATCCCCCCTTGAAGTTAAATGATTTCGCCCTAACAAATCAAATCGAGCTCCACTAGTCGCACTCGTCCTATTTCTCATGGTAAAAACAAATTCGGTGATATGTCTCATTTGGTGATGTCACGACCGGGGATTAGAGGACGGGATTGTGGTTGTGAAACAGATATTCCATAACGGTCAACCAACTCGTGATATCGTCTGTAAGACGTAAGAAAGGATGCCTATTCCACTTAACGTCATTGGTTCAATAGCTTTCTTGTAAGCAGCAACCGTCTATCAATGAAATTATGATGAGAAAACGAAAGATCTGCAATATCATATAAACTAGGAGATATATACTCCGTATAAAGAAGCTGCTTGAATATAGTTTCATAAATAAGGAAATTTAACAATTGGGAAGCTGAACTCATCCCTTTTATCCTTAGTTTTGTTCTCAACCGACCGTCTTTGTCAATTTCTAGATGTACGTCAAGATATGAGGCAGACTTAATTGTATCTGTTGTATCTTTATTTCAAGTTCGGTGTGATAAATACGTTCAACAAAGCTACTGAACTTTAAAGTATTTAGTGAGAGGACATCATGTATTTAGCAAAACAAACCAGAAGTTAAAGGATTTGAAGCCTGCCTCAAATGAATAAAGGTACAATTCCGAAAGACAAAGAACACAGTTGGTTCAAATAGAAATATCGATTGTTTGCTGCAAAACACGTCCCCCGAATGCAACAAATATGTTGTCAATAAAAAAATCAAGCATCTTCGTGATAGCACTTTCAAAGAATTTTATTGTTTAAATAATAGTGTTTTTTTTTACAATGTATCATTTATTCATTTATTATTGACATGTTTTTTTAAAAATAATAACTATTTATAAATTGTTTATTTATTCAAAACACTTAGGTTTTTCTAAACCAAGCATACATTGACCTATAATGGTTTACTTTTATAAATTGTTATTTGGATGGAGAGTTGTCTCATTGGCACTCACACCACATCTTCCTATATCTATAGACTACCTGAGCCGAGTAAGCACAACTTTTTGGGAATTTTTGACTTTTAATAATCTTCAACTTTGTATTTGATTTGGCCTTTCAACTATTTTGATTCCGGCGCAAATCATGCGTTTTATGCAGACTTTCGTGCGTCTGGCGTACCGAAATATCAGCCTGGTTTCCTTGGTAAGTTTTCATACCTTCCTAAAGCAAGATATGTTATCTACTCTACGTTTGCCATTCTTTTTATTGAAGTAATGTTGAGCTAATTCCTTAAATCTGTCATTAAGTTTAGAATGGGGAATGCTTGTAAAATGTAGAGAAGTCAAACATTATCATGCTATTCCAAGTGGAAATATACATAAATAATTGGAATATTTAGTATCTACAACTGATTTATACCACCCCTTGAGTAGCTAGTTTTACAGAAACTTTAAAACCTGGCTGTGATTGTTGATAAAATTAGATGTTAATGTTTGAAAAGATATTTCGTTAAATCACTTGTTTGACCCAGCAATACATCGTTGTTTGTAGGGACACTTTTGAAATTTTGATTCCAGTGGAGGAAGGCCCAGTTGATCAACTTTGGTTGACATTCCAAAAGAGACACAGAACAGACCAATGATTGTTCAGGATTTCCTTTTTTGTAAGTATCGTGAAAGTATATATTAAGTTTCTAATTGAATTGTCAATCCCTAATTCTTTTATCACGCAGTTTATGTGATGTGATTTACAAATAAAAACTATGTTGTTTCGGTTTTTATACATTCTTGGTTTTCAAATATTGGGCTTTGAGGGTTTCCAATGAAGGTAAATCCAGAAAAGCACTTCGGACGCATGAAACTTATAACGTGTTATTTCATTTTGTTCAGGCCTCATCTGTAGGGGCAACATCATATTTGACAAGGAGGTGCATAGCAACATCTTTGAAGATCGATATAGTATTAGTGTGCTAATACACATTCTTTTTTTTTAAATTTTAATGTGTTTCAACCAGAAAAAAGCAAGATGGTAATCAAAAACAAAAAAACCCAATAGACATGAATAAATAAAGGCAACAGTAGTATACCGCTATTCAAAAGTTTAACATCGATTGAGAGAAAACAAATCCGGGTTACAAACTAAAACCGAGGGAAACACATCAACTATAAGAGGAAAACAAACTGATAAAACATCATCAATATATCTGAAAGTAAAATAAAAGAATTTTGCAAGGTGCTTTTTCTTTTTCTCTTTTAGAAGGTTCTGAATGAATTCTGCTTCATACGAGTACAAAAACAAGTCGGCCAGAAGGGATGCACAATTAGTATCCATTGGAATAACTACTGTCAGTTGAAATATCAATCCTCCAAACTCAACAAATATATTGTCAATTAAAAAGTCCAGCATGTTGATAATATCATCTTCACTGTATTATCTGATAGAATCAGTGTGGTTCTTCATAAAATAAGAATTATTATAACCCATAACAAAATAATTATACCTACGATTCCCATCTTTATAGAAAAAGCTCTGTTAAATGAGATGGTGAAGTCGATCTTTCAATTGAGCATGGGGAATAGTAGTGTAAAGCGTAGAAAAATCAAAGGTCTTAATGTTGCTGCAAAATTGCAGAGATTGTGATCTAAGATTTAGCAGTAGATCTTTAGAATTTTTGAGAATCCACATCTGATTGACAGCACTAGTTGAATATATCGTATCACAATATTTTTGAAGGCCATCTTTTACTGTAGAAAGAATAGTAGTCAACACTTTAAAAAGATGTTTAGTCGAACATCTTGATGATCCAGCTATGTATCGTTCTTTATACGGAGTTTTGTGAAGTTTTGGTATCCAGTATAATGACGGTAGATTTTCTTCGTTTTCTTTGATGTTAATACCATCGTGGCCAAATAACAAACAACAGCCCAGAATGATTTAAGGATAAAGTAAGACATATTTACTTAATTGATGAACATATAAGAAAGGGACAGTCCTATCACCACGCATTGGAAAAGTAAACAATATAATTGTAAAATGTTTGTCGGTGTTGAGTACTCAAAAGACTATTTTGACAACCGCATCGTGAAGATGTGTCTGTCAAAAGTCAGGTTCCGTCTTTTATCCTGAATTCAGCCAATTATTGTACAAATAACAGGTACACAAATAAATTTTTGCTTTATTTTTACTTGTACAAATAAAGTCTGCTGTTACCCCGCTTCTATGTTGAGCAAGCGGTAATGTGATTATTTCAGTTCGCGTAGCAGTTCATTTTGGTATGCTCTTCGCAGTCCGCGTTTAATCTGTCAATACCTATGAAAAATCCGAAAAAAAACTATTTGTAATTATACAACTAAAGCTTCAAATTCCGGGTGTAAATTGGAGGATGAAAACAAAATATGTACACTGTCGGAGAAATAAAACGTATTTGTACTCTCAACGTGACAGGAGAAAAGGAGCCTCATTTTTCGTCCTGTCTGTAAAGCTTGTACAAATAAATTTCATATTTTCCGACAACGTACATATATGGTATATTTATTTAGACAAGTAGTTGTCCAAATTCACTACGTAATATACTAAGTAGTTGACAGTTTCACTTACCAGCACGACAAGTACCGCAAGTCATTGGACATACTGACTTTAATTGCGCATTACCACATACACCTGAATTGCAATTTATTAACGTAGTGTCCGCACAAGAAGCTGGAAAATGAAAAATTATCTATATACTCGATCTATTCCTGCAAAATCAATTTTATCAAAACACGAAATAGGATTTTTTTCTTCAAAATACTTTTATTCTTATTTTTCGTAAGCTTCAAAGTTGATTCGAACCTTGAACTGTTAATAATATTTTCAATGTATGGAATTTAATATGAAAAGATAGACAATGGACTTACTGACTAAATGATCTAGTTCTCACAACAAGATGGAGTATTAATTATTTATTTTATACGGTTTTAAAAATATCTTTTAATGCTATTGCTGACTTGCTATGCTTTTTTTCGACTGTTATCGTAATATAAGTAGATAAGGAAGTAAGAGAGAGAGCTATGGGTATTAACGCATTGCTAAACGCTTTAAAATGTGACCTGCAATGCGATATCTTACTACATGTGCTGTTCCCTTCATCATATTATGATTCGTGTATGAAAAAGTTTCAGAATTATTCCAAACTTTGTATAACTATTTGCTTTATCTCTAACTTACATGTGGATCCAGCTGAAAATATAATCATGTACACTATATACTATACGTGGCACAGTTTTTTTATATTCATTTTAATGTCAATTGAATTCTTATCATTCAAAAACTGTCTGCTTTTATTTCGTAAATTTAAACGATTGATAATCAATATAACGTTACACTTGAATGATGATGAATTTAATTCCTTTTTTGAATTAGGCCACAACAAAATTTTACGTTTTCCAGGAGACATTGCTTAATTGTTATTTATTTGGTTGTCATAGAAAATCGTAGACATATTTTCCCCTGTGCCCCTTAATGTCATTTAACAGCTGTTGTCAATTCCGATGTTAACCTATTATCAACATTCATCAATCTGCAATACTATATTTAGGGCTTGCTAAGCAGAATATTCTACCCTTCCGGAGCACCTTAAATTGGTCCTGCATGCTTTTCATTTGATCTTGCGTATTTTTGTTTTTGTTTCAAGAGTTCAATGTTTCGTATATTTTCCTTGTTTGTCTTGCATAGTTGTTTTGTTGTAGGACTCAATTTTCCTGGTTTGTACTTTGTCAGTTTGAATTACGATTTTGGGTCCTGTAAAAACGCATTTGGTTTATGTTTCTGTATATGTTTACATCATGCTTAAATCATCACCTAAAAATGATAAAAATTTAGAAGGAATTAATAAAGCTGATGTTAGAAAAACTATGAAATTTTCGTCTCCCGAACTCTAATTTGCCGACAGCATTTCTGTTTGTGCAATGACCTAACTACGAAATTCGACAATCGAGTAGCTCAAGTGAGAAGGAAAACCTGATGAAACTAAAAGAAAACAAACATGGATAAGAAGATTTTAGTAACCGATTCTGAAAGAAAAATATAATACACAAAATCATTAAACAACTTTTATGACAAAATTTTTAAAGAAATGGGAACGCATGGAAAATATAAAACAAAAAAAAAAAAAAAACATCGCTCTATCACTTAATTTTTACGTGCTCCATGTTTCTGTGTTGATTTTTTTTATCAATGTCATGATCGGTAAACTTCGACAACAAATTCCAAAAGATAATTTGCAGCCAAAGTTTTGATAAAAAAATCACCGAATATTTTTTTTTCTTTCTTTGGATTGTAAGTTATGAATTTGTAATAAATGTAAAATATGTGCACAAATGACTTAGCTTAGTTTGTTTACATGCACTGGTTCAATAATTTCCATCACATTATAATAACCTAAAACACGTTTCATCTAACTTGAATGTTCACCTGTAATCTTTTCCATTTTATTAAAGAAATGTCTTCTGATGTCATTGCTTCCGATGGAACAAAATGCGTTGGACGGAATTTGAAATTCAACGTAAAGCTTATATTTTTGTGCTATATTTTAGATACCCATTTCTAGATTTACCTTCTTTATGAATGCTAACAGCTAAATTCGTGTCAGCAAAAGAAAGATAAATCCACGAAATGCAGTATAATCAAAATGAGTCTAGAATGCATAACTAAGTGTTCAATAATTGCAGTGATGCTGTGCCACGGTATAATTAAGCCTTAATTCATGGTAGATGTGATGTGATCGAAATTTTGCAATTTAGGTATTTTTTTAATTAACACTTTCTGGTTTTATGTGTTTCACTGTTTGACATTAATTTTTTTTATCGGAAAGGAGGATGAAGTAATTACAAAACTAAATAATCAGCAACGTGTTATTGCGGATTTCACAAGCCAATCGTTGTTCAGATTTTCAATAAGAAACTTTGTAATGGAAACAGGTTTTTGGACATAGAATATTTGTAATGTACGTATCTACAGCTTGTCTAGACTGATAGAGGTTGTAGATTATAAAATATGGTTTGTTCAGCATACATGAAGACTATAAATGATAAAATAAAACAATTATTGAAAACAGTAAAGTGACTTATATAGATATAGGAAGATGTGGTGTGAGTGCTGTTTGAGTTTTTCTGTCTTGTTGAGTTGCATTCGATATCTTTTGTATCTGAGTCAATTTAAACCTGAGTTTTTTTGTAAAATTAGCTGACAATTCATGAAAATGGGCATGCGATACAGAGACGGGAGATTTTTTTTAGGGGAATAACATGTTCTGTTATCGTTTACTAGTGTACTATTTTTTGTTGTCCCAACTTGTGCATCTAAGCCTTCATGACTAAGGTTACTGAATCCAGAAATTAGTTATTATAATAGAAATGTGATATTATACAAGATGACGGAACATAATCAAATAAAGCTATAATAGTTACTTACTATTGGCTGAAAATAGAAAATAAAGCAAAATGTTATTCCTAGAAAATATAGTTCAATTATCATTTTCATATCTATTCAAATTTATCTAATGCTTTAAAATCTTGATACTTATAAAATAATTTGAAGATAGCAATTTTTGTTTGTTTTAGACAAATTTATTCATTGCCATCGGTATGAAACATTAGTAATATTTATGAAAAGCCTATTTTAGAAAAAAGATAGGAGACTAGTGTAACGGACACAGGAAACATTAAATTGTAAGACAGAAGAACAGACATGTTAGCTATATACCCAGGGTTAATCCACCATTTTCTACATGAGGAAATGCCTGTACCAACTCAAGAATATGACAGTTGTTTTCCATTCGTATGATGTGTTTGAGCTCTTGATTTTGCCATTTGATAAATGACTTTATGAATTTTCTTTGGCGTTCGTTTTTTTTTTGTTATTTTACATTTTACCAAAAAATAAACAGATACAGTGTATATAAGAAAACATTTTCTCACATAAGCTAACTTATCTATCCATGCACTATTAATTTTGTCGTCTTTGTTTATCCATGTACCAATAATTTTAGTTCAAGAAAATGAAAATAAAACTTTATAAGTTTCTTGCGTCAAAAGTGTTTTCTGGGTTTATCTTCATAAGGAATAAATCTAAATATCTGAAAACCGGGTAGCTGTAAATAAAGGCAATAGTAGTATACCGGTGTTTAAAAGTCATAAATCGATTGAGAGAAAACAAATCCGGGTAACAAACTAAAACCGAGGGTAACACATCAACTATAAGACGAAAACAAAGGAACAACAGGAACACTGAAGTGCAACAAAAACAAACGCCAACATACATAGAAACGAACTATTTAATAACAACTGCCATATTGTAAATACGTATCTTCCTACGAAGAACGTCATAATAGTGTATTACAAAGCATGTCAGTGTCGAAGCACTGACTTCTGAGAGATGATAACCTAGAGGGTTTGAGTTGGTTAATCTTAAGTTTTCTATGTTTTAGAGGCTATTGTATTTCAATTAGCTATTCTTTTGTTCATGTTGTTGTCTGTATTTTTCGGGTACTAGTATATGGTTTTTTTCGACCCTTTCAAAACTTTTAAAATTTTTAAACCATTCTTTTTTTCTTTTACGTAAAAAACGTTCAATATCAAAAATGCAAAAAAAGCGTTTACTTACATGGTAATACAGCTGTAATTAAGAACGTTTATATTGGTATATAACAAAAAAAAAAAAATTAAATGCAAACACTTAATTATTTAACAATAACCAACACAAAATGTACCTCTAAAATTTAATTAAAAAAACTATAATGCAAGCAGAGCAGCAACAGAGGATGTAGCAATTTTTTAATGTTTCTTGCGTTTGCCTCGACAAAATTTTCTTTACAGGGGACCTTCTACCTTTATCGATTCTAGTGTAATGGTTATACATTATTTTTGCAATTTGATTTAATAGGGAATATCTTACAAATAAAAATTCACGTCGCGTTTTTTTATAACGTAAATAGTAACGACAATGTATTTGCAACTATCATAAGCAGTAAAAGAAAAGAAAACTATACGTTATAAATTCCATGTGTTCGAACCGCTTTTCTGGATTAACCTTAATCAAGAACGCCAAAAGACGAATGTTTGAAAACCAAGGATGTATAAAAACCGAAACAATTGAAGAGCTATATAACCAAAAGGACCTAAAAATGCCAAATCCATCTAAGGTCAGCTTTGTCTCAGGGAGGGATTTAAAACCTTAATTTCAAAATTTATTTTTAGAAAGGTTTGTTATAAATGATTTTAGTACCGAAGTACTGATTACTGAGCTGATGATACCCCCGGGGACTGATAATCCACCAGCAGCGGTATCGACCCAGTGCTGTTAACAAATGAAAACAATTGTTATAAATTTCATACGTCCAAAGTGTTTTTCTGGATTCAGTAAATACACTTTAACATAAATCCTAAAAAGGTGTAAGATCAGTTGTGATCTCACAGGATAATTCGATGACGAAAAATCATCGATATATCGGAATGTGAAACTGGAAGATTGTCACACATTTGGTTGTATTGTCATGTTTTGAATGAGTTCTTCTTTAAAAGAATACAGAAAAAAGGAAGAAAAATATGCAATTAATATATCTGTTTCAATGACACATTTCAATTAGAATAATCTATAGGCATGTATTTCCCATACCTAGCTGGTTTGTTGGGATTCGCACAATATTACTGCTAAAATGAAAACATGGATCATGAATTTATATAATAGAATTCCGAAATGCTTTATGTGGTCCTAACAAAAATAGATGAAAGCAAACACGTAACTTAAAATTTAATACAAGGTTAATAGTTACACAATTTAAAACATAATAAAGCATTAAAAACACTAAATTTCAGCATGTTTCCGGCAGGTTACTGTCGTTTAATTAAATGAGTATGCTTGATTCGCAAGGTTTAAGAAAACTAATAGCAGAGTAATGCCAATAACCCATTTGGCCTTCAGCCAGATGCACTTATATTTTCATTTTACCAATTTAATGGTTAGGATAATGTAACTTATAGCTAATATATTTTCAAGAATATGGATAATTGGTGACAGTTTTCTTGCATTTCAACAATAAAATATACATAGTTTCTGAAATGTAATTGTCGTCTTCAATAGAATTAAAAAAAAAAAAAAAACGAATATCAAGCAAAAGCAATTGACACACCAGCGATGCATCATTGACAAAGTGTCGTCAACTCACCGTTATTCTGGAAACTAGCTGAAAGTAATTTAAAAAAACCCATAAACTAAACACTTAATTGACAAAATGTAACCGTTATATGTGAAAAAGAATAAAAACCATTAGATTATAATGTCATACGTTTCTTTTATTTTTGTCTGTATATAATTAAACATTTAAAGTATATTTCAGTTTCCGTTTGAAAAATGTATATGACACGTAAAAGTTTGGTTGACAAGATTGAGTTGTTTTCTTTTTTACGTTTGTTTAAAAAAAAAATCCCTTATTTTATTTTGGACATTTTACGGACGTGGATTTTCTATAATACAGATATGGATAAATCGTCCAGTTGATCATAAATTTAATATACAGTCGATTGGAATGAAAACCACTTAAGTAAAAAAAATATTTTCGAGCAAATAATTCTGAAAAAAAAAAGATTTATTTATATAACTTGAACAGACCAGAACTTTTTTGTAGTGCTATCAACACTTTGGCCTATGGAACAATTAAATGTTGTCTAAAATACTTTGTGCATTTATTTACTGGTAATGTTTTTAAGAATGATCATTACATATTACTTATTTTCTGTCGATGTCTGAAGTTTGTTTACGATCTTCAGGTGGTATCAAAAAACTTGGTCTGACATTTACAATTGATACCACACACTTTGATTCAAGAATAAAAAATGCATGCTGTAATTAGAGAAATGTATTTGCATATTTTTTAAAAGTTCAATTGGTTTCACCTCTTGGTGACGGAAAATCCGGAATTTCAACCAGTCATTAGAATACAGTTAGTAAATAGCCCACTTATTTGGTCGATTTCACTTTAAAGACCAATCAGAACTTCATGACTTTTTATGAGGACATGGTTCCTAACATGCCCAATATTCGTGCAGATGAACAATTTTCTGAATATATGTACCCACTTATACTGATGATTCTGCTTTGCTCATACCTTCAGCATGAGCTGAAATACCTCCATTTACGAGAACGAACTTCCACTCGCATTACAGCGAGGAATTATGAAACACACACCAGTTCATTTTTGTTTTTATGGACATTAGGATAAATCTTTAGGTAAAAAATGCATAAGCACTACTGCATCCGTTGTTTATACTAGAAATTAAATAGAGGATAACTTTATCTGTCCTTCTTTCATTTGGTATTAACATCAAAGAAAACGAAGAAAATCTACCGTCATTATACTGGATACCAAAACTTCACAAAACTCCGTATAAAGAACGATACATAGCTGGATCATCAAGATGTTCGACTAAACATCTTTCTAAAGTGTTGACTACTATTCTTTCTACAGTAAAAGATGGCCTTCAAAAATATTGTGACGAGATATATTCAACCAGCGGTGTCAGTCAGATGTGGATTCTCAAAAATTCTAAAGATCTACTGCTAAATCTCAGATCACAATCTCTGCAACTTTGCAGCAACATTAAGACCTTTGATTTTTCTACGCTTTATACTACTATTCCCCATGCTCAATTGAAAGATCGACTTCACCATCTCATTAAACAGAGCTTTTTCTATAAAAATGAGAATCGTAGATATAAATTTCTTGTTTTGGGTTATAATAATTCTTATTTGTGAAGAACCACACTGATTCTATCAGAAAATACAGTGAAGATGATATTATCAAAATGCTGGACTTTTTAATCGACAATATATTTGTTGAGTTTGGAGAATTGATATTTCAACAGACAGTCGGTATTCCAATGGGTACTTATTGTGCACCCCTCTTCTGGCCGACTTGTTTTTGTACTCGTATGAAGCAGAATTCATTCGGAACCTTTTAAAAGACAAAAAGAAAAAGTAACTTGCAAAATTCTTTAATTTTACTTTCAGATATATTGATGATGTCTTATCACTGAATAACCCATATTTCAGTCAGTACTTGCATCTCATATATCCCAGTGAACTTGAAATTAAGAATACTACTGACACAAGAAGGACTGCTTCATACCTTGATCTTTTCCTCAATATTGACACAGATGGACGATTTCACACTAAAATCTATGACAAACGGGATGATTTCAACTTCCCAATTATCAATTTCCCATTTCTCAGCAATAACATACACTCTGCTCCGTCATATGGTGTTTACATATCTCAATTGATACGTTATGCTCGAGAATGTTCATACTATACTGACTTCATATACAGGAGTGTGCTCCTTATGCAGAAACTTCTCCAACAGAGTTATGAGGAGGAAAGATTAAAAATGACACTCCGTAAATTTTATGGACACCATCACGAATTGGTTGATCTATACGATGTGTCTGTGTGTAAACTAACTAATTACATTATTACCACGTCCTAGATTTTGGTTTAATATCTATGTCGTCTGTCTGCTAAGTACCGAATATGACTGTTATACCGAGTGTGAATTTGCATTGCTATACGACGTGTATGTATTTTGTACATCCAACATTCATGTATTTATTTTTGATGTTTGATGTTTTCGGTTGGATAATGTGTTATGTCTTATCGTTTGTAGTCCAAATGATTTTAAAATTGCCTTTCAATACCATCATTGTCATGAAAATTGTTTGGACGAGTATTGTGAACATAATTGTATAAAGTTCGAGATTGCATGTTAGTTACGTAAGCGAGTCATTGTTTGTGATATCCTGTGGTGTTTGTCGTTGATGGAATATGTTCGTTGTTGTTCTGCGGTTTGCATGTTGTATCGACTATTACATTATTTGTTTGTGTGCGTTTCTCTGTGATGAATGTTCTTGCGTGTGTTTGTGCTGTATTTCTGTCACGTGGTGTTGTCAATTTAGCGATATTTTTTATATTGTCATAAAGCGGGAGGTTTGGCTAGCCATTAAACCAGGTTCAACCCACCATTTTTTCTTAAAATGTCCTGTACCAAGTCAGTAATAGGGCAGTTGTTATCAAATAGTTCGTTTCTATGTATGTTAGCGTTTGTTTTTGTTGCACTTCAGTGTTCCTGTTGTTCCTTTGTTTTCCTCTTATAGTTGATGTGTTCCCTCGGTTTTAGTTTGTAACCCGGATTTGTTTTCCCTCAATCGATTTATGACTTTTGAACACCGGTATACTACTGTTGCCTTTATTTATGACTAAGAAATGCAATAAGTTGATGTTTGGTGATTATAAAGAAATACTATTTAAAACGTTTTAGTAAGCTTTGAACTACAAATTAAAGCCCCTAAATAAATGACGGGTTCTGCTTAAGTTTTTGGTCAACATAGTTTTGATTAAAGGGAAACATCCAAACAAGTGACAGTATATAGATAATGGCTTTAACTCCACCACGTTCAACTGTTCTAAAGCCCAGATTAAGGATAAGGAAAGTCATTGCGATAAAAATATTCAAAGTACAGATATATTTTTATGTATAAATGTATAAAACACTTTATCAGTACCAAATTATATGCCTGGTATCTTAGGTGAGTTTTTATTACTTATACGTCGATGCCCCTGCTGGTGGACGTTTCGTCCCTGACGGTTATTCCAGCCTAGTAGTCAACACTTTTGTGTTGACATGAAATATAATCGATACGTTCATTTTCTAATGAAATACTGTTTAGAAATAACATAAACGGTATCAATTTTACTGCACCAGAAATGTTGAATAATTCGAAACCCCCAAAAAAATGTTCTCACCGCAGGCATAAATTGCCTTCCACATGTTTTGAATTGAGCGCCTCTGATAAGATTTATCCCAAAAACTCTCTTGATTTTATCGCATTTGTGTTCTCATGGATTTAGAAGCCCGAGGTGATGCTTTACATTATGAGAAATATCATTTGAAATTCTGAGGTTTTAATTATACGATTGATCATTGCTTGCTTAACATCCAGTGGCAAATATTTCATACATATTCATCCCCTCCTTAATTAATATCGCATGTTCAACATTTGAACTGAACTGTATAAGAATAACAACTATACTGCCTGCAACACTATCAGGAAAACCAATCTTTGGCAGTGACAATAACAGTATTTTTAGCAACGTCTTTAAGATTTATCAATAAAATTATACTTCATGATGTTATATTGTTTACTTGAACTTCATAGTTTTGGAAGGGTAATACCCATGTCGCTTTCTTATGAAGTTTACTTAAAACTGCATAGAAATATATACTGTTGTTTTTGTTAAAACATACATACAAACTACATTTCATATTTTTTATCTCAATCTCGTCACCAATACAAGTTCAATATATACAGGTTTCTTCTGTTGAATATTTTATACACGGAGGCATTGGCTACGGGGCGCCGAATGGGACTCTTGTGGTTTTGTACTGGAAATTCAATTTTGTACGGACAAAAGTGAGTTTTGTTCAACAAAAATGAGTTTAGTTTAACAATATTTGTAGCATACTACAAATTTAAATTTTGTCATACAAAATTATCTTTCAGTGGACAAAAGTTACTTTTGTCATGACAAAATTCATTTTTGTAACACAGACTTTACTTTTGTTACCTAATTTGAAAATTGGGCGACAAAAGTCAATTGTGTATGCAAATTAGTTTAGTTTGGATTCTGTGAACTAATTTGCATACAAAACTGAGATTTTGTCACAAAATTCAATTTTTGTTTATTTTGTGTAGACAAAATTGAGTTTTGATAAACAGAAGTGAAAATTTAACACAAAGTCAATTTTGTGCCACAAAAGTCAATTTTGTGTCACAAAGTCATTTTGTCACAAAAGTCAATTTTGTCTACACAAAATAAACACAAAATTGAATTTTGTATTGACAAAATTCATTTTTGTCATGACAAAATTCAATTTTGTGTTTATTTTTGTGTTGACAAAATTGACTTTTGTGACACAAAATTCATTTTTGTGACACAAAATTGAATTTTGTAATGACAAAATTCATTTTTGTAGACAAAATTCATTTTTGTCATGACAAAATTCAATTTTGTGTTTATTTTTGTGTAGACAAAATTGAGTTTTGTTAAACAGAAGTGAAAATTTAACACAAAAGTGAATTTTGTGTCACAAAATTCATTTTTGTCACAAAAGTCAATTTTGTGTCACAAAAGTCAATTTTGTATGCAAATAAGTTTATATTTGCATACCTATTTGACAAAATTCAATTTTGTCATTACAAAAATGAATTTTGTTATTACAAAAATGAATTTTGTCTACAAAAATGAATTTTGTCATGACAAAAATGAATTTTGTCATCACAAAATTGAAGTTCTTATAAAACAAGTCTGTATCACATAGTTTTGTAAGACAAAAATGATTTTGTTATGACAGAATTGAATTTTGTACAAAACCACAAGAGTCCCATTCGGCGCCCCGTATTGGCAGTCTTATAAGTGGATAGTTATTAGAAGAAAAGTGCCAAAAGACACCAAAGTGAGAAACAAAAATAATAAGTCGAAAAATAACAGACAAAACCATGCATGGCCAAAAAGAAAACGACAAAAAGGCAATCAACAGTCTACAAAAGACTACACAGGAAAGTAAAGGCTCAGCAACTCACAACCAACCAAACAGTATTAGGTGATCTTAGATGCATAAGAGGGTAATCAGATCGAGGTTTTCAATGTTACATGATTCCAAATTTATGTTGATTTGCCGAATGCGTACATCGAAAATTTATTTCTCAACTGTGATGTTGTAAACCAAATAAAGGAAATCCGTTGGTAACAATATTGTAAACCAATGAACCCAAAATAACCAAAAAAAGATGCGCAAAAATCACCAAAGATACCAGGTTTATAATGTGGTGTGTCAGACGAGCGTTTTTTTCTACACAAGTCTAATAAATGGCGCTCGAATCAAAACAGTGTGATTTTTACACAATATGTAAACATATACAAATTTGAATATAGTTTCAGAACATTCTAGACAAAAACCTATTTTACCGATTTCCTTCAAAAATTTAATTTTCATAGACGTAACTTTAGTAATTTATATATATGTAATGGCTTCTGTAAAATTGTACTTACGACACCGTATTGCTTTCAATGGAAGGTTCAGCTCCAGATGACTATGCACTGTCAACACATGGTTTGTCCTACTAGATGCAATTGTATTTAATTCGACCAAGTTAACGGAACCAACCCCAACAGCAAAAGTATTGATATTTGTTTTGTGCAAGCGTGCAGCAGCGGCGTCAGTTAGATGTGGATAATTCGAATTCCCGTCCGATATAACTATCAAAAAGTGAGGGACGTTACTTCTAGCTCCATTTCCGGAGGAAAAGCTGTTCTTAAGAGCATAATCAATTGCTAAATCAGTTCTTGTGCCACCGCCATGATAGTGAATCGAACTTATCCCTCTAGTAAGGTCGTTTATATTTGCATAATCATTCAATGTGAAGTGTTCAGTGACCCGTGTTGTAAATGATATTACTCCCATTTGAACATCATTAGGCCCTATGGTGTAATGTTTGGCAAACTCCGCAATGAATTTTAATTCTATATCAAAGTTCCTTGTACCAATACTTCCACTTTCATCCAATAAAAACACTATATCTGCTGGATCGGACACACAGTCTAAATGTGAAAAGTTGTGTTAGGGATTCTCAATCAATAAAATCTACAAATAATTACGCACAAATTTTGAAAATTAGAATAAAAAAGAAATAACATATCAAATAGAAACAATGGTGTCGATATTCTCTTTATTTAGACGTACAGTATACCTGAAAAGAACAATTGAAAGAGACTCTATAGCTTTTAAGATAAAACAGGAATGAAAACTGGGTTGAAGACGACAATCACATCTTGTTTTTAAATGAACTTAAATATTTATTATAAAACTAAATCTACTCACGTTTTGTAGCTGGAAAACAGAATAAATTACTAAATTATTGATATATTCAATTGATTTTTTCAAGAAATGCAACTAAATGAAAATATTAATTTATGAATAACGGCCATGCGAAGCGCTTTTCTTGGTTTACCTTCATCAGGAACGCCAAAAACAAAACATTTGTAAGCCAGGATGTATAGTTCTTTATTTTCGAAGATTGTGTGAATGTTGAAATTATAATACCAAAATAATTATTTATGACTGCTGTAGATATTCTCGAACTTGCGGAAAATTACCGACAAAACCGTTAACACACTTCACTAACGCATTAAGTAGTAGTCCATAGATGAATCATGCAACATCAAAATTTAGTGATGCACCTCTTGAAAAGTTTGAATTAGTCAATCAGTTGCAATATTTATGTAGATGAAATGAATACCATTTTTTTTTCACTTTCTACCAGGACAGATAACCATGATACATTTTACAATAAGTTCTTTAGGAAAACATTGCCGTTATCTCCCTCAGCATTAGTTTTATAATGCATTCTATAGAATTTTTATCTCGCCGGGTAAGGGTCCAAGTGAAAAATTATATATGAATTTCAACATCCTTTTATATTTTAAATAAGATATTAAAAACAACTTGCATATGCAGGCTTCCAATCCATGCATTATATTTTGCATAAATTTGTATATGAAATAGTACTGAAGTATTGGTTCATGTACCAGACTAGCAATTTCCCCCGAATATAGTTTAGAATATTGATTTTTGTTAATTACCTAAATGTTTGGCACATATCATGTAATGGGTAATGATTGTGGTACTGCCTGTTCATGTATGAAAATTTTTCTCAAAAGTAAGAAAATTCTGAAGAAAGTATGAAAAAATATTACAAATGTATGTGAAGATTTTCCATCAACCAATCAAATTTTGCATGGCTGTTTATGTGGACAGATGCTTAACGCATTTTTATGATAAATATATAAAGCATACTAGTAATATATAATAATAAAATAAATGTCAAATTGCAATGACATAAGGACAATAAAAACTCGTCCATCTTGATAATAAGTACTTTGAACTCCCTCAGGCAAAGTTGGCATTAGAAGAATTTGGCTATTTTTAAGTCCTTTTTTTGTTTGTTATATGGCTCTTCAATTGATTCGGTTCTTATACATCCTTGGCTTTCAAATTTTCGGCTTTAGGCGTTCATGATGAAGGTAAATCTATAAAAGCGCTTTGACCGCATGAAATTTATAACGTGTAGTTTTTCATTTTTGTTCAGGGACAACATCATATTTGACAAGGAGATGCTTAGCAACATTAGGGTCATCTGCTGCTATTATTGATGGCAGATGTCTGTGGATATGTTCATGCGTCTTATTATTTATCACATCATTCGTTCCCGTTCATAGTAAAGACTGGCTAGATATATATGAGCATCTTAAAAGAAGATCTAAAAGAGAATTCAATTAGGATTCCAAGTACACCTTTGTTTCACAACATTCAGCAAGCATGCTACCCAAACAGCTGAAAACGAAACCACAATTTTAGAAAGTTTCTTGATTATATTACATATAAGCTTTTCACAGATTTCAATTAATACTTTCAAATAGAAACCCTTTAAAAGTCGATCAATCATGATAAAGAATGGTTTCCGATTTTTGTTTTCAGCTGACCTATAGATTGTACGTGGCATTTTACCTCAATGTATGAAAAATAAATATTTACCAACTGAATGACCACGGTATGAAATGGGAAATTTTATTATAAGAATTTCCGAAACATCACTAATGCAATGTTGGATACAATTTTTATAACCATTTTCATGGAAGATGTGTTTTCTTTACGGTCAAATAAACCCCTCACCAACGTGTAAACTTTCCGACCAGTCAGATATCTCTCTAGTTTAGTAGGGAATATCTCATTTGTTATTAAATTCTAGTTTTTGAAAGTGATTATTTCTACTTGTACTTTTTTGAAAGTTTGAAAATGATACTCCATTTGTATTTGTGGACCCATTTATGTAGTTTTTTGATTAAAACAAACATTATAGAGACTGACTAAAATAGTATTTCCAGTTTGCCATTTGAATCTACAGATGGTTATAAAAATGCAAAATTGTTTGACAATATTCCATGGGATTATTTTTTTCTGAAAGAGGATACATAAGGGACACAAATTGTTGTTGGTCATTAAATGTAGACGTCGAGGACTAAATTAAAGGGAGAGCTTTTATAGAGAATCGTCCAACGTTACAGAGAGCTTTTATAGAGAATCGTCCAACGTTACAGAGCAATCTGTTAACCTGTGACATTTATCGCATCATTTTTTGCGGTGTATGCAAACCGATAAGCATGGATGGGAAGTCTTTGAGGCCATTTGCAAATTATCATTCCTATAAAGGATGTAGTCATGTGAAATTACAAAAATCTGGAATTTAAAATTGATACTATATTTTAGAACAATATAATAAGCTAAAAATATTGATAGATTATGGAACTCCTTTTGAGATATTTAACATTTCTTCTTCATTTAAGGAGAATGGCAGATGATGACCATATTTATGGAACGCCACAGCTGTCTTATGTGGAACTCTGATATTACTTTATGTTGTTTTATTATTACTTGATGATATTTTGTCTTTACTTAATATGGTTTTGACATTACGTAATGATGTTTTGATATAACTCAATATGGAATAGTCATTACTTAATGATATTTCGATATTACACGATATCGTTTCGTATTGACTTGATATAGTTTTGTCATTATTCAATATGGTTTTGTCATTACTCGATGTGGTTTTACCATTATTTAATGTGGTTGTGTCATTAGTCAATGTGGTTTTAACATTACTTGATGTGAATGTGACTTAACGTTATGTAGTTGTTTCATTACATGATGGTTTTGTTATTTCGTAATGATGATTTGCCTATTCTTTATATGGTTTTAACATTACGCAATGATGTTTCAAAATTTGACGATTTTACACTACATGATGTGTTTGTTTCATTATTTGATGTGGTCCTGTCATTCTTTGATGTGGTTATTCCATTACTTGATGAGGTAAAACCACGTGACCAATTCGGAAAAAATATGCTCTATTTTTAAACAGATTTCAATATATCGTTTGTTTAATGTGCTTTGGATGGGTATCGCTATCCAATGAGTTTAAGTTCAAATTAAAGTTCGAGTGGTTGTTCAGAGTTATTTGGTATGAAAAGGGAACGGCAGATAATAATAAGAAAAAAAGTATTAAAAAGTTTATAGTATTTCGGACATAATTGGGATATCCCCAAACCACTTGGTCCTGTTGTTTTTATCCTAAGTTCTCAAACGGAAGCAGTATTTTTGTAATAAATTTGTAAAATATTCCACGGAACCCTGTGTCTCGCCTGATATTGCTGCTGTAAGTGTAAAAGCGTCATGTTGATCGGCTGTACATTTATCTATACATTTATCGGTAAAAAAAAAAAATGTTTTTCTGTAGATGCTTTTCTTGAAATTGAGGAATAACTCCTATACAAGTTTTAAAACACTTCATGGAGGTTTACAAATTTATCATGTCAAAACAGTTTACATGTAATTCGGTTTTATTTAACTAAAACTGTATGGTTTTCAACAATGAGCAAAACCCATACCCTATAGTAAGCTATAAAAGGTCCCGAAATGAAAATGTAAAAACTAGAAACCTAACGATATATAGATAGATCGATAGATAAATACTTTATTCTCTAAAACTAAACACAAGTTTACAGAGAAACATACAATATAAATACAGATACAATAGTCGAGGTAAACAAATCCAGTATGATGTTCGGAAAGTAATATACATGGCATACATGTTTAGTAACATGTATAATGAAAGGTTAAACTCAATAGAAATAAAAAAATAGAGATGGAGACGCCGACGCCGACGCCACTATCGACGACGAAATATAGGTTTGTTGTGTCTCACTGCCGCTACATTGATGTCGCAGGCTCGACACAAATCAAAAGACTTGAACTTTATTGTTAACAAATGAAACACTTCAAATCAACTCACATTAAAGTTACAGGGAAACGGGGGGAGGGGGCCTCGGACTAAGCGACAAAGCATCAATACTATAAAACAAGAATTCTCCGATTTTTTTTTAGCGTAAATGATCATTTGAACTTATACGAATATCAATCTTTTATTTGTAATCAATTGAATTCCCTGATCCACCTCGCACTAATTGAAAAATAAACTTTTTGGAATGTCTGTTTCATATGTGACGACGGACATGTTCCAGTGGTCGTAACCATAAAACCGTCATCTTTTCCTTGAATGTAAACTATCAAATAAAACCAAATCACTGGGTTTGTACTTTCTCGAATAACACGACGGGTGCCTTTCTGGAGCATCCGAGATCACCCCGATGGATTTATATTACCCAGTCATACCGATCTATTGAAACAGCCAAATGAAACTGTTTTGTATGCCACCGCAACTGAAAGTTGGGGGTATTGTTTACCCTGTCCGTCCGTCCGTCCGTCCGTCTGTCCGTCCGTCCGTCCGTCTGTCTGTCTCATTATGGGTATATAGTTATTCCGCATAACTCCTCCTACAGTTTGAATCCTAGGAAGTTTTCTTTACTGTCTGTTTGTACATATATTGAAGGTGTGCATGTGGTCAGGGTTTTATTTTTATTATCTTTTGCTCTTTTGGGAGATAAATGAACATTTTTTGTCATTTTGGGGTATAAGCGGTTTAATGAGTTGAGTGCGGGGCATCACTTTTAGTTTACATTTTTTCTCGTGTTGTGCTGTTACACAACTGTAACAGTCCGATGTACGGTTAGGATTTAGCGCTCACATACATGTTAAACTCCGCCACGTGCACTTTCTTTATGTACCTGCCCCAAGTCAGGAGCACGAAGTTCAATTGTTGTCGTTGTATAAATGTGTGTCATTTCTTTTTTGTAGATTGTCTATTTATAAATAAGACCGTTTGTTTTTTCGTTTGAATTTTTTCACATGTTGCATGGTGGCCTTTTGTAGTTGACTATACGGTGTGTTGAAGGCTGTACGGTTGCCTATATATATGATTTCTTACATCCACTGCATTTAAACTCTGATGGATAGTTGTCTCATTGTCAATCACACCACATCTAACTTTATTTCAACTTCTATGTTGCGTTTTGTATACTGTAACATTGTTTATCTTTTGTACGCATACCGCGGAGCCCTCTTTTCGGAAGCCCGAGCAAAAGTCCTTGTTCCGCGATAGAAAATTTAATTACGAACTCATATAAGATAGCTCGAATTTCAACTCAAAATCTTAATTAATCTAAATGAGACTTAAATTCGAATCTTACTCAAACTCTACCTCAAAAAATGACTCAAATTTAATGTTGTAACTAGAACTCTACCTGAGTTAAATGTGACTCAAACTCGATGTCCAACTCGAAACTCAATGCTAACTAAAACTTTAATTCTAATAATGACTTGAATTCGAAATCGAAGACTAACTCAAAGTTTAACTCAAACAGTAACCCGAACTTTAATTTGAACTCTTAATTCGATGGATGGCCACACTCATCCAAGGCACATACAACATGGAAATCTATCTAAAAATAGAACAGGTTTTTCCGAATTGGTCACGTGATTTTACCTCATCAAGTAATGGGATAACCACATCAAAGAATGACAGGACCACATCAAATAATGGAACAAACACATCATGTAGTGTAAAATCGTCAAACTTTGAAACATCATTACGTAATGTTAAAACCATATAAAGAATAGGCAAATCATCATTACAAAATAACAAAACCACATCATGTAATGAAACAACTACATAACGTTAAGTCACATTCACATCAAGTAATGTTAAAACCACATTGACTAATGACACAACCACATTAAATAATGGTGAAACCACATCGAGTAATGACAAAACCATATTGAGTAATGATAAAACTATATCAAGTCAATACGAAACCATATCGTGTAATATCGAAATATCATTAAGTAATGACTATTCTATATTGAGTTATATCAAAACATCATTACGTAATGTCAAAACCATATTAAGTAAAGACAAAATATCATCAAGTAATAATAAAACAACATAAAGTAATATTAGAGTTCCACATAAGACAGCTGTGGCGTTCCATACATATTGGTCGGCTACGTTTTTATTATCGTGTTTCGGTATATCGAGACAAAAGACCATGAATGAGTGGGTAGCGGTGGTCAATAATTGCGTTCGGCTCGTGCATATCTGATACCGTATATAGATCACAATGAAATACTACTTAAACTTCAAATCTTTTAAAAGATTCGTTGTATCAATAAAATGTGAAACAGATCAGAAAAAAAAAAAACCCAAATGTGTCTGTCAAAGCAATTATCATAAATCCATCACAATGCACACTTAAATAACGAAAACAATACAGTACGTATTAGAAAACATAAAGTCGGCACATAATATGCAAATTACGTCATGTCGCATTAGAAACTAAATCGTTACTTTCGACTTATGAGTTTGAATGTCCCTCTGGTATCTTTCGCCTCTCTTTACAGTTTGAGATAGTTCAGAACTGTTTAATTGTAATTGGTTGTTTCTGGAGAAATGTTCTGTTGTGCTGTGTGGAATTTGGCGACTCCTGTTATCCCTAGTTATTTACAATCAGATTATTATAGGAAAAGTAACATTTTGTTTTTGTTTTAGTATTTTATATTATATAATATTATTTTCTTACTTGAAGATGCACATCCTGAATTACATATATCTGTATTACAACATTTTCTTTCACATGATGATGGTAGATTGGCACACTTTTGAAATAAAAATATTCATATGTATTTTCCAAAATTAAATTGATAAAAAATTACTTTTCAGGCAATGAAAATATAATATCTGCAATTGAATACTACTACTATTTTAAGTTGCACATGAAGCTAGTTATGAATAGAGTACACAAATTGTTGTTGGTCATTAAATGTAGACGTCGAGGACTAAATTAAAGGGAGAGCTTTTATAGAGAATCGTCCAACGTTACAGAGCAATCTGTTAACCTGTGACATTTATCGCATCATTTTTGCGGTGTATGCAAACCGATAAGCATGGATGGGAAGTCTTTGAGGCCATTTGCAAATTATCATTCCTATAAAGGATGTAGTCATGTGAAATTACAAAAATCTGGAATTTAAAATTGATACTATATTTTAGAACAATATAATAAGCTAAAAATATTGATAGATTATGGAACTCCTTTTGAGATATTTAACATTTCTTCTTCATTTAAGGAGAATGGCAGATGATGACCATATTTATGGAACGCCACAGCTGTCTTATGTGGAACTCTGATATTACTTTATGTTGTTTTATTATTACTTGATGATATTTTGTCTTTACTTAATATGGTTTTGACATTACGTAATGATGTTTTGATATAACTCAATATGGAATAGTCATTACTTAATGATATTTCGATATTACGATATCGTTTCGTATTGACTTGATATAGTTTTGTCATTATTCAATATGGTTTTGTCATTACTCGATGTGGTTTACCATTATTTAATGTGGTTGTGTCATTAGTCAATGTGGTTTTAACATTACTTGATGTGAATGTGACTTAACGTTATGTAGTTGTTTCATTACATGATGTGGTTTTGTTATTTCGTAATGATGATTTGCCTATTCTTTATATGGTTTTAACATTACGCAATGATGTTTCAAAATTTGACGATTTTACACTACATGATGTGTTTGTTTCATTATTTGATGTGGTCCTGTCATTCTTTGATGTGGTTATTCCATTACTTGATGAGGTAAAACCACGTGACCAATTCGGAAAAAATATGCTCTATTTTTAAACAGATTTCAATATATCGTTTGTTTAATGTGCTTTGGATGGGTATCGCTATCCAATGAGTTTAAGTTCAAATTAAAGTTCGAGTGGTTGTTCAGAGTTATTTGGTATGAAAAAGGGGAACGGCAGATAATAATAAGAAAAAAAGTATTAAAAAGTTTATAGTATTTCGGACATAATTGGGATATCCCCAAACCACTTGGTCCTGTTGTTTTTATCCTAAGTTCTCAAACGGAAGCAGTATTTTGTAATAAATTTGTAAAATATTCCACGGAACCCTGTGTCTCGCCTGATATTGCTGCTGTAAGTGTAAAAGCGTCATGTTGATCGGCTGTACATTTATCTATACATTTATCGGTAAAAAAAAAAAATGTTTTTCTGTAGATGCTTTTTCTTGAAATTGAGGAATAACTCCTATACAAGTTTTAAAACACTTCATGGAGGTTTACAAATTTATCATGTCAAAACAGTTTACATGTAATTCGGTTTTATTTAACTAAAACTGTATGGTTTTCAACAATGAGCAAACCCATACCCTATAGTAAGTTCTAAAAGGTCCCGAAATGAAAATGTAAAAACTAGAAACCTAACGATATATAGATAGATCGATAGATAAATACTTTATTCTCTAAAACTAAACACAAGTTTACAGAGAAACATACAATATAAATACAGATACAATAGTCGAGGTAAACAAATCCAGTATGATGTTCGGAAAGTAATATACATGGCATACATGTTTAGTAACATGTATAATGAAAGGTTAAACTCAATAGAAATAAAAAAAAATGGAGATGGAGACGCCGACGCCGACGCCACTATCGACGACGAAATATAGGTTTGTTGTGTCTCACTGCCGCTACATTGATGTCGCAGGCTCGACACAAATCAAAAGACTTGAACTTTATTGTTAACAAATGAAACACTTCAAATCAACTCACATTAAAGTTACGGGAAACGGGGAGGGGCCTCGGACTAAGCGACAAAGCATCAATACTATAAAACAAGAATTCTCCGATTTTTTTTTAGCGTAAATGATCATTTGAACTTATACGAATATCAATCTTTTATTTGTAATCAATTGAATTCTCTGATCCACCTCGCACTAATTGAAAATAAACTTTTGGAATGTCTGTTTCATATGTGACGACGGACATGTTCCAGTGGTCGTAACCATAAAACCGTCATCTTTTCCTTGAATGTAAACTATCAAATAAAACCAAATCACTGGGTTTGTACTTTCTCGAATAACACGACGGGTGCCTTTCTGGAGCATCCGAGATCACCCCGATGGATTTATATTACCCAGTCATACCGTTCTATTGAAACAGCCAAATGAAACTGTTTTGTATGCCACCGCAACTGAAAGTTGGGGGTATTGTTTTACCCTGTCCGTCCGTCCGTCCGTCCGTCTGTCCGTCCGTCCGTCCGTCTGTCTGTCTCATTATGGGTATATAGTTATTCCGCATAACTCCTCCTACAGTTTGAATCCTAGGAAGTTTTCTCTTTACTGTCTGTTTGTACATATATTGAAGGTGTGCATGTGGTCAGGGTTTTATTTTATTATCTTTTGCTCTTTTGGGAGATAAATGAACATTTTTTTGTCATTTTGGGGTATAAGCGGTTTAATGAGTTGAGTGCGGGGGCATCACTTTTTAGTTTACATTTTTTTCTCGTGTTGTGCTGTTACACAACTGTAACAGTCCGATGTACGGTTAGGATTTAGCGCTCACATACATGTTAAACTCCGCCACGTGCACTTTCTTTATGTACCTGCCCCAAGTCAGAGCACGAAGTTCAATTGTTGTCGTTGTATAAATGTGTGTCATTTCTTTTTGTAGATTGTCTATTTATAAATAAGACCGTTTGTTTTTTCGTTTGAATTTTTTCACATGTTGCATGGTGGCCTTTTGTAGTTGACTATACGGTGTGTTGAAGGCTGTACGGTTGCCTATATATATGATTTCTTACATCCACTGCATTTAAACTCTGATGGATAGTTGTCTCATTGTCAATCACACCACATCTAACTTTATTTCAACTTCTATGTTGCGTTTTGTATACTGTAACATTGTTTATCTTTTGTACGCATACCGCGGAGCCCTCTTTTCGGAAGCCCGAGCAAAGTCCTTGTTCCGCGATAGAAAATTTAATTACGAACTCATATAAGATAGCTCAATTTCAACTCAAAATCTTAATTAATCTAAATGAGACTTAAATTCGAATCTTACTCAAACTCTACCTCAAAAATGACTCAAATTTAATGTTGTAACTAGAACTCTACCTGAGTTAAATGTGACTCAAACTCGATGTCCAACTCGAAACTCAATGCTAACTAAAACTTTAATTCTAATAATGACTTGAATTCGAAATCGAAGACTAACTCAAAGTTTAACTCAAACAGTAACCCGAACTTTAATTTGAACTCTTAATTCGATGGATGGCCACACTCATCCAAGGCACATACAACATGGAAATCTATCTAAAAATAGAACAGGTTTTTCCGAATTGGTCACGTGATTTTACCTCATCAAGTAATGGGATAACCACATCAAAGAATGACAGGACCACATCAAATAATGGAACAAACACATCATGTAGTGTAAAATCGTCAAACTTTGAAACATCATTACGTAATGTTAAAACCATATAAAGAATAGGCAAATCATCATTACAAAATAACAAAACCACATCATGTAATGAAACAACTACATAACGTTAAGTCACATTCACATCAAGTAATGTTAAAACCACATTGACTAATGACACAACCACATTAAATAATGGTGAAACCACATCGAGTAATGACAAAACCATATTGAGTAATGATAAAACTATATCAAGTCAATACGAAACCATATCGTGTAATATCGAAATATCATTAAGTAATGACTATTCTATATTGAGTTATATCAAAACATCATTACGTAATGTCAAAACCATATTAAGTAAAGACAAAATATCATCAAGTAATAATAAAACAACATAAAGTAATATTAGAGTTCCACATAAGACAGCTGTGGCGTTCCATACATATTGGTCGGCTACGTTTTTATTATCGTGTTTCGGTATATCGAGACAAAAGACCATGAATGAGTGGGTAGCGGTGGTCAATAATTGCGTTCGGCTCGTGCATATCTGGTACCGTATATAGATCACAATGAAATACTACTTAAACTTCAAATCTTTTAAAAGATTCGTTGTATCAATAAAATGTGAAACAGATCAGAAAAAAAAAACCCAAATGTGTCTGTCAAAGCAATTATCATAAATCCATCACAATGCACACTTAAATAACGAAAACAATACAGTACGTATTAGAAAACATAAAGTCGGCACATAATATGCAAATTACGTCATGTCGCATTAGAAACTAAATCGTTACTTTCGACTTATGAGTTTGAATGTCCCTCTGGTATCTTTCGCCTCTCTTTTACAGTTTGAGATAGTTCAGAACTGTTTAATTGTAATTGGTTGTTTCTGGAGAAATGTTCTGTTGTGCTGTGTGGAATTTGGCGAATCCGGTTATCCCTAGTTATTTACAATCAGATTATTATAGGAAAAGTAACATTTTGTTTTTGTTTTAGTATTTTATATTATATAATATTATTTTCTTACTTGAAGATGCACATCCTGAATTACATATATCTGTATTACAACATTTTCTTTCACATGATGATGGTAGATTGGCACACTTTTGAAATAAAAAATATTCATATGTATTTTCCAAAAATTAAATTGATAAAAAAATTACTTTTCAGGCAATGAAAATATAATATCTGCAATTGAATACTACTACTATTTTAAGTTGCACATGAAGCTAGTTATGAATAGAGTAGATGCAAAAGTTATTATTCTTATCAATTTTAAGTTAAGGTTCTATGTCTGTGGTCAAATATAGAGGAAAGTGTAATTTGAACAGAAAGCAAAATTTATTTTTCTTATCCCTATCTTAAGCATGGAAAATATATTCTATTTTCGGTGATTGTGGAAGAGTATTTTTAAAAGTATTTTTTTGTTGTTGTTCTTGTGTAGAATTATGTTTCATTTCAGTGCAACTGCTGAAATATCCTTAATGTGAACTAAGTTTTATTCATAGACTATTTAAGACATTACCACTATCTTTTTCTTGCACTGAGAATGCCATGTATATCCATGAGATAAACCACTATCATATTTGTGTTCATAATAGCATAACTGAAATAGAAAATGTGAATATAAAGAAACAAACATAAGCGAGACATGAAAAACGAAAGAAAATTTATTTATCCTAATATTATTTATGTCACTCAAATGTATTACATCTTGGGAAACTTTTTAACACAAAGAAAAGTTCTCTTCGTAAAAGGCTGGGTAAACTAATTTAAATCATAAATGAGAATCGCTCCTCCGGTCTGGACCACATTACCATGTTGTCTTCTTTTTCTTTTTTTTTTTCATAGTGTATCTCATACTACCCCATGTATCATTTGTATATCATGTTTTGCATGTCCTTATCTGTACCTTTGATTATATTGGTTTTTAGAGAATAATGTAAGTATTGTTGTTGTTGAAGAAGAGAGGCGAAAGATACCAGAGGGACATTCAAACTCATAAGTACACGAAGGAAATCATTTTTAGGCTAAAAGTAAATAATACATGTGCAGTTATTCCATAAAAAGTGTTATCCGAAACAACCTATAAGTAACTTACCATTAATAATGGTATACGCATTGGTGAAATATCTATTACAACTTTTGGAATACTATGAATGCCAAATGATTTGACTAGTTCTTACTACGTTTGATAATAATTTTTCTGATTTTTCTCATACATCCATATATGGTTAAATAAGATTCGACGGTGAATTGTGTTTTAGTCTGAAAATTCATAGGAGTATTTTGTAGCAAATATTTTAATGCTCAAATCTGTATTTCAACTTATTTCGGATAATTAGAATTTGCTATAAACTCCTGCACCTCTTATCAGAATTTTTTTCAGGCTCTATAGCCTAGCAACCAATCAGATTACTCAAAATTCAAAATTTGTTATGTCTGGAATTTATTATAAAAGAAACAGATTTCATTATTTATTTTTCGCATTTAAACATGAGCCATTACTCCCTTTGCATCCCCGCATCTTCCTGAAATTAACAAATTTGGCTTCCAGCATTCACCAGTCAGCATCGTGACTGTTTCAATTAAAAAACTTGGTGAGCGATTTTATGAAAGTAGTTTTTTTTAAAACTTTTTTGTGCTTTAAAGAAGATGGCATCGCTTGCAGATCATTGGTAGTCTATGTTTGATTAAATCGCATCAGGATGGTCTCTGGGCAATTTAGAGCCTTACACACAGAACAGTTACTTGTCTATTGTTGAAAACCGTATCATAGATAGATAGGAAAACCACGATAAAAGGAATTAACAACAAAATTTTACCGTGCAAGAGATCAAAAGCAAACAGGATTAACCGAATCCTCCGAGAAAAATAGCCGCCAAACAAAAGAAGATATTCTGTTTCGGATAGCTTTATTGCTGTCTACACATCTCCTTATTTTCATTCTTTTTACTAATTTCAGACTGTTAATTTGTCATCAAATAACATTCAATATGATCAAAACAAGTTTTAAAAAATAACTAACTTCATTATCACTGCACAGCTTTATCGTGTTACAACTCTGTGTATCTTTCAAAAAATCGCATGAATAACAAAGCAATCTTCCTGCACGTTGCAAATCTGGAAAAAAAATCATTGCGTTAGATTGACATCAAAGTTATTTGCTGCATCTATAAAAATCCTAACAAAAAAAGAAGGAGTCAGAATTCCATTTTATCCTTGTCTCGAAAATCCCAAAGTATTATACATCTATCAGATAATATGATGAGATGAATTTTGTCTGATAAGTCAAAGCATATCTAGGTTTTGTCTTACCTTTTTGCTTTATACCTTAGAGTTTACTTAATTTACTGTGGATTCATTATTATTTGTTGGATACCAATTTTCGTGGAATTCGTTGGTAAAGGTGAACTACGATATTAAATGTTCAACGAATGACAAATATCCTATAGGCTTGCAGACTTCGGTAAAACCACGAAATTAAATATCCACGAGCATGCAAGTTTTCCTTAATCCACGAAAATTGGTACCGACGAAAATAAATGAATTCACGGTATGAGAAACCTGCTAAAACTGTCAAAATTTACTAATTATCAGACGTTTTTCACTATACGTGAATTACTGGCAACAGCCTTAAAAATAGCTGGCAGAAAGACGAAAGGTTTTTTTTGTAAAATAACTAATGTTTGTCAATATGTGTGCTATGACATGTCTATGACATAACAATATGTTATAAATGATAATTTTGCACATAATTCACCAGACAGAATCATCTTTTAATTCATCAAAACATCATTATGATTTTGAGAGCAGTTTGAAATACACCATAATAGCTGCTTGTAACATACCTACTGTTTTAAAATGTTAAAAAAATATTGAAATTGAAAATACAACTTGAATTTGCTTGACAGTGTTTATCTTCTGTCATCAATGTTCTCCTCCAAATCTACCGTAGCAAATTCATATTCATTCATATCAATAATCTTATGCCTTACTGTTCGATAGCTTGAGTCAAGTTGCAAAAAATTTGAACTGCATCCTTTGAAATCTAATTTTTCCATGTAAGAGCTAATGACAATCTACTTTAAAAAATATATAGATACTAACGTTCAAATAAAACGCGCTAACTTACGTGTCGAGCTACATAAAGAGTCTACATTACAGAGATCACTTTGACAGCATTTTTCACATATAACTGTTGGGTTAAAACTGTCTTCAAAAGTCTGATTAAACGGACTTGTGTCTATCTCCTTATTTTCTCTTTTCCCGACATGATTTATGGTTGCACATACCTTGAAATAAAGAGCACGATTTTTGTATGATTAAAGAATAAAGAGAAATAAAGTATACGTTTGATGACCTCAAGGTGGCTTTTGCGTCATCTGGTTTCTCCTCCATTGATGCATACCCCCACACCCCATTTAATGTGTATATTTTTTCAAGGAGAATTTTGAAAATAAAATCCAATGATATTATTACACAAATCAGTGTCTGGGTGGGTTTTACATATATTAGTTATTTTTATGATAGAGAAAAATGGGTCGACTACAGAAAAATGGCCCCAAAAATCAAAAATAGAGAGAAAAAAAGACCAAAAAAAAAAAAAAAAACAAACGAATAGAGAATGATGGGGGTGTTAAAATATAGAAAATAGAGAATAATGGACAATGTTAATAAAGAATAGAGAAATGGTTCTCCCATCCATACCCTCCCAAATGAACTTAATGATTAAAAATATAGTTTATATATAAACAACACAGTAAAATTATTGACGATTTTTGCAATTTCATAATGTAAGAAAATACTCAGGTGGGGCAAGACAATACAATTGATAGGTTAAGGCGGGGCAATACAATTGATAGGTCAAGGTTGGGCAATACAATAAATACGTCAAGATAGTGGCAATAAAAAAAGTACAACATGGAAGGACAGACGGAACCACAGCTAAATGAAAAGTGGCGAAAAGATAAAAAAAAACAGATAAAAAAATAACAGCATAGAAAATTTGAATTTAATCAAAGTTTCAGCAATACAACGTTCTAAACATAAGGGTTATCTCGGGTTTGTTTGATATGAGGTCAACCTAACTTGTTTACTGCGGATCAATAAAACTAATGCTGGTACGCAAGATACATTTAGAGAACGAGGTCTGATAAATGTTTGCTTAAAGAAAATATAATGCCACTCAAAACTAGTATCTAATTTAATTCGATAATAACTTTAAAAACTGCAACAAAAAAACAACAACAATCTCATTTTTTATACTATAATATACATGAGAATGACAAGAATTATCAAAAATAGTGAACAGTAGAACAGACCACACGAAAAACAGCATCCTATATATTTGTAGTAACATAGACGTACAATCAACGACAACAACAACAACAACAACGAACAATTGATCCAGATATGATGGTTTGGATTACGTATGCAAAAATAGAAAATAAAGAAATATGCCAAAAAAAAAAGAAAAAAAAAAGAAGAACAATGGGGTGTTAAGATATAAAGAAAAGTTAATGATTGCAAAATGAAGCTGTTACAAAAGCTCTTAAACAGAGTCCGCTTAAGACCTCCATGATTACTTGTCCATTCTTGCAATTCAAATTGTTTAATATAATAGCGTGGGTCAAAATGTTTCCAAGATATGCTGATACTATGGTCATTTTTGGAATTTTTGTAGAAATTTACCAACATTGAAATCACAGTCATTTGAAGTTCAATTATCCTTCATGAAAATTAAGGTCACTACAATTCCCAAAAAACAAGGTCAAGTGAGGCATTACAATAAATAGGTCAAGGTAGGGCAATAAAACAATCAAGGCAAGGAAGGACAGACGGTACCATAGCTAAAGAAAAGAAAAAGAAAGGAACATTTAGAGAACGAGGTCTAATGAATGTTTGCTTAAAGAAAATATAATGCCACTCAGAAAAAGTATCTAATTTAATTCGATAATAACACCAAAAACTGCAGAAGAAACCCAATCTCATTTTTTATACTATAATAAACATAAGAATAACATGAATTATCAAAAATGTTAGACAGTAGAACAGACCACACGAAAAAACAGCATCCTATTTCTTTGTAGAAACATAGACGTACTATCAACGTCAACGACAACAACGAACAAATGATCCAGATAGGATGGTCTGGATGGTGCATACAGAATAGAAAGAAATAATAAATAATAGAAAAAATATGCGAAAAATAAAAAGAAAAGAGAACAATGGGTTGTTAAAATATGAAATATAATTAATGATTGCCAAAGGATGCTGTTACAAAATCTCCAAAACAGAGTCCGCTTAAGACCTCCACGCTTACTAGTACATTCTTTTAATTCAAATTGTTCAATATAATAGCTTGGGTCAATATGTTTCCAAAACATAATAAATTAACAAAAATTCCGAACTCCAACGAAAATTTGAAACGGAAAGTCCCTTATCAAATGGCAAAGTCAAAAGTTTAAACATATCAAACGAATGGAAAACAACTGTCATATTCCTGACTTGGTACAAGCATTTCCTTATGTAGAAAATGGTGGTTTTATAGCTAACTAAACCTCTCACTTGTATGACAGTCGCATAGAATTCCATTATATTGACAACAATGTGTGAGCAAAACAAACAGACATAATTGGCAAAACTGTCAAAAATTAGATATACTGCTGCTAGGGTCGTTTTTACAAGAACTGTAGATAAATCTTTTACGGAAATTTACCAACATTGAAATCACATCCATTTGAAAGTTAAGGTCACTACAGTTCCCAAAATGCGGCGGGGGCATAAAAAGAGATTGGTTTTTTTTGCAGTTTTTTGTATTGTTATTTTCGAATTAAATTAGAAACTTATAGTTTCTTTTAGCAAACATTATTTCTGTTTGGGTTGGTCATCCAATTTTGTCAAAACTGTCATACAAGTGGGAGGCTTAGCTAGCTGCAAAACCATATTTTCTTGGAAAATGCCTGTACCAGGTCACGAATATGACCGTTGTTTTTCACTCGTTTTGTTGATTGATAACGTTTGCTATTGTCAGTTTTATGGACTTTTTAATTTTGAATTTACCTTGGAGTTCAGTATTTTTGTTTTACGTTTTTAACACAGCCTAAAAAATTCCCGAAAGGTTTCTATAGCTGACCCACCACTTTTAGGACTAGTATGTCCTAAAGTTTTTAGTAGTTCGGCTTACGGTTTCTGAGAAATGCGAGAAACCCGAAAAAAAATTAGAAGAAAAAGAACTAAGCAAACACAAAAAGTCTAAAATTAGAGAAGCGTATTTCGTATTTGTATTTAAGTGACGAACATGAGAATTTTGCAGAAAAAAAACATTCTTATACCATTTCATTTGAACTTTGGTGGATAGTTGTCTCATTGGCAATGATACCACATCTCCTTATTTTTTATATGTTTTATAAATAGAAAAAAATGGCTTAACATATAGACATTAAGATTATTAGAATCTACTCCAACTTCTTTCACAACAAACGTATTTTATAAGTAATTTCGATTTTTAAAACCACTACACAAGTGAGCTTGACGCCATTTTGTCCTAGGTTAAAGTTGTTTTTTTGACATTGATACATCTTTTTTTATTTATATTGTATTTATATTGTGTCATAGATCAAACTTTTTCGTTCAGTGTATATTTACTTGCTTTTGTGTATATGTCCTTTGGATCGAGTTAAGCCATTTTAATTGAAATTTTATTGTGTGTCTTTTTATGTTGTAATGTAACACCACTGTCTCAGGTTAGGGTGAAGGTTGGCGCCTGTTAAAACGTTTAAACCCGCTGCATTTTTATGCACTTGTCCTAAGTCAGGAGACTGTTGTTCAGTAGTTGTCGTTTGTTGGTGTGGTTCATAAGTGTTTCTTGTTTCTCGTTTTTATATAGATCAGACCGTTGGTATTCCTGTTTGAATTGTTTAACACTAGTCATTTTGGAGCCCTTTATAACTTGCTGTTCGGTGTGATCCAAGGCTCCGTGTTGAAGGCCGTACTTTGACCTATAATTGTTTACTATTTACACATTGTGACTTGGATGGATAGTTGTCTCATTGGCACTCATACCACATTTTCTTATTTATATTAAAATATGAATTCAGTAAATTTTTATTCTTGATTTTGAATATGAGAAGTAATTATAACAGAAAGATTCAACCATATCGATAACCCAAATTTCCTACATTTTTATACGTTTCATATCTCTTTGCAATCTTAATTATATTCGTATCATCATTTAAAGTGTATATCAAATAATCTGCATTTCACATTCGTTATTTCGTTCATAGATGCAATAGATCTTGATCTCAATACATAAATTAAGTACAACATATTTTAGTCAATTGCGAGTAGTCATTTCTGGTAAATCTAGAAAAGCGCTTCGGACGCTCAACATTTTATTTTCAAGCACTTGGTCGATACCATTGCTGCTGTCTCTGATAATGTCATTACCACAATAGTCAATGAGTCGGTTTTGACAATATTTATAACACCTTTCTTAAATTCGCTTATGTTAGATTTATGACTTGCTAAGAAACTAAGGTTCTAACTTCATGAGACAAAGTTGGCCTTAGATGGATTTGACTATTCTTTTTATGCTCCTTTTTGTCATAAGCTATTCACATATTCAAGTAATCATATACATCATTAGATTTCCATTTTTATATTTGAGCGTTCTTGGTGAAGGTAAATTTAGAAAATCGCTTCGGATGCACCAACATTAGAAGCACTTCTTTCTTTAACATTAATAGTTATAAAAATTTAAAAAAAAATAAAATTTTCTGATGTTCTACCTGACTATCTTTACAGCCGACATCGTAAAACGTATGACCATCATCTGTTAGATACTTTCGAACAAAACATTGCTGAAAGAATAAGAGATATTGAAAAGTTTACATATAAAACCTCCAAGCAAATTAATTTTAAAAGCTTTACTTTCGACGAAATAAAACCATTTTACAGCTTATTCGTCAACATCGCGAGCTTACCGATAAAAGTTCTCGCTTGGGTTGTTATACTTATTTTTGTGTGCATAAATATTGTTAAAAGTAAGTCGATTAGGTCATTTGTACCGTTATCGACAACAAGCAAATAATTCCGCTCATTCCAGTTCAATGTACCGTCTTGAACTTCCAGTAGTAAAACTTTCGAAGCCGTTTTGACGGCCTCAATGTGCCATGGAGATGGATTCCAGGTATAAAAATCCAACAATTTCCTTTGCTTTGCATTTTGTCAAGTGAGTGTTGGGATTTTGGATCATCAACCATACTTTTCACTTCAAAATAATCAAGTCATTGAATTAAAAATAGACTATTTTTTTAACGCGATACTGCTGCTTACATTTCATGTGTTGTGTCACATGACCATGTTTGCAAGAATCGCAGAATGAGGATTAAAATCATGGTTAAAGTATATCCAAAAAGGGTTATTGAGTGGAGACGAGACTTTACATTAGGTCTTACAAAGAGGCACCATAAAAATTATAAAACATCCAAATGATTCAGACCAATGCTTTCTATTGATATTTTTCGATAGGATATAATTGGACAATCTCCGGCGCAGAGTTCATATCCGTTCCGTACATGCTCCGCAATACTACACTTAATATGACCTCTGCAATACGATTGGCTGACTCCATGAGGAAATTTCCTCGTGGCGGTCAAGCGGAAAGAAACATATAAATAGGCTCGTAGAGATACATGATAGAAATTAATGATAATGTCAAATGACTATTTATGATACAGATTGAGGTTCCATATCAACAGAAATTATGACTAATTGTTGTTGTGTTTTAACACAGCGTCAAAGAACAATCCTGACAAGTTCCTAGAGTTGGTCCCATTGATTTTTACTCTGCATACACCTTAACTGTACACTGGCATACTACACTGCCGACAAAATTTCAGTCAAGATCGGATAAACAAAAAAAGACAAGTCGAAAGTAAACATGTCAGAAGGGATGAGAAATGCTCCTCTCCTCTCGGAAATGTTCCGAGCATGTGTCCCCCCCAAAAAAAAACAAAAAAAAAAACAAAGAAACCCGTGTTATAAAGGTCACCGCACTTTATTACCATATCATCTGTTACAGTAATTATAATTGACAGATCAGCAACTCTCACATGTCTGCACGTTCTTAAATAAACATAATTAAAGAGATCAATTGAAGTTCTTATACACATATTGTCATTCTGTAGTCTGACCATCAAACGATGTACTTGTTAATAAATTAGTTATAGAAACTGGATGGTATTATTATAAAGCAAATATATTACACATTTTGGCGACGAGGATAACTGGAATATTAAAATAAATGTGAAATTCTACACGTAATAATGCCGACTTACGGGAAATTAGACTCTTTTGATGAATCCGAAGATTGGACACAATATGTAGAACGTATGGAACATTATTTTAACGCTAATGAAATAGACGATGGAGACCAGAAAAGAGATATTTTCTTAAGTGTATGTGGGAAAAATATCTACAAATTAATTAGGGATTTATTAGCACCAGCCAAACCAGGAACGAAATCACTTGCCGTTTTAACTAAACTAGTGAAAGACCACCGAGATCCAGTACCATCAGAAATTATTCAAAGATTTAAATTTAACAGTAGAACAAGACACAACGATGAGTCAGTGAGGACATTTATTGCAGCACTAAGAAGTCTGACAGAACACTGTAATTATGGTGACACGTTAAATGCGATGTTACGAGACAGGTAAGTCGTCGGAATAAAGAGTGACCGCGTTCAGAGGAGGCTGTTAGCAGAGCCGAATTTAACTTTTGAAAAGGCATTGGGAATTGCTACCGCTATGGAGACTGCTGAGAAGAACGCACAAGACATCCAGCGAGTGGGACAAATGCAACAATTCAGAAACAAGTCAACAAAGTTTCAAAATCGTACACGAGAAACAACTCTGGAAATTCGAAACAAGGAGATTGTTACCGGTGTGGAGGAAATCACCTAGCCGCCGATTGCAGATTTAAGGAGGCAAAATGTCACAGTTATAAAAAGAAAGGACATATAGCAAAGAAATGCCGTAACAAATCTGTTAATGGGAATTTAAGTGAAAATCACAGAGAGTTTAAACCACGTTTTAAACCACGTGCTCATTTCATGGAGCAGGATGAAAGTAGCGAAAGTGAAAGTGAAAATGAAGTTTACTCAGTTTTTCATTTTGGAAATAAATCTAATGAGGCATATAAAGTGCAAATCAATGTGAATGAATGTGAAATAGCCAAGGAGATAGATACCGGAGCGTCAGTTTCTATCATGAGCGAGGATACTTACAAGGAATACAAGTCTAAATTCAGAATCGAACCGACAGTGCTGTACCGAAATATTTCAAGGCTCGCCCTTTGCCGTATGCGTTGAAGGATAAAGTGGAGATGGAACTTGAACGTCTTGAGAAGGAGGGTCAAATTCAGCAAGTGGAATTTTCCGACTGGGCCGCTCCAAAAGTACCTGTAGTTAAGGAGAACGGATCTATTAGAATTTGTGGTGACTACAAGGTAACCGTTAATGCCGTTTCGAAGTTGGATAATTGTCCGATTCCTAAAACTGAGGATTTATACGCAACGCTTGGAGGAGGACAATAATATATAAAATTGGATTTAAATCAAGCATACAAACAAATTGAACTAGATGAGGACAGTAAAAGGTATGTGATTATAAACACGCATAAGGGTTTATTCAGATACAATAGACTTCCGTATGGTGTAGCGTCCAGCCCAGGTATTTTCCAAAGAACACTTGAAAATGTTGTTCAAGGTATCGCCAATGTTTTGGTTCGAGTAGATGATATACTGACAACGGGTAAAACAAGGGAGGAACATCTAAATACTCTCTCTGAGGTTTTGTCTAGATTTAAGAGAATAGGAATTCGGTTAAAGAAACAGAAATATGTGTTTATGGCCGAAGAAGTTATTTATTTGGGATTTAAAATAAACAAACACGGAATCTATCCAGTGGAGAGTAAAGTTGAGGCGATAGATAAAGCCCCAAGTCCGACAAACGTGACAGAATTGAAAGCTTATCTGGGAATGCTGAACTATTACAATAGATTCTTACCAAATGTGTCTCACTTGTTTAAGCCGCTACATGTACTTCTACAGAAAGACACAAAATGGAGTTGGGGAAAAGAACAGGAAAAAGCGTTCATAGAGTCAAAACAGCTGTTGAAATCCGCATCAGTGCTTGTACATTTCGATCCGAAAAATACATTAATCTTAGCATGTGATGCATCTCCGTATGGAGTCGGGGCCGTACTTTCGCATAAAATGGACGACGGCAGTGACAAACCAATAGCTTTTACATCTCGAACACTTACATCAGCAGAGAAGAATTATTCCGTTCTTGAAAAGGAAAGTCTGGCCATAATATTTGGTATCAAGAAATTTCATCAATATTTGTATGGACACCCCGTTACAATCATAACCGATCACAAGCCGTTCATAGGTTTATTTCGAGAAGATAAACCTATACCGACAATGACCGCATCTCGAATTCAAAGGTGGGCATTGACTTTAGCTGCATATGAGTGCACGATTGTATACAAAAAAGGGAGTCTGAACGGTAATGCGGATGGACTAAGTAGACTACCGCTGAAAACAAACGTTGAAAAGACACCAACGCCAGGTGATACTATATTATTAATGGAACATTTAGCCACTACGCCAGTTGATGCTAAACAAATTCAAAAGTGGACACGCAAGGACACAATACTGTCTTTGGTGCTTAGATACATTTTGAATGGGTGGCCGTCAAAATGTCCCGGTGAAGACATAAGACCGTATTATATTCGAAAAAATGAACTGTGTAGTCAGGACGGGTGCATATTGTGGGGAGGAAGAGTAATTATACCACAACCAGGGCGTGAGGCCATGTTAAATGAATTACACCAAGGACATCCAGGGATTACCAGAATGAAAAGTCTAGCAAGAAGCTATATATGGTGGCCGGGAATGGACAATGACTTGGAATTAACTGTAGTTAATTGTTACAGTTGTCAGGAAAACCGAAAATTACCAGCAGAAGCACCGTTACATCCGTGGGAATATCCGATGGTTGATTGATAACAAAGGCATAATAATCCTCATAACCGTTTGAAGTGCATTAAGTACTTCGCAGTGCATGTGTGTACATATCGTTTAGTGTAAGAAATAACAAGACCAGTGCGAACATTTTTATTTTTATTTTCATAGTAGGGACATTATAGTTTTAGTGCAGACAAACTTTAACGAATGAATCTTTGTGATCTGACATTTTTATTTGTTTTCAAACTGATCTGGACTTATCAATCAGTAGCCGTGAAAAGACATTAATTTTGTGTAATTGAGTTAATTTGTTTTTAATTATTTTTTATCTAAGGCCGGAGAAGTGTTATAAAGTTCACCGCACTTTATTACCGTATCATCTGTTACAGTAATTATAATTGACAGATCAGCAACTCTCACATGTCTGCACGTTCTTAAATATACATAATTAAAGAGATCAATTGAAGTTCTTATACACATATTGTCATTCTGTAGTCTGACCATCAAACGATGTACTTGTTAATAAATTAGTTATAGAAACTGGATGGTATAGTATTATAAAGCAAATATATTACAACCCGGATCTCCTGTACTTTGCGATCGCAATATTGTCAGTCTGATTAAAACCATCCCCCACTATCTACCTACAAACGCAACTGAAATACTGGTATTATTTGGTTATGATATTATGAGCAGATGTACAAACCTGGTATGTCATCCTTGTGCCTGATGCAGAGGGGTTGATACATATTGTAAGGTGCCCCATATGCAAGAGGCATGCTAATGACATGCCCAAGTATACATAGTACTAAATAGAAAAATACTTATATATAATATAAATACAAGAAGGTACATTATTATTATTGGTGAGAATAGGTAACTACCATGTCATCCTCGTGTCTGATGCAGAGAAGCTAGATCTATATTTTGCCTTCATCAATCCGATCACAAACAGATATTCTCTAAATAAAGTAACCAGATTAGTTTTTGGCTAGGAATCAAGTGCTTAAAGTTAGGACAGAGTGAGTTAATAATGGAGTAAATGCAGTTTCTCCTAGTTAAAGATGGTGTGCATGAAAATAAAAAATGTTTTTATCATCAATTTCATTTGAGGTGCACCTGAGACATTCTGTGTTTTGTCGAGAAATACTATGATATCTACCTTGTTCAATTATAAGTCTATGTGGCCCGAGAACACAGTTATTTCGTAGTGCATTTCTTTTACACAAAAAACGCAAATTAAAAAAATCGCACCTACTCTATCCTTAAAAGATTTTTACAGTGTAGTGTACTACTTTTGGAACAAATTATATCAAAATTATAGAAAAGTCTATCGGCTCTAACTTAAAATATGGACAATTTTATATTAATGGGGTCTGTAATTCAGTTTGACAGCTTCAGACATACTAACTTTTGACCTTTTTACACTGGACCAAATCACTACTTTACCTAAAAATTTATGCCCAAATGTTTTTTACATGTAATTTCCTCCCCTACTTACTACTTTTTACATAAAATATAAAGAATAAAATTTGGAAGGTATATGAAAAAAATTTGCAAGTTATACACTGTCCACACTAGGGACTCTATTTGTAGACCACGAAAATCAAAGGACGATAACTGTGTCCCCGGACCATGTGACGAAATACGCAATCGAGTAAAATTTCTCCTTCGCTCAACGGATCACAATGAAATAAATTATCTTTCAAGACCAAAATTTATCTTGAAAGTGGTATAGTTACAGAGCTTTCCATCAGCACAGTTGTGCATCTGGAGTCTCCACTGATCCTCATAGTACTGGTACAGATTTTTTTTTTTATACTATAAAATTTAAGCTTTAATTGCTTGCAGAAGCTAAACTGCCAACCCCTTTAATATTCTTTAGAAAGAAGTTTAAGGATCCATACCATGGTCCAATTTTTGACTCATGTAGCAATTTTGACTCTAAATATGCCTCCTTCAGTAATGGAACAAGATGAACCCAAATTTTCAAGCCTGTGCCAGTATCTGATCATAGACTTTGCAATGTAAACGCGAACTGGTCTTTTTTTTTAAGATCGATTCAATTCCATGCAGGTGTAATAAACGGGGTCTAATTAACACAATTTCTGTTTTAGATCATGAGGCCCCTCATGGGGGTGTCCAAGTAATCACATAATCACAAATTTTTTGCCAATATAATCACATAATTATTAATTATTTTTTTAAACAAGGTAATCAAATAATAAAAAATACAGTCCTAAATTATCAAATAATCAAATAATCATGAAATATTTGGTCTGGTAATCAAATAATCACTATGAAAACGGCCAAGTAATCACATACTAATAATCAAAAACACCATGAGGAGGCTCGATCGTGCATCTGTAGGCATTTATAAATTGATAACATGTATCGAAATATTCCGTAATGTTGCTAGAACCTCAGTTTAAGTATACACATTCAGCTGTCATACCGTGATTATCATTGGAACCTGGTCCGACCTCTTTTTTTTTTTATATCAATGATATTTTATTGATATGCATTCCTCTTTAATTCTTCATTCCGTCAACTACTAACCACAGACACGATTATGTTTATTATACAAAAATTGCGCACCTGGTACCTAAACTCTCTGCGCCGGAGATTGATTTTGACAAATTTCCCTTGGCCGCCATTTTGGAGGGGTAAATGATTGATTTTCCTATTTGAGTAACCAAAATGAAACATGAGGTGCAAACAAGTCTGATAAAATAAATTATATCGTAGTTTTGAATCAAGCAAGGCTAAAAAATTAGAATTGTTCAGAAAACAACTATTTCTAAAGTCTAGCTGTCATTATAGCGTCAAGTTGAATTTGGCTCATATATGAAGACATTTGTGCACTTACACCTCCACAATGGCGACAAAAGGGAAGAAACTCTTGCTCAAATTGCATCAACCGAATTCTTTCTATTGTTCTGAAGTAGAAAAGTCCAGGTTACGTAAAGTGTTCAAACATTCCGCAAATCAGAGTAGCAGAATGTGTTTGTTAGATCTAAACAAGGTTAGTAGTTGTCATACTTTAAAATTTTTTTTTTTTTTTTATAATAGAGCACGTCTATAAAAACTGTTATAATTGTTTTAAACTAATTCACCGGGTGTAAATTTGAAGATATAAAACATATATTCATAAGAACCACAAGAATTTAAACGTATCACTTAATAGAACTTTGTAAAATAGACATACCTCATGATCGCCGCATCTTACAACGTGTGTACAACTTAATGGGTCATCAAGGGTGTTACATTTTAAGCACTCTGGTCCTTTAGCTGGAAACCCAAAGCAGGCATATTATGAAAAGTGATATTTCGTGTAAGAAAACTAAGTATATTACAAAGAATGTTCAACGTACAATTTTCAATAACATGTATACAGACTCAAAAGATAATAATTCAATAAATTTATGATTTCCCCATTGTGTGGTAGGAACTGGGCCTATGCAGAGGTTTTATGTTTGAAGATGATCACTACTGTTCATTTTTTAGAAATTGGTTCGACATCGATTTTTCAGATTTGTTTTCTTTATTTGTAAAATTTTCTATTTTTCTATGAATGAGAGTTGGATCTTCATTTATGTATTCTTTAATTTTTAGTTCGTTTTTTTCTATTCTTTATCTTTTGATCATTTTTCTCTATTTTAGCACCCACTTATTCTTTTTTTCTTTTTTTGTTTGTTAATTTTTCTCTTTTGATAGCATTAAAGCGATAGTTCGCAATAGAAATCACAAATTTACACCTTCTTTAATTTTAGCAGTCTTGAATTTTCCCTTACAGGGGTTTCGGAATATCTCAATTTTTTTTTGCTTTTTATTTTCTAGTTTTAAGATACGACGAAGGTCTTTATGTGATAAGAATATGGGTCATCAGCATGATATCATGTTTGGTCATTAATGTATCATTTTGCAAATGAGGATTAATGTTTTATTAAATTTTGTTTAACCAAAGCCTCGTTGTTTGGCCAAATGTGAATTAAATAAGAATTTCGAAGTAGATAAACTAAAATGATTCAGATGAGTTTTATTCCATCGAATTTATTTCAATTTAAAATAATTGAAATATTTCTTCTCCGTCACCAATAGCACACAAAACAAATGTATGACCTTACCTTCTGTGTGCTTAAATTGGTTGAAGATCACAACCAAAGCAAAACCTGTAAAACATAAAGACTTACAATGATTGTAATTAGAACAAATATCATAGATAATGCAGGAAATATTTGCCCTCATTTTTTGTATTGTATTGTGCTCGACATGCTAATCTTTTATTTGTGTGTGTGTGTGTAAGTTACGTTTTTTGGTGTTGTTAGATTGTCCTTGTTTTCTGATTTTGTTCCTTCCAACCACGGTCTTTTCTGTCTTACTTCTTGACTTAATTTATCTGATTATCAATATAGGTCTCTATTGTTCTCCCTATTTTCATCCTGCTAACTTTGCTACCCGTAATGCCATGGTTACTTATTGTGTAAAAACTCATCAAAGATACCAGGCTTATAATTTGGAATAAACTCATCATAGATACCAGGATTAAAATTGTGTACGCCAGACGTGCGTTCTGTCTACAAAAGACTCATCAGTGACGCTCAACTCAAAAAAGTTAAAAAGGCCATATAAATTACGAAGTTAAAGAGCATTGAGGACCCAAACTTCCGAAAGGTTTTGCCAAATACAGCTAATCTATCGGACGCGCGTTTCGTATACATAAAATTCATCAGTGGCGGTCAAATCTAAACAATTGGAAGGCAATATGAAATACGAATTTTGAATAGCATTAAAACCGAAAATTATGAAAAATTATGACAAATACGGCTAAAGAAATTTACGCATGGGAATATTCAACATTTTATAAACAGTATATTTAAAGAAAATGAACATAGCAATGAAAGTGCTGATTACTGGGCTGGTGATACTTTCGAGAACAAAATGTCCAACAGCAATAACCTCGATTCAGTGATTGTAAAAACTCATCAAAGACACCAGTCTTATAATTTAGTTCGCAGGACACGTTTTTTTTTTCATTATTACATTCATTAGTGGCATGCAAATCAAAACAGATGGAATAAGGAATCAAATACAAATTTGAAGAACACAAAAACCCGATAATTCTAAAAATAAAAAAGATTGTGCCAAATGCGGTTAAGGCAATCTATAGATGTGGTAAAACATATACAAGTGTTTCGAATAATTTCAACATTTTGTAAACAGAAAATTTTCAAACAATGAAAACATATCAAGGATGTTTTATATCAACACAAAAGTGATGACTACTGGGATGGTGATACCCTCGGGAAAGAAACTTCCACCAGAAGTGACATTAACCCAATGGTTGTAAAATCTCATCAAGGATACAAGGTTTATAACTTGTTTCGGGAGACGAGTGTTTCGTCTACATAATACTCACTAGTAACGATCGAATAAAAACTGTTGGAAGGCAAAATCAAAAAAGAAAATTCAGAAAATTTTTCAAAAACGGATATGGCAATATAAACCGGAAATAGATATGACACAGACCATTCATCTGTTGAAGAGTGTGTGTGTATTTGATGGGGTCTGCATATGGTCTTTTTTTAATGCAGATTTGAAAAAAATACATAATTAATCAAAAAGTAAATTAAAGAATAATTGAAAAAGAGGCGAAAGATACCAAAGGGACATTCAAACTCATAAGTCGAAAATAAACTGACAACGCCATGGCTAAAAAAGAAAAAGACAAACAGACAAACAACAGTACACAAAAACAACATAGAAAACTAAATACTGAGCTACACGAACCCCACCAAAATCTGGGGGTGATCTCAGGTGCTCCGGAAGGGTGAGCAGATCCTGCTCCACATGTGGCAACCGTCGTGTTGCTTATGTAAGCTCAAACCAGGTGATAAGTCTAATTCGGTAGGTCACATTCGGCGAAAAGGGGACGGGATTGTAGTTACGACAATTGGAACATATCCGCTATCATCTGTGAAAGAGATATTCCATAACGATCAACCAACTTGTGATGGCGTCCGTAAAATTTACGAAAAGATGATTTCAACTTCACCACTTGGAACTCTTGGTTTAATAAGTTCCTTGTGAGCAGCAACCCTCTATCAAGGAAATCATGATAGGAAATACAAGCCCTGGAATATCGTATCAACTGGGAGATATATACTCCGTATGCAGGCGCTGCTAGAATGATGCTACATAGAAATGGAAAGCTCACAGTTGGAAAGCTGAAATCATCTCTTTTGTCGTAAAGTTTTGTTTTCAACCGACCCTCATTGACAATTTCTAAATGTAAGTCAAGATATGAGGATGATTTAGCTGTATCTGTTCTATTCTTTATCTCAAGTTCGATGGAATAGATGCGTTCAACATAGTCACCAAATTTTGAATTATTTAGTGAGAGAACCTCATCTTTATAGCGGAAAGTGAAGTTAAAGGATGCTGATAACTTCTTTTCTTTCTTCCTAAGAAGTTCCTGCTGGAAGTCAGCTTTATATGAGTAAAGGAACAAGTCGACAAGGAGAGGAGCACAGTTGGTTTCAATAGGAATGCCGATTGAAATAGTTTCTAAATCTGTAGAAAATAAGTAAAAAGAAATACCCCAACATAGATTTTTTAAAAACAAATTTCTTGTTTCTGCATGTTATTTAAAAAAAACCGTTTGTTTCTTATTAAAGTTGAAAAAATACCTGGTAGAACATTTAACAAATACCCCTCTACATTCCCACACACACATAAGATGAATGAACAGTGCATAAGGGACATGCGTACCTGTCTTACTTATCATAACCTTAATATTTCATAATCTTATGACAGATTGTTGTCTGCACTAGTAATTTCTCTTATTATATTTGTTAGTCAAGTGACATCAAGCAAGCTCGTTGATACACCCAAATAACAGACAATTGTATCACACTCCGTTCGAAAGCTTGTCAGCTCAGCTGTACCTTGTGTTTTGTCCAGTTGTCAAATGGTCGCACGTTCTAGAACAAAATACAACAGACCATATTCAAACATACTTCACAATACCAATACCGGTAATTGTTAAAATACAAAAATGCCTTATCATGAAACCTAGTAAAAGTCGTAAAATTGATTAAAACATAATCAAAATGTTTCATAAATAATAATCATCCAGCTGCTACTCGATCAACACTGGTAACACTGGGTAAGTCTTATGTAGACAAGACGCGCGTATGTCGTACCAAATTATAAGCCTGGTATCTATAAATATAAAAAAGAAGATGTGGTATGATTGCCAATGAGACAACTCTTCACAAGAGACCAAATGACACAGAAATTAACAACTATAGGTCACCGTACGGCCTTCAACAATGAGCAAAGCCCATACCGCATAGTCAGCTATAAAAGGCCCCGAAATGACAAATGTAAAACAATTCAAACGAGAAAACTAACGGCCTAATTTATGTACAAAAAATGAACGATAAACAAATATGTAACACAGCAACAAACGACAACCACTGAATTACAGGCTCCTGACTTGGGACAGGCATATACATACAGAATGTGGCAGGGTTAAACATGTTAGCGGGATCGCAACCCTCCCCCTAACCTGGGACAGTGGTGTAACAGTACAACATAAGAACGAACTATAAAAATCAATTGAAAAAGGCTTTACTCATCAGATGTATAAAAATAGAAATACATCTAACAAAAACACAGAGTGGACGTGGCCGGGTACTTGTACATCCCTACAACAAAAAGACACTAAGTACAGATCTGAGAGTACTCGCAGTTACTGACCGCTAGTTCAAAGCCAATAACAACTAATAAAAACAAAATCATGCATCTAAGACTAAATTATCAAAGAATTTCTATTTACCACAATCAAAATTAAAGTAAAATATTTCATTTGATGACAAGTACAAGTTTGACATAATTTTCTTTTTACATTTAGTCGTATTCATTGTCATGAAAAGAGCTTTTTTTTTTATTTTGTAAAGTTGCCACAAACATCTTACTTACAAATGGTTTTTAATCCAACGCCCATAATCTTGTTTATTCCTTGTCAGTGGAAAATACTTAATAAGTACTAGGTCAGTGCTACCTGCTCCTGACTTAAGCTTATCTGACAAGATAACTGACAAACATTATATAATATCAAACATGAACCTTACTTAACTAGATCAAATCACAGTCCTTGCAAATTCACATAGGATGACTACTAAAATGTATTCATAGGTTCTGATTATTGTATATGCTGTCAGAGACACATGATTATTTCGTTGCGAAAAATTGTCCCGCTAAACTTGCAGGTCAGCGGACATATCGAAATGAAATGTATTTGGAACATTTTATTTATTTTGAATGAAAACATAACTATTTGCCAATTTAATGTGCGCCCGTCCTTCAGTAGCCTAAGTATTTGGAAAAGTTTATGATTTGATAAAGGTAACCCTAAACTCATTTGGGTTTTTTTTTATAATAGAACAGCAGCTACACAATGTCTTTAAATTTTAAAAAGCCTTTGAAAGTTTCACCGAAATCCAGCCATTGACCACAAGTAGAAAACAAGTGTCGATGGATTGTCAAATGATACAATCACCATATACCGCGAAAATATAACAACATAATATAATGTAGGTTCTAGAAAGCGGGTCCACCAGGATCTAAGGTCAACAGAGTGGATATCAACGAATACTCGGATCGTCTTAAAATTTCTAAATTTTAGTTTTTGAATTACATTGAAAACATACATATGTTGCGCGATAAGTATTATTATGTTAATCAAAGGTTCTTTTTACATCACATTTAGCAATATGAAGTAAAACATTTAGAAATTGGTGCGATTTGCTAAGAGTTTGATAATTCTGAGACAAAAATACTATGAAATATGAAAAATAATCAGTTTATCAAAGGTAAGTAAATTAAATTTTTGTACTGTTGTACTTTTTTGTATTTTGACGATAACATTTGACAGATTAGTTCGCATCTCACAGCTAGATAAAGACGACATATAAAACTACTAGTATCATGTCTTAATGTTATGTTTTTCCATTCGCTGCCCGGCAAGTGCCTGTAAGATTATAATAAGGACAGACAATAAATCAACAAATTGCCAAGACCTTTGTAGGAATATAAAGATTAGAATATGTTGTGAAATCATGACATTGGAAACCACAACTGAACTGTTGTATATCCGTGAGAAATATAACATAAATAAACTCTCCATAACAAGTCTGGATACCTAACCTTAGAAGTGACAACTCTAGATTTTTTTATTTTGAAATGCTATGTTGTTTCTATATTGGCTGCAATCATAAACAAGTAAAGTTATGAAATACACATGTCTATATGTATAAGAAGTTTTAAGCAATGCATGTTAAAATATTCTTATCTGATCTCATAACAAGATCGTCAAATTCTACCAGGAAGCTTATAGAGGTCACTTTGACAATTTGTATCCTGAGCGAACTATCTTTGTCTATGGTCATATGTTTAGTGACTTTTAGAGTACATATGAACAAGCAATACAAGATTAAACAATCGGTTAAAACGCTCATTAAAAGAGAGGAGTTTTTTTAAAAATCTTTTTTGACGATTGAGAAAAAAAATTAAGTTGCTTAGTTAAAGTCATTAATGGGACCCAGTGAACACACACGTCACAGGTAGTAACGTAAACATATCGAGGAGTGGTTAGTTCAATGATTTTGTCATGATTTCGTATCGAGTTGGACATTATTTAGTAAAGAGGTTCGGAATGAAGAATAAAAGCAAATCAACTCATCATAGATACTAGATTTATAATTTTGTACGCCAGACGCGCTTTTCGTCTACAAAAATGTTAACATTTATAGAATTTTCTTCAAATTCAGGTTAAAAAGATAAATCTCGAAGGTTTGCATAAAGCTTTTATATGTTTATAAATGCCAGTTTTGTAATGAACCGGTAATAATGGTGTCTTCACGATTGTCCCACTTTTTGAAATTACAGGTAAAAAATGAATGAGATTTTGTGGGACAATCGGGAATATGTTTGTGGGACAATTGGGAAGTTCAAATGTGGGACAATCGGGAATTGTTTTGATAGTTATTAATTTGTTGTTATAGTGTGTAGTAGGTAATCAAGGTAACTAATCAATGTAACTTATAAAATATGAAATAAGCATATTTTGCACATAATAGGTACAATTGAAGTATCATTAAACATAGCATATAATATTAAGTTATAAAACAGCACATATCAAGCACTACTCTTACGTAATTCTACATAAATGTGTATTAAAAGAGTTACAATTAAGCACACATAATGAACAGCTTAATAAAATAAAGCACACATAATAAACAGCTTAATTCATTAAAGCACACATATGACATGAAGAGCAGATACTATAAAGCACACACAATGCAGGAGGTACAACAATAAAGCACACATAATATATAAGTACAACAATAAAGCACACATAATACATAAGTACAACAATAAAGCACACATAATACATAAGTACAACAATAAAGCACACATAATACATAACATAAACATTGCAACGCATAGTCTAAGTTTAACAAATAAGAGCTAATGTTAGCATACTGAAACACACTAACTTCACCATTCTGAAGACGATCTTTGAGTTCTTGTAGGCGTTGATTGAGTTGAATGTGTGTATTTTCTTCTATTTGTTGGTTGTACTCCCCCGGCTTGGTACTGGATGATGACCACTTTGTTTGCTGACTGCTCTTCTTTTAGGTAGTTTAGTAGCTTGTATATATTTGGGTGTGGTACTTATATCATCTTCTTCAAGCTGCTGTGCCATCCTTCGAGATGGTTTGTCGTCCTTGGTCCTTCGGTTTGGTAATCGTTCCATAGCTGCCTGTTGCTTTCAACCCAGTATGTTGTGACGTAGTCCGTAACGGAGTGGTATTTGCTGTTGAGCCCGAATTTTCTAAGTCTTCAAGTGCATGGAACCAGACGTCTTCTATTTCTGAATGTGGTACATAGAGTCTTGTTGACTGCACTTTACGTCAAATACACATGTACATTGGGTATAGCGGAAGAAAACAACCTCTAATAGTGATTCCTGGAAAGGATGATCTGGCAGAATTCTGGACAGCACCTTTGTAATCAATGAAGAAAGTTGTTAGGTTCAGGTGAATCTTGTGCAAATGTCCTTTGACTTCCCTGGTAAAAGTGCAAAGACTAGTGGAAACATCTCCATCAACAAAACGTGTACAGTGTACATTGTAAATGAGTTTATACTTTTTTTTGAAATTGCATGCATCATTTTTAAATTTATTTAAAAACTTTAGAAAAAAATGTAAATAAAATTAAGGTATTGAAATTTGTTTTATAAATAAACGTAACATTATAGATATATTTCATAGCTCAGAAATGTTATATTATTTAATCAAAAGTGTATATATCTGATGATTTTTTTTTAAAATCATATTTTATACATTTATAAAATTTTTATTAAATAATAGTTTGAACATGTAATAATCAATTCTTGTTTATTTAGCAAATCAAACAACAATTACCTTGTTTATTTAAGAACATTTTATTTCATAAAATATTGTGGGACAATCAGAACTTTTCATGTGGGACAATCAGAACTCTAAAATATTAAATAGTGGGACAATCGGGAATAAACCGTAAGAATAGGACATAAAATAACATTTGCGTATGGAAAAATTAAAAGTTGTCACTGCCTGAAGCTGTCTACAAATATAAAATTGTCATTTATTGCCTATAACAAATGTTATTATTCATAGTCTGGTAAATACTCTGGAGCCAATTGCTTCTATTGCACATAATTTAAGTTCAACGAAAATCAAGTGGCATGATTTAAGTTATATTATAGTTTAGTTCATGCTCGTCGTGGTTCAGTAATGAAATTCTTATCGTTTACGAACAAATCAAAGTAGCGATGACAATCTGCACACTCCATACAACTGTTCATATATTATTTCGTAATTAGTGTGGTTGGATGACTTTGTCATTGGCATTTACCCAACATCTTTTGCAGTTTCCATGGTATGTTCTGTCAATGGACTAACGATGGTCCTTTACCAAATATTCAAAATGTTTGACCTGGGAATGTCAATATATCATATCTCAGGTTTTACAAAATTTAGATAAAAGAAAAGAATTATTAAGAAACTAAGGTTCCAACTCCCTCAGACAAAGTTGACCTTAGGGGGATTTGGCTTTCTGTTTAAGTCCTTTATGGTCATATAGCTCATAACATTGCAGCGTATTTGCGCATGCCTGGCTTTCAAATGTTTAGGTATGAGTGTTCCTGATGATGGTAGATCCACAAAAGCACTTTGGACTAACGGAATTTCTAAAGTGTTTATTTCATTTACTAGCATTGGGTCGATACCGCTACTATTGGACTGTTTGTCTTCAATGGTATCATTAGCTGAATAGTCAGTGTTTCGGTACTGACATGATTTATAACATATACTGATTTAAAATTCCCCGTTCATAAATTAAGAAATCATTAAGTAATTTAAAAGGTTCCAAAACCCTTATGCAAAGTAGACTTAATATGAATTTGGCTATTCTGTTAGGTCCTTTTTTTGTCATATAGCTCGATAACATTGCAGCGCATTTACGCATGCATGGCTTTCAAATGTTTAGGTTAAATGAAAACTTATATTGTTTTGTTTTTAGTTTTATTTGAATTTGAAACATTTACTTGCTTTTACAAGAACTAAATAGTCTTTTGAATTCTATCAATGAACTAGATTAATGCAACTGCTTTTCTTATTTAAAATAAATGGAGGACACAGATGATTCTCAGATCTGCAGTGACATCACAACATGTAACTGACCAATCAATGAAGCATTTGTGTTATAAACAATGTTGAGGATGCAGTAAGAATCCTCTAGATTTTCCATAGACTTCAATGCAAATTAATTTAATTGATATATATCGACACCAGTTGAATATAGTAATTTTACTCTTTAATATTGTTAAAGACACTATATAATATCTCCATTTTGATTTTTATCATACTATATCCTCTGGTTAAAAATAATCGGCAATATAAATAATCAGTAATCACCTTCAAATAGATGAAAATCTAGTTCCTATTGGCATCACCCTTGAAAAATTTAAATGCCAGGATGTCCGGATCTGAGAATACTTAAAACGTTATAAAGGGACTTAACTCAAGAACAGTAAAAGTGACGCCATCCAAATTCGAACTTGAACTGTGTTTTGTGGTAATAAGCATTGCATATAATTTTCATAACATTTGGTTCAGGCAAACTAAAGTTAGAGAACAGAAACCTATTTCAGGACGTACGTACGGACAGACAAGGGTAAACCTTAATGCCCCTTCCACTACAGCGTTGCATTAAAATCGTGGACAACAAAAGTTGTATATACTCAAATAAAGGGGATAGATTTTGAGTAACCAGTTTGACGATAATTCAAAATTTTATGAAAAGTTGTATATACAAAGGGGGATAGATTTTGAGTACGCCGTTTAGAAAATAAATTATTTTGTAATACATATATATATAAATGTATGATAGAGTTGGGGAAAGTAAAGAGGTATGTAATGAAATTAAAATTTATTTACTAGTAACTCTATGACAAGTTTCACTGTCATCCTTAACAATATATTGAACTGGATAAACTCAGAGATATATCATTTCCAAGCCACAACATTATGTCCTGTTTTTAGAATATTGGCAGAAAGGCATCATCCGACTCACAAACGCTATACTGTAAACTGGGAAATTTTCACGGCAGTTTTACTTTCGCTATTTTTGCAATGAGAGTTGAAATGCAGAACAACTACAGTTAATATTTCAAGGAAAACTGATTCATAGTATGAAGACCCAGTTAATAGTATTTTATATAACCTTGTTAGCTGAGTGGCATAAGGTGTTGGATACACTGCAGGCCATGTTTTCTTTAATATCTCAACAGCTTAAGATCGAATTTCACAGAGGGAATGATATAATAGATATAAGAAGATGTGGTATGAGTGCCAATGAGACAACTCTCCATCCAAGTCAAAATTTATAAATGTAAACCATTATAGGTCAAAGTACGGTCTTGAACACGGAGCCTAGGCTCACACCGAACAGTAAGCTATAAAGGGCCCCAAAAATTACTAGTGTAAAACCATTCAAACGGGAAAACCAACGGTCTAATCTATATAAAAACGAGAAACGAGAAACATTTATGAACCACATCAACAAACGACAACTACTGAACATCAGATTCCTGACTTAGGACAGGTACAAACAAATGCAGCAGGTTTAAACGTTTTAATGGTACCAAACCTTCACCCTTTTTCTGCAACAATAGTGTAACATCACAACATAGACACAAAGTATGCAATGCATAAATGTAGTTCTAAATTTGTCAGTGTGTTGCATAATATCTAAGTTCTAGATTGAAATCTGCGGGAGGAGTTAGCCAGACAAATTATGTACTCAGCATACATTTTTTCACCCCAAAATAACAATGCTGACATCCTGTCATTTGTGGAAAATTTTAAGTAAATAAAAATCACAATAATATGCACACCTCTATTATATGTGCTAACAACCTGCATAAAATAAAAATTGTAGGAGGATTTAGTCAGACAAACATGTACCTATGTGGGCCAGGCTGACAGAAGGATGTACATGTGGCTGATTTTTGTTATTTCATTTAAATTTACATGGCATTGTATGCCATGAAGTATTGAACTTTTCATGCTTGCAATAAAATAGAATAGAAATTTCAATGAGTATACGATTCTTTTCAGGTGGAAGACATGCTCTTATATAATCCATAAAAACATTTTTAGTTATCAAAATATTTTATGACATTTTGTTACTGTAGATGAATAAAAAATAAACAATAAATGTCTGGCGCTATTTTTATTCATGATTTGTTTTACAAACAAATATATAAAATAACAAGTACAATCAAACAATTTATAACATTTATGATTATAATTACAATGCATTTTAAGACATGCTGCCTGTATTTACAATATTTTTAAGAAGTGGAATCACATTTAAAGAAAATGCAAAAACTCTAGAAATGCCTTTTAAATCATAGCATTTCCTTTTCTGATTACTGAAAACAAAAATAAATGTATATTAAAATTAATAACACAGAAAATCATGACACACACTATAAATTACACGGAACAACTAAACAATGACAAAACATCAACTGGTGATCATTTAAATGTAAGATATAAATATGTATTATGTAAAAAAAATATTTTTGGAATATCATTTATATGGATTCATTAAAATGTGGAAATGAGTCCTTTAAAAGAAAAAAAAAAAACAAAAGATGATGCCTCCTACAATGGGCTTGGATAAAGTTTTTCCCCCTTTCAAATTACATTAAACTGAAGTTTTGCAAAGTTTAATAACAAAAGATAAAAGATAAAAATGTTCCGTAAGGGTTCCGGAAAGTGTCTTGCCTACTTTTGCTGTTAATTCAACAAAATGATAACCCGAATAATTCAGTCGTTCCACTGCTCTCGATGACTCATTAACGCAAAGCCTAGTCTGAAAAATCGTCCAAAATCATTCGAATTAGCTCGGATTTACCTATCTCGATAACATTTAGCTATTAGCTGATTGGCTCTCTCAAGAGAGCACCAATCACAGGCTCAACAAAAGGACTGAATTATGAGGAAAAAGGAAAAAATAAAAAAAATATTCCTCTAGATACTATCTTTTGATTGTAAGAAGCTTCTGTCAAAATTTGGTATAAATCCAGGATAGTTTATGAATCTAATAAATGTTTTAAAAACTTTAACTGCAGACTGAATTTAATGTTAACTGGAAAAAAACTAAGTCCATTTATTAGTAAAATACGGATAAACAGGTACAAAATTTTAACAAAATTTCCTTCTAGATACTAGCTTTTGATCATAAACAAGCTTCTGTCCAAGTTTGGTACAAATCCAGGATAGTTTAAGAAAGTTATTAAAATTTTAAAACTTTAACCACAGAGTGATGTATTGTTTCCTGGCAGAAAACTAAGTCCATTTACAAGTAAAATACTGAAAAATGAAATTTTTTTAAAAATTTTCTGGATACTATCTTATGATCATAAACAAGCTTCTGTCCAAGTTTGGTACAAATCCAGGATAGTTTAAGAAAGTTATTAAAATTTTAAAACTTTAACCAGAGTGAATGTAATGTTTCCTGGCAGAAAACTAAGTCCATTTACAAGTAAAATACGGAAAAACAGGAATTTTATTTTTACAAAATTTACTTCTGGATACTATCTTATGATCATAAACAAGCTTCTGTCCAAGATTGGTACAAATCCAGGATAGTTTAAGAAAGTTATTACAGAGTGAATATTTGTGGACGCCGCCGCTGACGCCGACGGAATGTAGGATCGCTATGTCTCGCTTTTTCGACTAAAGTCGAAGGCTCGACAATAATACAAAAATGTACATGAAAAATGCAATAATCAGTTAACAATTAATCTTAGTAAATGTGGGACCAGTGTTAAATTAGTTTACTTCAAAATTATATTAATCACACAAAAAAAATCATTATCATAAATGCATTTTTACTTCATTATGGAATTACAAGAGATAAACTTCTGGACTTTTCTTTCCAGGGTATGAGAATGACTAATTTCAACAATCAAAATTCTTATATATGCACAACCTTAATATAAGAACTAACACCTTGCATTATATAAAAGCTCTAGCTTGAAAACTGTAGGACGAGTTAGCCAAACTTTGTACCCAATGTGGTATGGACGTACAGAAGAATCGAACGGAAAAATAAACAGGGTAGATCAATATTTCCCCAACTTGAGGGGCGTATTAAATAATAAATTAGATATTGAGACAATAAAGCTTTTATGATTGGTATCAATTACAATATATTTAAAATGAAAACTAGGAATGTCCCTAAGTGAGTCAGTGAGACAACTGCCTACAGCCTACAGTTTAAGTTAATCCAAAAATTAGAAAAGTCTCGAATTTCATCATTTTAGTTACTGTCATCTTGACAATGTGTCATGACTGCCAGCAAAATTTACTGTGGATCATACAATTAATGCATCTTATTCATTGAGTATCTTGTATATATGGAAAGGGCATGATTTAAATCTAACAAAGATCAATAATTATGGCTAATTTCATACATGCCCTTACTTTTGAATTAATTATCAATCTATTATATTCTGACAAAAACATACTGGATTTGAAAAAACAAGACCCATTTAAAATCAGAAGTTTTCTGCATGTCTGCACTGTCATTTTAAAATAGGCCTGGTAAAAACCAACACTTACAGATTGCCTACTAAGTCATGCTAAGCAGATAAATCACATTTGCATTAGACAACATCTCTTACATAGATTATAATAAGACAGATGAAGATGTGTCATTCTAAAAGCTTAAAATTCTTGCTCTCAAAGTAAATAATCAATAGGAAGGAAATTATTTATTACAGAAATGAACCATACATGTACTGCAAACAAATTAGTTTGTTTGAAAATTAGACCTGTTGTCACTTTCATATTGACTTAAGGATTGACAGTTACTTTACTCATTTTAACTGACATATCACAGATAGCTATAAGATAAATCACATGACAGGCTATACATTAGTCACATGATATTTGGCCATTTGTAGATTATGTATAACACGATCTGCATCTAACTGTCTGAAATAAGCGTCATCATCGTCTCTAACTAACTGACTTTGTAAATCTTTTATTTCTTTTTCCATTTTCTTCCTCAATTCTTTCTTCATCCCTTCAAGCACCTATAAAACAGAAATTAATAAATATACAAAACTATCATAATTTTTCTGCACACGGATTACGAATTCAATTATTCTATAATTCATTTTTGTGAGTGACATATTCATTTTATTCATGCATTTATTTATTATGTTTTACTCAGGTATAACTTTTCATTCAAAGACACCATTTTTTCTGTATTTTATGAAGAAAATTAAGTCTTTAATGTTCTAGCATGTTATAACATTGCTGATTTCATTGAACAAAATCTATGAAAATTGGTATTCCACAAATATGACTTTAAATCACTTGAAATCAACTACTGAAAACTATTAATTTTGACATCACATGATGTAAAATGTCACACACACATATATTGTCTGTCTAGGTCTATTCAGAGTTCATTAGAAATGATGTAAATCTTCTATAACATTTGTTCTAGGATTCAGACTCCAACTTCAAAAGATAATCATGAAACTTGCATGTATGTTAGGTCTTTCTCATATCCGTTTAAGTCATGTTAAAGGCAGAATTGAGATTCTGTTTGTAAACCCAGACCCTGATTTAGAAGTTTTTGTTTGGTGTCAGCATATAATAATGAAAAATTGATTAACTGGTGTTTGCTTTACATTGCCACATTGGCGCAAAAAGGATTTATCATGGCGAGAGCTATTTTAAATATTTGAATAAAAAAAAAAAAATTCAATCAAATAAGTCCAAAGTTCAAGTAAACAAACAAAATCCTCATCATTAAAAGTAAACCAACCTTTTGTTGAGCTTTATCTCTAACCATTATCTCCTTTCTTTCACTAGTTATATTTTCAGCTAACATATCAAACTGATCACGGTAGCTGTTTTAATGTCAAGGATCAATACAACTTTTCAATAACTTTTCCAACTTTTCAATAATACCTTTATCAAGTTGACAGTTATTGATTATATCTGCATACATTTTTTTAACCTTATAAAATATAATAAAATAACGTAATAGTTTCACTGAAAAATAAATCAAACTTCACCTAAATAAGTGGGGAATGTGTCCATGGGACACAGATGATGCCCCCGATGGCATGCAACTTTATAAAGTGACATAACTCAAGAACAGTAAAAGTGACGCTACCCAAATTCGTACTTGATCTGAGTTTTGTGGTAATAAGCATTGTATATAAGATTCATAACGTTTAGTTGAGGCAAACTAAAGTTAGAGAACAGAAACAAAGAATTCAGCAATTTTTCCATTTGTAAAGGGGCACAACTCTAGAATGGTAAAAGTGACGCCACCAAAGTTCAAACTTGATCTGTGTTTTGTGGTTATTAGCATTGTGTATAAGTTTCATAACATCTGGTTGAGGCAAACTTAAGTTAGAGAACAGAAATGTAAAATTCAGCAATTCTTCCATTTGTAAAGGGGCATAACTCTAAAACAGTATAAGTGACGCCACCAAAATTCAAACTTAATCTGTTTTGTGGTAATAAGCATTGTGAACTAGTTTCATAACATTTGGTTGAGGCAAGCTTAAGTTAGAGAACGTAAACCAATTTTGGGACATATGTATGGACAGACAGACGGACAAGGGTAAAACTTAATGCCTCCTCCCTACGGCAGGAATCAATTCAACAGCAATTTTAAACATTTGAATCAAATCAATTATTATTTCATTATTTATGAAATCAATATTATGTTTTTATAAGACAAGATTTGTTTTTGAGAAGGTTCTTACTTGATTGCTTAATGTTTCATACAGCATAGGTTTCATCTTCCTTGCCAAATGCTACAATCTTCATATATACTCAAAATACTAATAAAATGATATCAATCAATTGTTTTAGTTGACTTGTGTTATTGGGTTACAGTCCATTGGGTGTGCAATGAATAGACAATCAAATTATAAAACTGGTTACAATACACGAGATACCAATTTCCATTATATGAATGAACTGCCCGATTTAATTGGGGTTATTTAGGGGGAAATGCTTCATAGGACATTGTGTAATAAAGATATTTGCTTTGCAACATCAGATTTTTCCAGCAAAAAGCATCAAATGGTAGATCATGTTTACAAAGGTAGAAAAACCTACTTGACATGTTGTTTCTTAATTGTCATTAGTTAATAAAGAATTAACAGTTCTCATTACAACTAAGCAAACTCAGTTTCATGAAGTAAGTAAATACACACTCAAATAGTTTATCTATAATCATCTCTTACCCACATCTTCTATTCCCAATCATGATCATAACAAAACTGCAATAAATAGACCTAACAAGAAAGGAGCCCTGGGGCTACCATGATCTTATTGATTCATTTAATTTTGCATAAGGATACTAATTTTCCAATGATTCAACTTCATTTCTTTGTTTTGTTGCTTGTTTTTCTCTCTGTTCTTTAGCATACTTCCTCAAATCTTTAATTCTGTCTTTTTGTATTTCCAATCCATCCTTGAATAACTTTCTGAAAATCTGTAAATATATTCAATTTTTTGTTTAAAAAGTTATGTCATTTTGTCTAATACATAAATCTAAGGAATTTTGAAAATAAAAGAGAGTAGCAAAAGATAAATATTCCAAAAATGGCTTGCTGTTCGGTGTGAGCAAAGGCTCCGTGTTGAAGGCCGTACTTTGACCTATATTTGCTTACTTTTACAAATTGTGACTTGGATGGAGAGTTGTCTCATTGGCACTCATACCACATCTTCTTATATCTATTTTTTTGACAAAGATGGATGAAGAATAGTCCTTATTGCTATAATGGAAAAAGAAACCCAACATCAACAGAATTAATTTTAACCTATTTTTCAACACTTTGTTCAAGATAACAGGAAGGCTTAATTTATTCCCAAACACTTTAAGATGTTTTTGCTAGATTGCTGTCTCTATGATAACTACAAACCTATCTTTTTTATTTTCTATATTCAATGCTTTAATAGTAGAAAAAATAAGCTCATGAAAATCTTAAATTTGTGTAGATAATTTCTTCATTGACTCTGAAAAGACCAAATCATATGAGTATTTCCTCACTTATTATTTCTTTGAATTAAGACAATAAAACAATCCTTAATTAACCAACCATTTCTTCCCGTGTTCTTCTCTTCATCATTTTGGACCTCATTCTAACTTGATAATCATCATAATACTTTCTAGATCTGGCTGACTGCATTCTTTGTTCATGGAAACCATTCCTTGTAGCTACTGTTTGTTTCTGTCTCTCTTGTATTTCTTTCTACAAAACATTCAAATAAGAAACTTAATTCTTGAACTATACCGATAACTTATACTATGTTTTATGAATACAAAGAACAATATATTGATAGTTCAACAAGAAAGGAAATGCAGAGTATATAGAGTTATCCATTTCCTTCATAACACTGGAATATCTTTAGCTGAGTTATTTATTTTCAGTTACAAAAGATTCTCACAGAAATATTAAAGCGAAGTTCATTCTTTTCTTTTTTTTGTAGCTAAAATATCTCTTATGAAATAAGAAAATCAGATGTGTAAGATTCCAATTCTATGGTGCAATAAAACTATTGCAAAACAAGAATGTGTCCATAGTACACGGATGCCCCACTCGCACTATCATTTTCGATGTTCAGTGGACCGTGAAAATGGGGGAAAATCTCTAATTTGGCATTAAAATTAGAAAGATCATATCATAGGGAACATGTATTCTAAGTTTCAAGTTGATTGGACTTCAACTTCATCAAAAACTACCTCGACCAAAAACTTTAACCTGAAGTGGGACGAACGGACGGACGAAAGGATGAACGGACGGACGGATGCAGACCAGAAAACATAATGCCCCTCTACTATCGTATGTGGGGCATAAAAAAAAATGTGTTTACATAGAAAGAACTATTTAACAAATAGTTGAATTATGTCCATTAGAAATCATATAATTAATATGTATATCTATGGCTACTCTTCATCACAGATTTTAAGTCCTCTTGTTCGATAAATATTAACTGTCCTTAATAACTAGACATGTAATAAACACTAATTGAAACACTGCATAGAAACAGATAGCTTTCAAGAAAAGCTTGTACTTGCACATTACTGAGCACATTGATCTGGTAAGGAAAAGTAAAAAAAAACTATACTTACCATTCTTTGGCTATGTTCAATTTCTTTCTTCATAATATTAACCATTATTTCTTGTCTTCTTTGAGCTTCTTCTAACTGTAAATATGCATATATACTTATGTAAATATAAAGAACTAGTTATTTCAGTGGTTTCAGTGGTTTTTACTGCAATAAATTTGCTGTAAAATAGGTCAAATTGGTCTTTTTATTGAAATTGTATGTAATTTCATAACAAGCATATGCATTTAAAATAAAGATGATTTTATTTCCTAGCGGTCTCGAGATATGGATCTAAACATACTCATTGATACTGAAAATACCCTGGCTATACAAACTTAGAATTAACAGATCAAAATTGTCACTTGTCTTCCCTAACGGAAATCTTAAATATTTCTTAATTTACCAGGGATAACTGTCTCAGAACAATTTTACAACATTTTCAAACTCTTAGGTTCTGGGCAGTCGACTAATTTTTTGTGGATGTCAAGCCTGAAAGCATATATGCTATATAAATGATTTAATATAAATAGACATGTTCTACTGGTACTTGCATCTGTTTTTGCTTTACTCTTCTTCCTTCTCATTTCCTGGTTTGCTCTGGTAACCTGTTCTATCTGATGTATACCCTTTCTCCAAAGTTCGTGCCAGGTATGCATTGATAAGTGTAAATGTGGAAATTCTTTTAACAACATAGGTAAAATATCTTCATCGTCTTTAATGTGCACTGTGTAAAGAAAAATGAGCTGTTTTAAAATATATATCTCATGGTAGGGAGATTTGTCTGATAATATAATAAACAAAAAATTTCCTGGTCTTAACCTTTCATGAAAGGGTTTCGAGGGAATGGAGAGGGAGCTTACAACAACGATACAACTGTGTAGACACTAAAGGTCACTACAGGCAAACTGTTATTTCCCTTTGGAGCAGGGGTTTACAAACTTCCATCATTTACATAGAGAAGTACAGTGAAGATGGAAAAGATTGATTGATTCATTGCTGCTTAACAGCACATAATACAGGGGGAAAATCATAGCATTTGCATACAAAAATTGATATTGCAGCAATGTACATGATGTACAATATTGAAATGTCAATTGTCGTTTTACATTTACATGTAAATATTTAGTGATTAATTAACAATAAAATAACAATGATTACAAAAGAAAGAAGGTTACTTATGGTCTTGTATCTTTAGCTTATAAAGTAATTGAACGATTTTTTTTTTTATCCTACTGACAAAATATGTTATCCTATTATTAACAAGTTCTATAATTCTCCAATGAAATTACATATTTACAATAAAAAAAAAAAAAAAGAAAATTGTTCTAAGAAGAGTATGTGTGTATAACTGGGTCAATATTCCTAATGCGCCTCATATTGAGGAACTCAAAAGTTGTGCATAAACAAAAAATCTCTGTGTAATGATATTGGACATGTTTCTATTTTTAACAAGTGACTGAGTTTAACAGTTTGTGTTGATTTGGAAAGAAGAGGACCACAGAATAAATGTGTAAAAACTATGGAGTTACAGAAGAAAACGTTACCATTATCGTCTATGGCAAATCAATTGCGCATATTGACCCAACTAGTTGAGGGAAAAGGATGGCATTTGGTATTAAACTAAGAAGGTGCAAATTGGTGTAGATAGCTTTAAAATTGTTTAATAAACTGTTAAAACAGAGATATGTCTTGCCTGTGTAACCTAATCACTAACTTTAATCGTTGATGCAGCTAATGCCAGAAACAGCATGCTTAAGTCTTTCAGGCAATACAAAAACTACATAGGCAGACTACAAGATTGTATTTCCTTTGTGTAAAATGCAGAGATATTACCCTGGTGTACTTACTTTGTGTTTTGCCAGGAGGTATCAGACCGGGTGATGTTTTCTTCTTAGCTTTAGAGCTGACCATATGTTTACTTGCTGCAGGTTTCTTACTTGCTCCTACAAAGGAGTAAATGCTGGTTATATACAAATAATGTACACATGCATTAAACAAATTTTGATAGCAATTCTTTCATGTGCTTTCACCTCAAAATAAATTGTATTTTATGAAAATTCAGAGAAAATCTGCTTCAAAAAACAAGAAAACATCTGATACAAAGCAGCACTATAAAGTCAATAAAACTTTGGTATAATTCAAATAAATGGCATCAGAAAAGTCACAGATGGACATTAGAAAACCAACACTTTATAATTTCCAACAAAAAGAGAATTTTTATACTTCTTTCTTTTTTTTCAACAATACAAAGAATAAAAAATGTTGATTTATGAAGATGGTAAATACATTTGTGGATGATAATTCCTCCATAACAAAAATTAACTTTTACTACTTGCCTGTAGTTTTGGTCTTTGGTGCTATCTTCTTCTGAGGTGCTATTGAAACTTTTTTCTTATATTCATTTTCCTTTAAACAAAATAAAACAACACCATTAAACATATTAATTGATATAAAACTTACATCCTGTTATCAAATTTTTCAATGTATAATGCTAATGTTTGCTTCAAGACATTATAATAGGAAACAAGATTTTTAAAATGAAAATGTGGTAGCCAGTCATTATTAAATATTAAAAAAATAATATCAAAACAGCCTTTTTCATTGCTTTTCTAATCGTGACAGATTTTTATAAACTTCCAAGGGTTGTGCAGTAAGTGTCGACACCTCACGGCACAATCACTGTATTTTCTTTTTGTAATAATATGTGCATTCAAAAGTAACCTATTTTCTAGGGTAGGAAAACTATATTTCATCTGATTTAAAGTTTGGAACAGTTGGACTTAAACAGCTATGAAAATATATCTATAAGAGTGAAATAGCAATTAAATCAAAGCTTTAATAATCTTTGCTTTAAATCATGCAACATCTATCATTGTTCTCATAGCTCAGATCTTTACATCTCATATCAAGAAAGAGATGACGTAACACAATATGTATTTGGCCTGGCGTAATAACTTCAACCAAACTTTACATTGATTTTATAATGACTGACCTAAAGATGATAATTTTAATAACACCAGTTATCAAATTTTCATTTCATTAATACTGCCTGACACAATATGAAACTAATTGAGCTAGTTCACTGTGCTCTTTTGCTTAACAACTTTATACTGTGACTTGCAGCTGTTTTACAATATCAATATGCAGAAAAAAGGATAATTAGTACCACCCTTTAATAAACAACTAATCTGTACTGCAAAAAGACTTTTTTTTAATTCAATTCCTATTAATAAATACTTTCAAAGAAATAGTTTATCTAAATTTTCTGACAAATAGTTAAAAAAAATCCATTCAAAGATTGATACACTTTGGCTTAGATGTGGGATAATGATGTTGCTATTTGTAACTATTCCTTGGAAAAGCTTATGCATTTCTTGCATTTATATAAAATAATTACTGTTTGTTTGGCAGCTTTTCTATCCATATCTAACCCTTCATCTGCTTCTAAAGCCATTTCATCTAAATCTTCTTTGTATATTTTCTGTAAAAACTGAAAATGGAATAAAGAAAAATTATTCATTTTATCAAAATTTTAGTTAAATCTTTGCATTAAAAAACTGTGAAATGTAACTTTTTCTAACTTAGTTTTTGTGATAAAGTTAACTTTAAACATGTAACTGCACACATAATGCACGTTTTCTTTATCAAATAAAATATATTTTGGAAACAAATTGTCATTCACTAAAAAAAAGATATAAACAAATACAATATAGTTATGAAAATGTGTTCTCTATCAGAATTTCTGAATAAGATAATATATAGTTCTTACATCCATTTTCTTTTTACTTGTTTCTCTTTCTTTCTTCAGTAATTTCTGTGCATCAACTACATTATAGGTTCCTTTGGATTTACCAACAAGTTTCTCAGACCTAACCCTATGTTGATCTGATCTAGACTTGTATCTTGGAGGTAGCCTTTCATCCTCACTCAAAACATCATCAATTATTTCATGAAACCTGTATGGACAGACATTAAATTTTGATTTTTCAAAATAAAAATATACTAGAAGGTAAAAGAGGAATTTTGTACACGTTTTAATCATGGATAAAATATAAAATGATTGTTCCATAATTTTCTAATGCCTTAAATTAAAAATAACACCCAACCCATAGTACTTTTATCAAATGAAAATAGAGTGATGTGGTATGATTTTCCATTGAGAAAACTATCCACCAAAGCAGGTCTTCCAAAATTATTTTTAGCCAGCCGGACATTTTATATATTATCCCAATTTTAATCCCTTAAGACTAAATAAACAAAAGGCAATTATTGTAATCAGTTGCCGAGTTGGCCATCCCAATGACTGACATTAAAAAGAAATGATATTAAACTTTCTTTGATTCAAATTCGAAGTTCTGACGTAAACTGTTAAACTGGCAGTGCATCATTCGAAGTGTGCAACATCAGCGTACTTATATCTGCCTTAGACCTCTTTATTTGTGCAAAATAACGTTGTCAAAAACTTTACTTTCGTTTTTAAATCTAATACCGGATGTTATCGTGACAATGGTAAAACATGGACCAGAGACGGATACATAAATTCCCTATACATTTGCAAAGCATGAATGAGTGTAAGTAGCTCTTTCTAGGTTATTTCTTCAAGAAAATATTCGAAATAAAAGTGAGATAAAGGTATCAATGACAATTTAAGCATTTTTTGAAGAAATTAGGATGCATAATTAAATTTCACACTTGCGCACATGCGCACACGTGTACTAGTTCAAACAGAGACATGTCTCTGGTTCAAACAACGTGGTTATGACGATTTTTCATTTTCACCTTTTTAATTTTTTCATCAAATCATATTTGTAAACGCATTTCTGATAATCTTTTTGACTAAATTAATTAGATGCAAACCGCTGAAATGTAAGAAAATAATTTTGAATAGACCGATCAATGTCCGGTTCAAAATAGTTTACCTGTCACCTGAACAGGTAAATTTCAGCTGTTCGACAACTAATTAGCCTTGATTAAAATGAGAAGGTATTAAAGTAGGGGTTGTTTTGATAGTACTTAATGATCATGTCACTTTTATGACCGGAAATGTGTGGCTGTTAAAGGCAAAAGGTTGGGTCAAAAGATCGCGAATTATGTTAAAATGACCGTCTCTTAAGAAAGCCTTGAAAACTAAAAAGTAGACAACCGTTTCATGCTTTGCCCAGTCGGACTTTTACCGGACATTATACAAATGTCCGGAATATATGACCATTTTGGAAGCCTTGCACCAAAGACAAAAGGACAAGGATAGGAACAACTACAGGTCCCCCTACAAACGTCAACAATGAGTAAAATCATTACCATATTGTGAGGAGGATGACACTGGGGTACTCATTTCCCAAATCCTGCTTTTTTGTTATTTTTTCAACATCCCGCTTTTTTCCTCTTTTTTTCTTAGACCCCACTTTTTCCAAAACACACTTAATCCCACATCCCCACTTTTTTTAAGTCCTATATATATCCCACATCCCAAAAGTTTGCCATACCCCTCTATAGTTACCTATAAAAGGCATGGAATGACAAAACGTGAAACAATGCAAAAGAAAAAAACAATGGCCTGATTTATGCCTTAATAAAACAACAAAACTAAATAAAACAGTTTAGACATAAGACATGTTTAACAAAAGCACTATGAAATTTTCAGTTTTACCAATTATAATACAGATGAATTGTCTGCTTAAATTAAAAAAACTAGTAGCTAAAAGTGTCGATCCTTCATTATTTAAAAAAAGAAATAAACTTAATCCTAAATACAGGGAAACCAGCTATTTTAATTTGGGTCACTGTAACTTACTTTTTCTTTAAACGATCATCATATGACAAATTTTCCCTATCACCCCATAGTCTAGATAACTTCCATAATCTTTACGTGTCTTTGGTGGTTTGTATGCTGTCTTTGAATGTTCTGTATATGATGAGGAGTCATCCCAGGCTGATTTTATTGGACGTCCGGATCTAAAGTGATGATATGACAAACATAATAAAAAACTTGTTTAATCTAAATTGAAAGTTATCAATTTTCAAATCAAATGCAAACACACTGTAACTGCCCAGGTCAAGGAAAATATCTTCCTTGACATCTGTGAAAATATATGCTACAGGAAAGTTCATTCTTACTGAAAAGAACTTGAGCAAGTTCCATGTACTTTATGCCCAGTCCACCAATAAACATTTAAAGTTCAATCTTAATGAAAGGAACTTGAGCAGGTTTATGCACTGCATGCCCAGTTTCCACCAATTTAAAATTTAAACCTATTTTTGGAAATATATCTTTAGGTCTTTTCAATAAATGAAAAATCTCACTACAACAAAAACTGACTATTTCAATACAAATAATTTACCCCCCACCCAAACCATCACCACCTAAATAATAAAGTACATATGCAGCACTCACTTCCAATCTTGGGCTGTAAAACTAGGACTAGAATCTGATCTGTCTACCATAAAAGACACTTTCCTTTTTCCTCTGTCAGGTGACTACAATGGAACAAATATTAACTAATTCAATAACTTATGTAATTGGTGAATTAAATAGATATTTTGTTGTATGTTTATTTTCTTTAACCATATGTAACATTATCAATTTATCATAATCATTTATTCGAAAACAAATTGATTCGAAAAGCATTGTGAAATTTCTTTCTTCTTATGACAAAATTATACACTTCATTTTCTATGTAGCAATAAAAGACACTTATTCAGTTAATAAATATGTAGTGCTTGTAGTTTAAAGGTTTGGTTGGCTTAACTTGCTTGCTTTGTTTGTATAAATGTTTGCTCAAGCAGTGTAATTAAGATTGACAACTGCAATCAATAGATAGGTGGGGCTTCAGCTTGTATATATTGTACTTGAATGTTATTCGATGTTAAGCATAATGCAGAATATAATGTATACTGAAGCCCGCCTATATATTGATTGCAGATGTCTATCTTAATTACAATGCTTTGAACATACATTTATACAAACAAAGCAAGCAAGCCAACCAAACCTTTAAACTTCAAGCATAAGGAAAATAGCTCTAATTAAATAATAAATATCCAAAAGGCACATACATCAGGATCTGAAACAATTTCTTGTTCAGTCATCCGTACAGGACTTCTAGGCTTTTTTGTTGGACTTATTCCCTTTGGTATATCTGACAATAAAGGATTTCTTCTTGTAGATACTGGCTCTATTTCTGGTGAGGCTAATCTGGCTCTGAAATAATTAAAATAATTTTATTCAAATTTGCTCAAAATCTTGGACTTGTACTACACCAATATATTCTTACCTATCACATGAGCATACCAGTACTGTATACTTATAGACCAGGGATCTCCGTGACCTGCTTTATGATGGCGCACCACCATTGTTAAAATATCTTCCGCCACCGTCAAATGATCCCCGCCATCAATAAATTATCTTCCGCCATCGTCAAATGATCCCTGCCATTGTGAAAATTTGTTTTCGTTTCTCTAACCGCCGCCATTTTTGTTAGTAATTATAATCATTTGCATGTAATTGCATAACCCTTAGGCTTTTTGTATTATAATCCAAAGGGTCCTCCTGATTACAGTTTTAAAGCCCTGAGGGATATCCGCTTAAGATCGCTATTAATCATTTGTACAGGTAGATCGACACACCTGACAGGAGAACACTTGATCAAGATAGACAATTGATTGCATTTTTTAATTACGTTTCAGCAAATGCTAATGAAATTTTAGATTAAAAAATAAATTTTAAATCCAGTTACAAGAAAACAAGTCGAACACGTGCTTTTATATTGACTTATGCAATCAGAGTCCCTCTTTTTTCAAATGAGTACAAAATAAGACATAAAACAGAACATAATTTCATGCCAAATAACACGAGTACAGCAATTATCCATAATGTTGAATCACTTTACAAGTTTAAAAGTAAATACATGAATATTAACTTCAACTTGATAATCTGAAGAAATTTTGTATCGTTATTCCGTTTTAATTTCGTAGTTTACAAATTGATACATCCAGTTTTCTGGTTTACATTCAGAATCGAAAGATTCATGTTGCATAGTATATTACTATGACATTTGCTGATTAAAGTCATTAAAACTTTTTTAGTTGTAAACGTTCGCTTTCTTTACCGTTTTACAATACGGGAACAAAACTTCTTGTTGATGATGCTGCAAATCGTTGATACCAGTTCATGACTTCTGAATTTGACAGTGAAAAAAAAAATACCCCCGATTTATAAGCCCTATTCATTACCAAAATAGCAAGAAAACGACGTGGGAAGTTTAAGGACAGCTTGTTCTTGACTAAGGGGGAGCCATGCAGGCTTGGCATTGGAATTGTTACAAATGACAATTATTGAAAATATTGGTTATTCTATAATGAAATTAATGTAATAATCAATATATCAGCCGGTTCACCATTCCTTACATGGAAATTACTTTCGATGACGCAACGCCATAGACGAGGGGTTTTGTCATGGTGAAAGTTCCTCCATCGTTAAATTTTCATCCATGAAGATCCCTGATAGACCATAAATTAAACACTGATTTTTCAGTCAGATCTTAAACACATTGTGCCTTCGAAAATCGGTAAGCATAATTCAAAATCATATTCTTCTTTTGCCCTAAACAAATTAAAATGAGAGTGCTAACATTTGATGGCAAATATTACACATGCATATTCAAAACAAAAATGTTTCAAATTTATATAAATATACCCATCTTGTATTAGCCTGACATGCTGGGTCAAATCTTTATGAAACAACTTCCAGAATAATAGTCATTTTGAATTTCACCCTATCCAGACTAATTCATGACTCTTAATAAGTGAACAAATCACTATTTTTACACCTAAATGTTGGTGCTTAGCAAAGAAGAAGACAATAAAGCACAAATCTTTGTTTGATCGATTTGGGGATAAAATAATTTACCTCCTGCATTCAAGGTGAGCATAATCCACCAAGTCGGATTTAAAGTTAGAAAAGAAATACTTCAAAATAAATTGAATAATCACTTCATTTGTTTTTTTAACTGAGGAGTCATTTTATTTGATACTTATTCATCTACAACTAAAAACTTTAAAATAATTATTTCAGATGAATGGAAGAATGATGCAACAGAAAATAATAACACATTTTCCCTGCCAAACCCGAAATAAACCAATAACCCATGAAAACAAATTCAGATTCTTGACTTAAGTCATTAAACTTACCTCTGAGCCAATTGTTTAGCCTGATTATAATCATTATCTAAGCTTTGTAATATAGACCTAGCTCTAGACGGACTAGCATCAACTGCAGCTCTGGCTAAGGCAGCAGTTTCTTCTACCATAGAGTCTAAAGTTTTATAAGTATCAACTCTGTAATACAAACATATATCCATAAATTCGTATTCAAATTCATGCAATAATCTTTCTAAACTAAAACATGCAAATTTGCCAGATTATCCAAAAGCAAGTCACATATTACATAAAATTTATGATGAAATTTTACTAGAAACTAAAACTCAAGGCATTCAATTTTTCTTTACGGCTACTTTGAAAGTCTTATACATGAAGCAGAAGATCTCAAACAAATATGAGGAAATCATTCCCACTTTCAAACTTACTATTTTATCAAATTTATCTATAAAGATGTAGGAGGGAGGTAGATACTTTTAGATGATATAAAGTCTTTAAAACAAATATAATTTATGTTGAATATGTATACAAGAATTTTACCAAAAATCTTCCTCTCCTACCCTGAAATTCAATATATAAGTATTTCACTAGATATATGAAGCATATGGTTGTATTACAATAACTTGAATACCTAGATCTTCGTCTGAATAAATCATCCTTTTCTTCTGAAGCTGTCTGTGGCACGGTAGTCTGATCTGAAAACAATGAATTTGAACTTGTATTTTGTGTAAAGTAAAACAATTAAAAATCATAAGCAGGTCATAAGTCGTACGAAATCAATCTAATTGTAATTATTTCAAACTTTCTAGTTAAGTAAGTGCCTTAAATATGTAAAAAACTGTTGACATTTTTTATGAATATATAAATTCTTCCCAATAAATACAGAACATGATATTTAAATGAGTTTAAATATAACGGTAAAATATTTTTTTTATCAACAAATGGGTACAAAACATTGACTTATCAAACATGCTAGTATTTAGTATGGTAAGACTTTGTTAGGTGGCACTTATTTCTCTAAACATCTAGCTAACAATACAATTCTTCTTGGGACCTTTAAATATGCTACCAATTTCCACGTGCACCACACATGTTTCTAGTATAACCTTTTGACCAATTGTTGTTGATTTATAACAAATTCTAACTATAATCTCTAAACTTTATAAAAAATACAAAAATCTTTTCATTCAGCTTTCGATCATAAAAAGTTGTATTTCCTTCTCAATATTTTTATAGATATTATTGAACAGATTTAAACCAACAAATAATAATACATGTCAGACTTACAATATCTATTAACAGCAGGTTCAGGTAGATGTTCCTCTCTTTTGTTGAGTCCTAATTCTCTTCTGTGTCGAGCTATATCTTCTTCCTAAATAAATCAATAAAAATGTAGTGCATTTGTCATCACAATATGTTGGATTTCTTTCCCTTCAATAGTCTGTAATTTTTGATATTACCACTCATCTGTGTTCTTCATCGCGCCAGTTGTATAGTGAATTAAATCTAGCAAAGAATATGTTTTCAAACTGGTGCTATTGCTGTGTTCAAATTTACAGTAAGTTGAGAGCTTTTGGTCTGTGTTGAAGCCCTCACTGTGACTTTTAGAGAAATAAAAGCAATAAACCACCATGAAACTAAATCCATTTTGATTTAGTTAGACTTCAAAAACAGTTTATGGGTAAAGAAATCCATTACTCAATGAGTAACTCACAAACTGTATTATATCCAAGAAGATCAAGAGCACCCTTTTTCAAAGTCACTATAAAAACTCAAATACCAATCATGGTGGGATCAGTAAAAGTGATAAATTTATGTAAATTTTGGTCAGATACATAAGCCAATTTTTTTTACCTTGAGTTTAACAATACAATTGAAACTTCATCATTTAATTTATGAGTAACATTATGGTCACTTTTGGTCTCGCACTCAAACAGTTTGACTGAGCGAGTTTGTATTGTTCATAGTTGATCGGCAAATTTTCTATCTGTCAATTATGGCCAATAACATACTAAGAAAAATTGGTTAAAAGTACAACAATGTACTCAAAATAACCACCTTTCAATGGTATTCTTTATCAAGGTGTAAGAAATAGTTTTTAGAAAATTTTACTATGACTTACCACTGATGTTACTCTTGTTGCCATTCTTCTCTCAATATTCTCACCCTCCCTTATCAGTTCATTTGTTGAATCGTTCCCTAAATTGAATAAATATTATTGTTACAAGAAATTTTGTCATACGGTAGTTTTTACACATGATTTATAGTACTTCAAATTAATTTTTTCTAATTAAGTTTACAACTTAGATGCACTTTTAGTATATTTAGTATTCACAATTGCTTTTTCATGCTTTTCTTGTTTGTTTCTATGTATGTTCTTTGTCTTTTGATCAGGGTTGTATGTTTTATTAATCCTTTCTTAGAAGTAACTGTTCAAAACAATGTATATTAATGTCAAACTACTTTTAATCCTAGATTTCAGCTTTCATGGTTCATAGGATAATCATTGATTCATTGATTTTGAACATTTTAATTCTTTGTTCTTGTTAGCCACAAAAATCAACAAAAAGCTTTATTCTATACTGATAGATTTTTTTAGTATTTTAGTATATGAATTGGATTTTTGAATAAAACAGTACATTCATCGAGGAAAAAGTATATTCACAGGGCAAAACGTTGCGGGCTTTTATGTGTATGATTATGGTAAGATCGTTTGATGTACAATTGGTTTTGGTAAATATGTGTCTTTAACTACATTTGCTCTCTCGGAATACAGAATAAAACAATTACTGTATTTTCTTTCGGTAAATATGTGGTTTAATTGACTTTTGAATAAAACTGATATTCACTGAGGTCAACATAAGACCACATCAAATTTACCTCATCAAAAGGAGTAATTGTATATAAATATTCTATAAATCATATAAAATGTGTCAGTCAAAGGAGTAGACATAAGGTCCCAAATATGACCCGTATTCATAGACAAAATTTCAAATTTAGATTTTATGGCCATTTTAACAATGTATGCAATTAAAACAATTTAATAGTAAGTTAGTCTATTTTGGAAAATTCTTGTTTCAACAGTGGGAAATCTAGTGAAAAAGAAGAAAAGAAAATTACCTCATCTTATGATAGAGTCGAGAAAATCAATAATAAAACAATGCCAGTGACGACACTGATCAAAAGTTATTTCTAAATAACAATTGTACATTTTAAAGAAATTATTTGTTAAACTGTGTTATAAGAAATATACATGCAAATACACTATGTTTTATGTTCAGTATTTATCGAGATAATTGCATTAGAAGCTTGTGAAACTGAAATCTAAAAAATGCCAAACTTTGCTGCATATTGATATTGATTAAAAAATTAAAGATAAATATTCTTATAAAGTAGGCTTCTTTTTACTATTTTTTACACAACTTTAAGAAAAGGTCGTCTCTTTTTTTGTACATGTATTTGCGGTCTTCTCGATCTATTCACATTCAATGTTTACATCGGGATAAGGTCCGTTTGAATTTGCTTAGTAACTTAATTTCAAAAGTGCTAATCTTTGCTGCATATCTATCGATTCCTTTGGAATTTTTTCCCTGACTTTCTCTGATCTAGCTGCATATACATACGGATAATTAGCATGTTCCAGAGAGGTATACAGCCAGTAAAAAAATTAATTGAAGTTGGTACTCCAAGAATTTATTCGCATAACAACATTTTTACACCAAGGTCCTTTAGTCTGCTGTACTCGTCATTTTCTATTTAAGGAGGGAAATGATAACATTAAATGGAAGTTTTGTTTTTATTTCAACTTATTTCTATTTCTATTATTTACCAGAACGTTTTCCCGTGAATTTATAATTGATAGTGTCCTTGCTAAAATGGGACAAACATTGAGAAGATCTAGTTTTCAGTGTTTACAGGGGAGGTAATATTTTGTCACTAGATTTCCCACTGTCAGTATTCTATTTATGTCATAACAGTTTGCATTAATTTCAACTTATCTACCAAATTCGATTTAAACATGCCTATTTTCCATTGATTTTTATGACTGGAAACATGCTTCAACAAAATAAAATTCTTGATCATTATGCTTGTTATAACAATTAAACTATTTGACTTGATTATTTAGTTTCTAATGTTTTTATGCATCAACTGTTAATTGTGGTATTCAATAGGGAATGACTCCAAAGAGCCCATGCATTTATTTCTAAACCAGCCTAAATATCAATTTACTTGACTTTATCATGGCAGAAAATGAGGCCTTACCTCTAGATATACTTGTAATAGTACTTTACTTTATCATGGCAGAATATGAGGCCTTACCTCTAGATATACTTGTAATAGTATCTATCAGTCCTGTAGGACTCTCATGTCCTAATGCTATTAAATCATCTGTTTCACTCCCAGACTTCGCAGATCTTCTACTCACATCAGGCCTAAACATAGTATGAATCAAATTTAATGTAGGCAGAGTTAAAAAATAAAAGACATAATACTTTTATTATTATAATTCCTTATTTTCTTTGTCTACAAGCACATTTTGTAAAAGTTTTTATGCTGGTTTGGCTTTTCAAAGCTTATAAACATGGCCATAATATATTAGTTTTAAAATTGAACACATACGAAGACTCCTATATACAAAATAACCATACCGTGTTTAAAAATATAAAACAAATTTGTACTAGTCTTAGAAACAGATAAACTATCCTAGTTCGAGCCTAGAACAAATCAAAACATGTTTTGATACAATGTATGCTTGTACTATCAAAACTGTTCCAAATGAAATATTTTGGCAAAAATCAACAATTATGAATTTGATGCAGAAGGCATAAAAATGTTGTGAACCTGTATTCTTCCATGCCATAAATAAAACTCTATGAGAACACATTATCAATGCTGCCAACAAGGCTTTATACAGTAAGTGAGGCTTTTTGTGTGTACAGTAACTGTACACATCTATCAAAAGATAAATTTTGTGTGCTTCTAGAACCTTATCTATTTTTTCTATTGGTCAAGTTGCCCTTTTTCCAACATGATTTTGATTACACCTTTAACTTCTTACTTTTTTATGCTATAAATTGTATTTAGTCTTTACATTTTATGATTGATTGATGGTTAGTGTCAAACACCACTTTCAGAATGCTTTGTCATATCTTGGTGGCCATCTTTTATTGGTGGAGGAAGCCAGAGTGTCTGAAGCTTTCTGACCTTTGACAGGAAATTTGCAATCCTAGTCAATTAAGATCACACACGCACACATGCAGGGATCAAACACATGCAGGGATCAAACTCGCAACCTCAGTGTCAAAAGGATAGTGATACTGTAGATGTATATTACAGTTAACTTACTCTTCATCCCAATAAACTGAAGATTTTTTAATATCTCTCCTCTCAGGACTACTGGTGATGGTGTCTGATGTACGATTTAGTTCTTTCTCCAAAATTTTGTCTATCATGTCTCTCTGCAAAGCATCTGGATCATCATCTAAACCTTCACCTGAAAAAAAAATGTAGAAAACAAATACAATATACATTGTGTCTATCAACTATCTTTAAAACTGCTATGATACTATTATAGAATGTAGGAGATAAGATGTCGAGATGGGTAGATATTATGTAACTTGTTTATACATATATATGCAAATTACAATGTACATGTACACATCTTCCTACAGGGTGTTTTTTTCTACATATATCCAGTTTTTTACACAGATACATATGATGCAAAACAAATTAACTAATCAAAGAGCATGATTGCTCTGAGGGATACGATTGCCATTGTTTTCATTGATACATGTATTAGTATTATTTTCAAAAATAATTCAACTGCACATGTAAAATGTAATTTACGTAATCTGAATAGTTATTCAACTTTAAAAATAGCCAATCATCGATACAAGTGTATGAATAATGTAATTATTGTGTTTTATTTTTGTACTATCATTTCCAAGTTTACTTTCCACAGCAGTCACTTAGAGTGAGAGAAGGTATTTCACTGCACCTTATCGCCCATTTTCCTACGTGAATTCTAGGAGGAATCCCATTTCTAACTCTTTAAATATTTAATTTCCTTTGGGTCAGTGGGCATGACTCCTTTCCATACACATTCCTCTGTTTAAATTACGATCGCTTTTAATATAATCGACGCTATCGACAGAACGAGTTAATCTTTCTCGACGATCGTCGTATTTTGATTCAGAATTGACGGAAATATAAGGGAGACAACTCGAAGCGATAATATGGATAGCCTGGGATCCTGGCTCACTGCTCGACAGTATCGACGAAGTATAAGATTGGGTCAGGATGCCAGGCTATCATATGGAAGACTTCCATTTCGGCTGAAGGGGTGTTCTAGTTACACCTTTACGTTGTGGACTACATTTATTTTAATTTAAATGATGCATATGATTTAAAATTATGCAACAACAATAACCCTCAATAGCAGACAGACATAGAAAGGATCTCATGAGTTTCAAATTAATCAATGAAGTTGGGAGTCCAGAGCAATCATTCAATCTGATTCCCCTTGAAGTCAAGAAAACTATACGCATGCGCATAATTACCTAAACAAACCCTAGATTTGTAGCAAGGACGTATATTCAATTTTATTTAAACGACCTAGATGGTTCTCCATTTCTTTATGGAAGTACAATATCAAATATCAGTTTCATAACGGTGACATATAAGAAAAACTCCACTTCAGTTCTTATATTACAGAAATAGATTTATCGAATTCAGAGAACTCTCGATTTTATCAAAACTGAATTCCTCTGACGTGTTTCTAAATTTTATAAAACACTAAATATAAATGCTGCTTAATTCTGATTTTCCGTGTTTTTAAAACACGCATATAAGTCGAGGAAATATCAAACATGAAGATTATGAGAAGAACATTATGGGACAGTTGTTTAAATTCAATCCTTTTGTTTGTTTTACATTTTAAAGCAAGACAATCTTAAGAATCTGAGATGTTCCTTAATGTTTAGAATAAAACGGTTGACGTGAGGGCATGGCCCTGAGTCAATGGTAAAAGTCTACAGATTGCTTGAAAGCAATCGTATCCCAAAAATTACTATTTGATTTATCACTAATGCATAGTTGCCATATATACAATTCAATTAAAACAAGAAAAAACTTATACATGCATTGACGACATACAAAGAGACATCTTTTAAGAGAAAATATACCTTCTTCATTATCTGTTGATAAATCACTTTCAATTTTGTTAAAAATATATTCAAGTAGTCCAGATAAGATTTCTAAGAGATTAAGGACAGATTCTCTATTGGAGTTGACGACATCTCTTCCATTTATATGCAATAGGGATGTATGCAAGACATCTGCAGCCAAGGTGTCGATAACTGTCTGGACATTGTGAATTTCATCCTCTGTGGTAACAGAAGTCCTTATAATACCTAGAGAAAAGGACAAAAATAAATGAAATCTTCAAAAAAGAGCAACTTTATTGTTGTATTAACAAATTAATGTAGAAATATATTGTGGATTCATAATTATTCCTGGATTTTCATGGAAAGAGGTGAACTACAAAATTAATTATTCAAATAAATACAAATCTTTAGTTACTTTTATAAAGCAAATGACAAAACCACAAAATTAGGTACCCCCAAATAGCAAAAGTTTGAAATGTATACATTTATATACATATTTCACTCTACAAATGTATTTCATTCCTGTTGTCCTCATACCACAGAATTGCTGAAGGAGACAGATGCCCTTTCTTGAAGTTAAAAGAAAGCAAAATGATGAAAAGGAAACTATCTTCTTTGCTCTTTCGCTTGGTACATGTAGTATGAACCTTGGCATTTCATCAGTTTATTTTTTAAGGAACCAGTGGTCAAAATTACTCAGAAAATCTAGCATACCAAAAATCAATTCAACAAAGTCAGGTCTTATTTTGTCATCAACATTTTTTAATGCATGAATTAATATTGAAAAAGTTTTAGTTTTAGGCTGACCTTAATTAAAAAAATCTGAATGCAGGTTGAAATATCTGTCAATTTTCCAAAAGCACAAAATGTGTCTGGTCAAATAAACTTAACAAATGCTGACAATAAAAATGTATATGTATAGCTACAATATATTTCTTTGGCTTCAGTTGCTGTGATTATACAAGCTGTTGTGATTAAAAAAAAGTTTCAGAATTTCCACAGTGGACTTTTTCCACAAGGTCTTTTAGGATCATGTAATTGCTTGAATATTATTTGAAAGGATTTTTTTTATAGGTTGTGTTAATATGGATGTGATGCTATAATTTCTACAACAAAATGGTATTGTATGTTATGATAAAATCAAATGGAATTTGTGGGTTTTAATGCTCCATTTTGTTGTATTATGTAAAGTTTAACTTAAGGAAGTTCGCTACTCAGTTTCAAAATAACAAGCTTTTCATAACATTAGTATATATTGATAGGGGATTAATAAAGGAACCGAAAGAGCAAAAATAAAATATAGGTCAATGTGCTTGTTTTCGAGATATAAGCCATTGAAATTTTAGCGGGAAAATGTTCTCTCTTGATTTTTCATAGCTTTATCATTGACAAGTTTAAGTGCTCAAAAACAATTAAAAAATAACAAGGATTTTATAAGACTTTTACAGATGGCTTATAATTATACATGTAAAAGAGTTATAAAAAGAAAAATGGGGTCAATGGGCAAAATTTTTTAAGGCATTCAAATGGATAAGACCAGAGGATTCTGACAAAAATTCCAAAACATGACAAGCGAACATCCTTAATGCTCCGTTTTGTTGTATTATGTAAAGTTGAACTTAAAAGTAATTTCTTGACAATCATTTTTAACTTCACATTTAAAGTTTTCATTTCCTCACCATTTAGCTTCTCTCCACATAATCCTTCAAACAAGGTGACATAAACTTGAGAATTGATATCTTCAACACAACCAATAGGACTGCCTGCATTCAGTTGTTCTAGTAATGTATTGGCCTGGCTTACAATACCTGTGAATAAATTTATAATTGAAACTCAATACATTTTCAGTTTTTCACAGCATCTAAGAATTGTGGTTGTAGTTAGAAGTCCAACAACATGCTTGTTTATTAAGGTTTAACAGGGGTTCAAATTAGCGGTAGTCCAAGGTCTGTGTCGTTCCATTTTAGAGTTTGGATCTCCCCACTGGTAGTTAGCAACACCTGGCAGACTTTCAGTTTTTGCTTATATTAATTGTTTCTTCAAAAATTTTGTATTAAACATGTTAAAAAATAAATCTAGTTTCAAAATATTCTTGAAATATGTAATTTGATAAAGGAAAGTTATTTTGGTTGCTTAAACTTCTTGACAAATCATTTAATGTTTTGTTGCTTGACCTAAGGCAATCGACATAAAACATATCAAAAAGTTAATTTCATAACATTACAATGCAATGAGACAATTTTGTTTTTGGGGCTCTCAGGGTGACTTCTTTACAAAAGGAAACTCAAAGTTAGGGGTCCAAGGAAGTAAGACAGATAAACCAAAGACGAAAAATTTGACAGGAAACCGGAAGGTAATTTTTTGTAGATATATCGTCAATGGTTGGATTTTTAAGAAAATGTCTGGCCTAAAAAAAAATGCCAAAGTTTGAGAATGATTTTCAAGTTGGTTTTATAATATTATAGTAACAGGTTTTTCATTGAAAATGTGATTTTTCAAAGATACATTTTTGTAATTTTATAAGTAACACATAACAAGTGAAAATTGACAATGTACTACCCTAAATATTAACTACACATGTACTTAGGAACCAATATACCTGTTCAAGGCTATGTTAAATGCACACACAATGCATTATATTTAGACATTTACAGCGTACTATTGAAATGATTTTAAAACAAGAATGTGTCCATAGTACACGGATGCCCCACTCGCACTATCATTTTCTATGTTCAGTGGACCATGAAATTGGGGTCAAAACTCTAATTTGGCATTAAAATTAGAAAGATCATATCATAGGGAACATGTGTCCTAAGTTTCAAGTTGATTGGACTTCAACTTCATCAAAAACTACCTTGACTAAAAACTTTAACCTGAAGCGGGACAGACGGACGAACAGACGGACGAACAGACCGAAAAACATAATGCCCCTCTACTATCGTAGGTGGGGCATAAAAACTCTCCTTCCTTTAAGCATATATATATATATCAGGCCAGTTTTGGAGTATAATTGAAGACTGATTAGTTTTAAAACTTACGTCTATCTTCACTGGAAGGTTCTGCTGGTTTTGGTCCCATAATTAATTCAAGTCCACAATTTTAAAAAACTGAAATGAATATATAGTACATGTTATAGGTTATATATATGGGATCCACGGTACAATTTTTTATTTTTAAGTTGCACTTCTTTTGAGCTATAGATACAATTTCTGCTCTTAAATACAGCTGCTTACTTTAACTTTTTTTTAAATCTACCATTTGTAGACCTTTTGAAGCATATGAAAAACTATCATACTGGTGGCTGTTGTTTGCTTGTTCTACAAGTGGATCATGTTTTGTTGTTAGCATTAAGTTAACAAATGAATAGATAGACTTACTGGTAGAACCAAAATTCCAGACTTAAGGGTATGTGTAAATTTGCACAGACTGTAGGTTATAATAAAGGTTCCTTCATGACAAAACTCTAAGACTTGTAGTAAGATACTTGTTTTACGCGATGGAAAAGGCCCCTCCCTCTTTCTTTCCACAACGTTACCACCTCATACTACACATCTCTGCTTTAAAACAATATTTTTAAGTCATTTCCTTATCAAATTTCATGTTTAATACTCAGTTTTATTTGAGGAAATGTTTTCTTTCAAATGGTATACATGTACACTGTATTTACTTTAAGGGTACCCTTTACCTGCATATACACCAATCTTTTTGTTTTTTATGTATACATGAGTTACACCAGTTGACCTGAGGTCATTCAGCGTTAACAATGTCATCGAACAATCGGTTTTTACTGAGACGTAATAACATAAACATTATGACATAGGAAATTTAACTGAAAGTGCACAAATTAGACCATCTTATACACCAGATTTATCAATAGAACTTTATTTGCTCATTGAAACAAGTGATTGTGACCTAACCTGTAGACTTGAACATGAGAATATATGATAGTTCTTAAGCTTACTACAAAGTATGCAATCGTTCCGTTTTTTCTGTATTCTTACAGAATAAATTCACACCATATACAACTTGGTTTACAAGAAATGATCGTGTTCATGCACGTTTACGGAGGTCGGCGGCTTTCTAAAACAATCTGTAAAACAAATTAATGCACGCATTAGAAAGCTCAAATTCACATTAGAATATGCTAACTGTTGTTTAAACTAAAAGAGTTTTCGTGTATTTACTGTTTGTTGTCATCAGGATAAAAACTGTAAAACTGTTTTTAAAATTTGTTGTCTTGTTCGGCCATGACATAAATAAAACGCACCGCCACCTATTGACCAAAAAGGGAGATAATTCTATTAAAACTTTCTAGTATATGTAAAACTGTTCCGAACTCATCCCGAAAAATGCCTAAATATTAATTAAAAATACCAATATGTTGTCATTTAGTAACACAATTGCCAGCAGTAAAATTAATGCCAAATTTTATGTAATTAGATAGTAGGACACGTTCTAGAAGACGATAGGAGGGCAGAAATATTTTTTCCAGTCTGTATTTGAAATGCACTTCGACTTCTTCTGAATATATAAAGTAATTTACTATAATAATTCTGAATATACAATGACATTTTTATAATAACTCTGATTTTTAATGAAATTTTTATAATAACTCTGATTTTTAATGTAATTTATTATAATAATTCTGAATATATAATGTAATTTATTATAATAATTCTGAATATATAATGTAATTCATTATAATAATTCTGAATATATAATGTAATTTGTTATAATAATTCTGAATATATAATGTAATTTATTATAATAATTCTGAATATATAATGTAATTTATTATAATAATTCTGAATATATAATGTAACTTATTATAATAATTCTATCTATTTCAGTAAATAGATCCTTTCGTATATACTCAGTGTATAAATTATTCTTATATAATAGAAAAACAAAAGATATGGGGTATCCATCCATGACACAAAATCAGTACATGCACAGCAAAAAAAAAAATAAAAAGCAAAGGAACAGCGCGTTTGTTGCCGTTCTTCATCTCAAAGTGACAATGAGGCCTTCAACACGGAGCAAAAAACTCAAAATTTATTTTTAACATCATTAATCGTTTTCTTATATTGCAAGACTAACGGCATTTCCCCTAAAATAACTGTCATCATCGGATAATATATAATTTATGTGTAATTACTAATTTCAAGTTCAAGTTCAAAAGCTTTATTTATAGACGAAATCAGTATACAGAAAACGTATTGAGCTTTTATATCGTCTTATTACAAACAAAACATTTAAAAATGCACGTTTAAAACAAAGCAAGCTAGCTACATACACAAGAGCTACTCAAAGCAAATCATTATATTGAAGCATACATATACAATATAAATGCATGAAGAAGTTAAATATGTTATACTATGAAGAAATATTAAAAGTACCGTAAGCAATCAATATTAAAAGCATATAAAGCACTTTAAAACACATATAAGCAATAATAGCACATTAAGCAGAAAAAAGCACTAAAAATTAAAGCATCAATTATTTGCAGGCATTGCATAGGCATGAACTACCATTCCAGGTAACAAGAAGTTTAGAAAATTGGTTAGAATTGTTTTCTTCTCTAAAACTCTGGGGTAGTTCATTCCAAAATTTTGTAGCTGTCTATCGAAAAAAATTGATGCCATATAGCTTGTTGTTCTCACCTGGGGCTGTTCAACTGTATTTTTATATCTGAAGGAATATTTGTGATTTTTTATATTAATCAAATCATGTAAATAAGATGGACTCTTTTTGTGTATAATTTTAAAAGTTTCTATAGCTATTGCTCGTAATCTTCTGACTTTAAGAGATGGAAGTTTTGACTTCTGTAAAAGATCTTCATATGAGCTCTCATAATCCTCATAAACAAATCTCAAGGCTCTCTCTTGGATTTTTCCATCTTAACTGTGTTTTTTCACTACAAAAATGCCAGGTAACTGGGCAATAATTAAGATTAGACAAAATAAAAGAATAATAAATTGTTAGACGGCCAAGTCTATTCAGTGCTCTACCAATACGTTTTAGAACATTAGGTTGACGAGAGGCCTTCTTACAAATCTCAGATATATGTTTATCAAAATTTAATCTGTAGTCTAGTGTGACTCCCAGTAGCTTTACATCATTTTCACATTCTATTTTATTTCCTTTAAGATTAAAAACAATATCATGATTAAAAGGTTTTTTGCCAATTGCCAGAGCTTGAAATTTATCTGGATTAGCTTTCATTAAATTGTAATCAAACCAGTCCAACATTTTGAGACTATCACTTTCTAAATTTTTTATGATATTCTGTATATCAAATTTAAATCAGTATAGGATAAGGTGTTGTCATCAGCATACTTGTATATAATACTATTGTCAACTGCACCAAACATGTCATTTATGAATATATTAAAAAGCATAGGTCCAAGTATGGAGCCTTGAGGAACACCTTTGAACATAATTTCAAAATTACTATAAATATTATTAATCTTTACACATTGTTTTCTGTTTTGTAAGTAGCTCTGTAATAAATCTATAAAACTATTTGATAAACCATAAGTTTTAATTTTTAATAATAATTCATGCGGCAAACAGTCGCTTAGAAATGGAAGGAAAGAGAGACCAACCGAGCATCTCTCCTGTTAGTAGCGTGAACAATTGTTTATACATTCCAAACAAATTGATATGATTGGTTTAATCCTCATCCTGCAATTTACCATTGAGCATATACCATTGATCTTTAAACGTTCAGGTTTTTTTTTTGTAATTTCAAGTCGTTGTCACTTGTTTTCAAATAAATCGATATAGCTTTCAATAAACTACAACCAGGAAAAGGATCCAAAAAGTAACTGTGACGTAAAGACTAGTTTCAATATTGATTGATTGATTGATTGATTGATTGGTTGATTTACTTGAATACATTATACAATTAAAGCAACAATTTATTTGCTGATAAATTGTAACATTGTTGGCTGATTATCAGGATAAAAATTTCAAAATTCTAATACAAGTACTACTTATATCAGAGACATATATACTGTATATATGTCTCTGCTATATTAAATAATATAACCGTCCTTTTTATTCAGAATTTAAAATTTTAAATAACGTAATAAATCTCAAAAATATTATTTTATAACCAGAAGTAATATTTTTTTAAATATTACATAAAGTTTTTTATTAATTATTTCTCTTCTTTCTTTCCTGATTTGGGACAGGATCCCATACTCATGTGCCTCATTACTGTGCACCAATATTTTCTCCTTTTACTGGTACTCATATTGTTCATGAGAAAGCAAGCGAGCTATAATTTTTCATTCATCTGAATAAACTAAATCATTTAAATAATTAACAAGCAGCCTGTGCTGAGGAATCAATATATTTGTTATCATTGGAGTTAGGGATAAGATTTTATTAAATATAAGCGAAAGGGAGAGAAACTAGAAAATAGAAAAAAAAAGAAGATTTTTTTTTTAAACGGGAAAACACTCTTTAACACGTGGTGGTTATGTACAAGAACCGATTCGGGTGCACACAAAACATAAATCGTTGAAGTATGAACTTGTGTATTACCTTTTGAAAATATACGTTATAACATATTCACCGTATTACGATTATTTTTAGTATCTATTATGTTTTAATAACTTGAAGTTGTATAGTCCTATATATTAGATACCATCTACTCATTCTGTCATGTGTAATTATAATGTGTTATGTGTAATTAGTGCTCCTGTAGCGCAGTTACTCAGCGTCTGAGTTTATTTACTAAAAAATGTTCTGAAAGCGTGGTATTTCACTGATTAAAGACATAAAGATTTATCTGGGTATCTTTATTTTTAACCTTTCGTAAAATTAGAATTCTTCGAGGAGAGGAACTACGATGAATGATCTTGGTCAACATGTCCGATCTTTAATCTCAAAACGTTGTTTTATAAAACAATGTTTTGAAATATAAATGGCAGTTGAGTGAGTTCAATAGTAGCATCATACATGTACGGACCTGTATTATATATATATATAACCAAGAATGTACGTGTAACTCAAATGAACAAAAAAGTTATCTGATTTCAAACCAAGATGCTGGATTAAGAGTATGATATCCAAAAACTATCGATCTTTAAAAAAAAAAAATCCCATACCGATATATCTATATTAGAATAAGCGCTCATCCATTAAGGATTGAGACTGATAGATATGCCAAAATTTATGTGAATAGAACACTTAGAAAATGTTTATCCTGTACATTAAATAAAATTGAGGATGAGATACACTTTGTGACTAAATGCCCACTATATGTTGATAATAGAAATGAGTTTTTTACTGAAATTTATTTAGCTTGCAATAATTTTCAAACTTAAGACAATTTTTCAAAAGTTTTCATGGCTATTTACACAAGAAAATTTAAATGTATATAAATGTTTGGGAAAGTATTTATCTAAAAATCTAGAGATAAGGAGAAGTTCAAAGATAATAAATGCAAATTAGCCACAAATATACATATTTTGAGTGGTATATGATTTTGAATGTTATATTTTATAGATGTTATTTGTATTATCTGGTTCTGTCCTGGCCTTCCATAGCATTTTTAATAGTGTTAAACGGTGTTGTTCTCTTACATGTCTCTAAATTTATGTCTAATCTTATGTATTTGTATGTAATGTGATAAAAGCTCTTTATAGGGCCCTTTAATTGGAAATAAAATATTCTTATTCTTATATAGTAAATTAATGGACTTCTGATACAGACTTGGGTCAAAAGTGTTCCACATATCCCGAATTCCCCAATTATTTCATATAAAAACATTTTTTTTTAAACATTACTAAAAACTAATTTGACGTTCGATTTCGATGAAATTTGTAAACACATAAATGTGTATAGTTTTTTTGATGGTTATTATGGAATATTTTTATGACATGTCATTAGTGAGAAATCATTATTTGTATACAAATATTGAAAATACTTGTAATTGGTCCTATATAGGCATATGATTTCTTCGTGCAGAAATTCATGTTTGTCTTAAAACAGTGAAATTCTTAAAATATAGGTCATAAATATAATATCTCATAATCATTGCAAGACACTGCAGACATTCCTGTATTTAATGAAAAAAAATCCTTCAATTTGGACAAGAAATATCTTCAATAGAATTTTTATTATTTATTTATTTTTGTTTTTATGTGAAATAATAGTGAAATTTCCGATCGGTGAAACACTTTTGACCTAAGACTGTATTACAGACGGATTTGTAATACACGTGTTAGCAGATTCTTCGAGTTATGTCCCATGTTTTCGATTAACGTGAGAAATGATTTTTGCATTTTTGAAGCTTATATATTTTCACCAAAATAACTTTTTTTTATTTACATTTTTGTAAGTAAAACTATTTGAATGAATAAATTACATAATTTACTTTTTTAATATTTTTAAACCCGTTTCTGTGAAATTTCTAGATATGTGGACATTGACGTGTCTCACAGATATGTTTACAATTTTTAAATACAATTTCCATTATTATGGATTTAAGAATATTTCAACGGTTCAGGAAGGGAAAACTAACTAACCATTAGTTATAAATATTGAATATTTCCACTCGGTTAATGGCTGGGAGTTGCGGCGTGCTCCTGTAATCTAGCTACTTGGAGGCCAGGATTGAGAACAGTTTGAGGGCAGGGGTCCTGCTTTCCGTTGTTCTATGCCGATCGGGTGTCCGCACTAAGTTCGGCATCAATATGGTCACGTTGAGGGAGCTCAATGTGCCCAGGTTGTCTAAGGAGGGACGTACAGGTCCAGGGTGGAAACACAGCAGACAAAAGTCCCCGTGTCGAATAGTAGTGGGATCGCGCCTGTGAATAGGCAGCGGTTGGCAGCCTGTCCAAGACAGTTGGACTCGATCCTTTTTTGCATCCATTTTTATTTGTTTGAATGTGTAACTGATTTACTTATCTGATTATAATGTGCAAAAAAGAATGTTCCGAAATATTTTTAACCGAACAATAAAGGGGGAGGCTAACCGTGCTGGAGGAAATAAATCAACCTACGATCTCAGGTGACCAGAAGCATTTTTTTTTTAGTAGATTTTTCCTATTTTCATAAGTACTGGTAAAATTGAAATGCGGGTTGTGCTCAAAGAATCAACTGTGTATACTTGCTTTGTTATTTTGTGAAAAAGCAGTGCCTAGCAAATCACAGAAATCGTGATCGTCTTATTTAAGTTTGAAAAAAAATGATATATTTCTCAATCTCTGTATCCCGAAAGGAAAACATTTCGAGAGAGAGAAAAATGTCAAGTTTACAGGATTCTATCATTGTTTTCTTGTTTATGTTTATTGTTAACGTTTCATTTAAGAAATTGAACCTAGTTTCTCCATCAGAAAAGAATACGAATCCTCAGAAAGGGATTTCCGTTTGACTGTGCCGCATATATAAATTCATAGCAACGTCTGCTTTGACTGCGGGTATTAAATTTGCAAGTGCAAAGATGCAATTCTGACATTGTTGATTCGAATTCAAGTAAAACAATGAATGGTTATGGGTTTTCTCATCGTTAACGTCCGTACAGTTGCCTATAATTGCTTACATCCAAATTCATTTGAACTTTGTTGGGTAGTTGTCTATTGGAAATCATACCACATCTCCTTATTTATATATATACATAAAAAGGACAACAGGAATCATAAAAATATCGGAAATCATGCAGAAAAGACACATCAACCACCAAATCACGATTCCTACGTACAAACAACAACGAACACAACATGATCCAGATACTTTACTTGGTCGAGGCACAAAATGCGGTAGCGTTAAACCATCATCTATCATATTGTCTTAGATAGACAAAGAAAGGGGGTACACGTAAACATGGTAAAACTAGTATTAGATAGATATAGGAAGATGTGGTGTGAGTGCCAATGAGACAACTCTCCATCCAAATAACAATTTATAAAAGTAAACCATTATAGGTCAATGTACGGCCTTCAACACGGAGCCTTGGCTCACACCGAACAACAAGCTATAAAGGGCCCCAAAAGTACTAGTGTAAAACCATTCAAACGGTAAAACCAACGGTCTAGTATATATAAAAAACGAGAAACGAGAAACACGTATAAATTACATAAACAAACGACAACTACTGTACATCAGATTCCTGACTTAGGACAGGTGCAAACATTTGCAGCGGGATTAAACGTTTTAATGGTACCAAACCTTCTCCTTTTTCTGAAACAATAGTATAACATCACAACATAGAAAACACACGATAAAACATCAATTGGAAGGCTTAACTCAATCAAAACGTAAATTAACACACTATGAACGAATAAATTCGATCTGTGATACCTGAAAGTAAATACATAGTTAATAAAATATTAGGGACAAACATTCAAGGCCAAAAAGCAAACAAACAAGTCCAAATAAAGCCATGGCAAAACACTACCGCGAAATATTAAACCCTTAGAAAATAATCACTTTTGAAAAAACCGGTTTTCATGTTTACGTGTACCCCCTTTCTTTGTCTATCTAAGATAATATATCGTAAAACTAGTCGCGTGCACAATGAAAAATCCTGCACCGTGCAGCTATCAACAAGATGACCACTAAACTGAGCAAAATAATAAAAAACGACACATAATTTCGATGACGGGGTCAAAATTTTTTCGAAGTTAAAAAGCTCTGCATGTTAGTCTTTGATTCGACTACCATATGGAGGAAACATATCACAGAATTTTAAATTTTAGGGGGGGGGGCACCTTCAGTAAGAGAAGATAAACAAATGCGTCACAATGTAGCCGGTAAATAAATGTTTTTCTAATATATATTTATTGACTTAATAAATTAATATCATCATATGTACAAGTAAGCACTGGCATGTAGCTGAACTGTGATTGCTGGTTTAAACAACTGTGGTTCTTTTTGATGCAACAATTATCTGAAAACAGAGCAAAATAAAAATGGATAATAAATGGCTAACATGAGTTAAGTTTTAAGATGAGTTCCACATATAAAATATCGCCTGCTGCAATACTAAGATTTCAATATAACAAGTACAATTGTATTTCAAGGGTTTAAGCATAATGAGACTTTAAAATATCATTGTATTGAATAGTTTTGAGTTGAAGTCTAAATAGCTTCTGGATCACAAAAAATGGGATTGGTGCAACATGATAAATCTCACACCTATGATGGACTGTCTATACTCCGACAAGGAATTCGAATAAGCTGAATGCATTTTTTTGTTGACCTGTCATGCATAATACTATGGGAAAGGCATAATTCAAAACAATTTACATGACCATTTATAATATTGAGAGCGAATATTAGAGGTCAAACCATGTTACACAATGATATTAAATAATCATATGGTCACCGACTTCGTTTTTTGGTGTATTAACCAATCTTTGATACCTAGTTGGTAGTGAAAAGCGTAAAAAGATCGACGTTTTACGGCTTACAGAGCGATGAGGTTAAGCTTATTTTTAAGTTTTGTGGTATTTTTTCACCAAAACACAACTTTGAATGACGTATACCGTGAAAACGAAGTCGGTTACCCTATTATTATTTTACATCATTAAATCGGAAATTTATGTATCACCTTCATATAATTTTTCAAATATATAAGACAAATTTAAGAACGTTTTTGCCGCTTTTATATATTAACGATAATATACTACTACTATACGGGGGTGTTTAAGTACTTTGTTTACCCATGAACCCATGAGGGTCTCGCACGGTGGGAACGATAATATACTAAAATGTAAAATTGTCAAAATGAATAAAATGTCCGTACTTACCACTGAGATCAACGTTTTTCCTGACGAGTGATGACTGTAACGCTTGGCAGATGGAATTAAAAGACAAATCGAGCCAATTCTAGAACAATGTTCAATGTAATCCAAACATGCTGTTCTTAAATCACCCAACTCAAACTGAGAAGCTCCACATAATAAACCTGAAAATTAAGGATGAAAAAAATCATTAAATTGTGTTACTTTTAGATATAGTGATACTGATAAACAAACAACACGAAAAGGGTTAATTATGCCCCACCTACGATAGTAGTAGGGCATTATGTTTTCTGGTCTGTGCGTCCGTTCGTCCGTCCGTCCGTCCGTCCGTCTGTCCCGCTTCAGGTTAAAGTTTTTGGTCAAGGTAGTTTTTGATGAAGTTGAAGCCCAATCAACTTAAAACTTGGTACACATGTTCCCTATGATAATGATCTTTCTAATTTAAATGCCAAATTAGAGTTTTGACCCAAATTTCACGGTCCACTGAACATAGAACATGATAGTGCGAGTGGGGCATCCGTGTACTATGGACACATTCTTGTTTCTTTTTAAATTAAGAAACGACTCACATTAATACAATTGATCCGTTGATATATTTAATGAAAACATTTCCATAATGGTTTTAAATGCATGCCTACCTGCCACATTTGATGTGGATATATCTACAGTACCACAATGCAAGTATTCGACAATTTTCTGGAAGTCCTCTGGTAGATATTTACTAACAGGTATGGTCAAATGGTGGTCAGTCTTAAGTTGTCTTTGTTTGTTCTTCGTCTGCACTTTTGGATTTTTGGCGCCAAATTCTAATTCCCTCTGCTTTTTCAAAATTATATTATACAGTACCCTGAAATAATGCATAATGAAAGTTATATTTGAGTACAAAAACTTTTGGTTAAAAAATATTTGAACAAATAGAAGTGTGAATACAATGCAAAAATAATACATTTCGCTGTAATACAAACTAGCTAGATTACATTTATCTCACAACGATTGCTCATTCTTTTCTTGGATAATACAACTTATATATCGAAGTTAAACAATTCTAGTTTAATAAAAGTATTTTAAACTCAAAGTAACGTCCAGTAGCAAATATTTTAGGCATATCATCTGGAAGTAAACCTGTTCAACTTACTATATATATATAAGATTTCTAAAAAAATAGAAGAGAGTTGGAATTATCAAAAATGATAAAACAAGAAACACACACACAAATACGCCACGTCACGCGACTGCCTTCGGATGGTGCCGAGGGAGTTGCTATGTTATAAAGAATTTAGCTTTTTGTAGATGCTACAATGCATCTACAGAAGATGTGCTTACGGTATACTGAGTATGTAATTCTCTAGTCCAGGCCTTTCTAATACAGACTGGTGCCAGGATTTATAATCAATGTTAGAATACGTTAGATTTACAGTGGATTGAGTAGGATTATTTGACTTTTCTCTTGCAAGATGATTATTGAAATACTTTTGAATATAATTACCTGCTTCGTGTTCCCATTATGGCCTTTACGCCATAAACAGGAACTTGTTTGCTACCAATAAGAAATGTAACATCACACAATTCTGGCATTGAGATTATGTATCGAAGATGACTTGATAGCTCCATTGTGTTTTGGAAATTCATCTTCTCTTTGGTTGATTGATGATGCTGTTCATTCCAGATTTTGTCAAGTGTAGTGAAAGTTGTTGATTTGACAGAAGATTTGTCCTGGTATTCACCGTCAGAGGAACCAGACCCTGACTCGTAACCCGAAGAATAGTCTGAAAAAAACCGCACAATATTGTACATATTCCTACTTCTGATTCAAAATGTCGACATGAAGAGTTGATATAAAATATTGGTGTTTAAGGAATTTTATTACAGAGGAACTTTTCGAACAAGGAAATAGTAGTGTTAACCTCAAAAAGGCATGCATACAAGACATGTACGTTGTAAGAGAAAAACATGTGGCCTTTAGCAATAGACGGAGTGTCTCTAAAATATGCTAAGCTTTAGAAAGTTTATAGGCATTTAGTGGATGAGGAGAAAAATCACTTGGGTGGAAGCTGATATTAGGCATTAATATTTTGACTGTAGTCTTTTTTAATTTAAAGTATGATAAAAAGCTAAATTTAGATTTTTTTAAAATAAAAATTCAAAACGACGACAAAAAATAGCCTGCATCCTGTCTGTTCTGGATGGTTAACCAAATGACATCTTTGTAAGTAATATAACATTTAAATACGGTACGAGTGATTTAACCAATCATTTATATAACTTTCCGATCTTAAAAATAACCCAATGGTTTAAAGTAATTGTATAGTTGTAGGGTTATAACCTATATTCCAGACTGGTTTCAAACGAATTTCTGAGGACCCACCTCCCCCCAAAAAAATAAAAAATTAAGGAATACTAAATAGTTTATATGCATACATGTGAAAAAGAATTGTGGTTATAAATAATCCTTACCATTTGTGTAGCCCTTCTCTTCTTCATTTGGAATCAACTGAGTATTGGATTCGCTTCTTTCCATTCTTAAATCTGGTTCTAGCACTATAATTAAAAGAACACTATGCGTAGCACTTTAATACCCAAATAATAAATATTATATTTTGGGGGATATATATCCTAAGATGACACTAAACTGCTGTCAAAACAATACTATCAAAACAATGTCCGTTCACGAAAAAAAATGAAAGTGTTCTTTGATGGCTTCCTATCTTTTTGCTTCTTAGAATAAAAAGTGTTTGACAAAGACTCAAATGTGTTGTTGTTTGTTTAGGAATTTGCCAGTGTGAATTTCGCACATATTATGATTTAATCACAATGAAAACATTCAATTTTAAATCGGGGCAATTAGTGACCATCGAATGGCTTACGCATTAATTATCAGATTGTTTCATAATAGTGTAAAAACTGAATGAGATGACCAAATTAAATTAAGATGGCAGATTATGAAATAATATTTGATAATCGAAAGTTTTAATCAAACATGTCCAAACAACTTCAAAATTAAACTGTCTCCTATGACACATTATGTCATAAAAATTAATCTAAACAATTAAGACCAAATTAGAATTTATTACACTTTCAAAGGCCAATGAATCAATAAGACAAACTGTACTTCGTGCAATGTTCCATACAGCTTTGAAAGTATATATATAAAGCGTATGAAAAAATATGTACCTTTTTAACCACCAATCTTATTACCATCAACTTATTTTCTTTCTGTTCATTCTTCTTTTAAACCAACATTGCAATTTATTTTTCCTTTATTTTTATTTTCAAAGTGCAACATATTTTTTCTCTAAATCTCTTAGGATTTATATATGCTACTATTTTTTAATAATTATAGTTTTCACTAACTTAAAAGCAATGAACTAAAACATCATCGATCTTTACAATAATGTTATTAGTATTTTGGCGTTTTGCATTTGCACCAATCTGTACTATATTTGCACCAATATTTTTATTAATTTCGCAAATTTACAGGATAAACAAAAGTCATAAAACATATAAGTTGTACAGAATTTATTGATATAATAACAAAAATACTCCTTCCGACTGCCATCTGCCCCTGCTCACCACGGGGAGGTGGAAGTGGGATTTCGAGCTGGACAAGTTTATTGTAAAAGTTTCTAAAACTATATATTAGCTGACAGAGCTATTTTGCCTCAGTCTTGCGGTCATATGTAACGTGGTTATGCTCATGTAAAGTTCATACGCCCTAGTATTTGTATCATAGGGTTGCCTTATCATTGAAGTAGACCCCACACCTTTTATTCATCTAGTGATTTCCTTTACTGTATCTATAGGTTGTTGTCTCACTGACGTATACCAACCATCCCCTTTTATTCATCTCTAGAATAGATCTTTTTTCTTTTCTTTTTTATACTGATTATAATTTTACCAAAATGATATTTCCCGAGTTGAAATATACACCAATACTAATTCAACTGTCTTTAACTTCTAACTCTTTTCAAGAAGTGCACCGACTGAACATAGTACCGGAACACACGACGTGTTGTATGTTGAAATAAGTTGTTTTTCTTTGTCTTTTTTGGCCCCATATGTTAAGGATGTATTCTTCTGATATTTTAGTTTCGTTGAAATCTCGTTCGGGAATTATTTCCAAAACATGTGTTACAAGTGGAAAATATCAATGAATTTAAAAAATATTATAATCAAACTAAACTCTGTGAAAAAATTGTGTACTTACAATAAGTAGTTTTTGAGTAATAAAGTTTTCAAATTTTATAACCAATCCGTTTAGTCTCATCAGCCAAAATGTTGAGAAAATGGGTGAGGGTACAAAGAAATGATTTTACCAAAAATATGCACATCCCGTATCATTTTTTACTTTTCAAAATTCTTAGATATGTATTTTTTCAATCATTTATTACAAAGAAGTTGAAATAATATGCTTTTTGTTCTAAAAAAAAAAGAGAAAATCTCAAATTTACAAAATTGACAGCATGGTCAATTTGACACGAAAAGCAACAAATTTGATAAAACTTTCTAATATTAACACCAACCTATAGTTTTTAAAGTTAAATTTATTCAGATTGGTCCACTTCATCTTCAGTGAAAGTATGAAAAAAAAAGTTTAATTGTGAAAGTATGTTTTTTTTTCATAATAGCACCAAAATGGGTAAAAATTGATGAATAATGGGAAAATCATTAAAATTGGGTACTTTCAAATGGCAGTAGCAAAAAAAGAAGTGCACCACCACATGATTTATTCTTCATCAATTACTTTCTTAGTCATATAAACCTAAAAATCAGGTTAAGAAAAAAAGTTTAATTCTAGAAATTTTTGGCTCCTCAGAGGTGTACATCCTCAATATATTCTCCACGAATTTATTTCTTGATAAGGCTACCCTAACTGATGTGTAACGAACAGTGGCTAACATTGCATACATATCAGGACAAAACAATAGGTAGCGGTAATTTTTGTAAAGAAGGGGTCGAGCTGGATGAAGGGTGGGAAATTCGAAGTGGCACTGGGAAAAGAGGGTATATAGAATACGGACAGACATTTTGCCTTGCGACAGGCCACCTAAAGAGTTGCTAAAAGTTTTTTTTACTGTGCAGAGTGTTTGACACTCTCTCTACACAAGACATCAGATTGAACGTCCCCATTCCATCCAGACGTTGCTGCGTATTCGTACATCAAAACTGGTGCAAAAATTTAGCAAGGATGAAGCAATTTTGGAGTTGTTGATACAAGATGCTTACAACAACTTGATGCACATATGGCGAAGCCCATTTTTGAAAAGGACCCCCCACCCCTTAAAAACAAGAGTGCACACGCTGAAATGTCTCGCCTGTTTTACTGACCATTGATTTTATGTTGAAAGTCTTAAAGATAAAAGGTTTTACTACAAGAATTACTTAAACTTAACATTTTTAAAGATCCATGACAATGAGGTCAAGGTCAGATAAAAACTGTCACACAGACATGTCTTGTATGTTTTTTAATTTTAGTTCATTTAAATGTTTTGGAGTTTAGTGTGACGTCCATTTTCACTGAACTAGTACACAATTTTATTTAGGGGCCAGCTGAGGACCACCTCCGGGTGCGGGATTTTCTCGCTGCGTTGAAGACCCATTGGTGGCCTTCGGCTGTTGTCTGCTCTTTGGTCGGGTTGTTGTCTCTTTGACATATTCCCCATTTCCATTCTCAATTTTATGTACACCTTACAATTATTCCATACACCAAATATAGTTAACCAATTGCTTATGGTAATTGAAACATAGACCAAAACACAAAAACTTAATGTTAACCAATGAACCATGGAAGTGAGGTCAAGGTCAGATGATACTGGCTAGACAGATATGTACACCTTACAATCATTCCATACACCAATTATAGTTGACCTATTGCTTATGGTACTTGAAAAACAGACCAAAACAAAAATCTTAACATTGACCAATGAACCATGAAAATGAGGTCAAGGTCAGATGACACCGGCTAGACAGACATGTACACCTTACAATCATTTCTTAAACCAAATATAGTTGGCCTATTGCTTATGGTACTTGAAAAACAGACCAAAACACAAAAACTTAACATTGACCAATGAACCATTAAAATGAGGTCAAGGTCAGATGACACCAGCTAGACAGACATGTACACCTTACAATCATTCTATACACCAAATAAAGTTGACCTATTGCTTACAGTACTTGAAAAAACAAACCAAAACACAAAAAATTAACAATGACCAATGAACCATGAAAATTAGGTCAAGGTCAGATGAAACCTGCCAGTCTGACATGTACCCCTTACAATCATTCCATGCAACATATATAGTTGACCTGCTTGTAGTATCTGAGAAACGGAACCTAATCATGTAACTTTAACCTTGATCACTGATCCATGAATTGAGGTCGAGGTCAGATTAACCCTGTCTGATGGACATGTAGACGTTGCAAGGAACACATATATACCAAATATAGTTATCCTATTACTCATAATAAATGAGAAATTCACATGACAAAAAAACTTTTTTTTTTTCAAGCAGTCACTGAACCATGAAAATGAGGTCAAGGACAATGGGCATATGACAGACGGAAACTTTGTAACATAAGGTATCTGCATATAAGGTATGAAGCATCCAGATCTTCTTCCTTCTGAAATATAAAGCTTTATACATATAGTTTACGCCGCCGCCGCCGGATAGTAATACCTATGTCTCGCATACTGTGACTTTCGTCGCAGGCGAGACAAAAACAGCATTAAAACACCAATAAAGAGGCTCTAAATCTAAAAAAAGATTTATTTACAAATTTAAAGCTTTCGCCACATTCACATGATTGACCCTCGAACAGTCATCAAAAATATTAACAAACAATTAAATAGTTAGTAGATCTCAATATGCTTGTTGATTAATTTTGCTGCTTACCTGTATCCATGATTGTTTTCAAGATAGTACAGAGAATTTATGTTTTGAGCGATTTACAAAAGATTTTGAATTTCTGAGTATATTCCCTCACTACAATTTTCAAGGTAATAGACATCCAATGTTCCATTTAATGTCATGGCCATTTTTTGTTGGTTGAAATATGTTGCTATAATCCACAAACTAATTTGGTTGGTAAAATTGTCTTTTAAGGGCAATTACTCCAAAATAAATCAATTGACTTAATTGTAGATCTTGTGTTAGTGATTATTTTTCTGTCAATCTTTCTATAATAAAGAAATTCTATAATTGCAAAAAAAATTGTCATATTAGGAAAATAACTAGTTGATGGCCTCAGTCAGATGTAATTTTTTTGTACCATTCAAGCACCTTTTTGGCATGCAAAGTGCAGTTTTTTTTAAAGCACTTTCAAAATTAATTTTAATGGCAAAAACTCTCAATCTGACCTTCTCCCTGATCAAAATATTCATTTCTTCAAAGTTGGAAGTCAGAATATATTTTTTTATCAATAACCCATAGCCCTTCCTCAGAGTTAAATGTTCGTTCCCTAAGGAGTCATCTAATTATAATTTATACAAGCATTCTTACCCTTATGTTCCATGTTTATCCATTGCGCCATGTTAGTTAATGGATTGTAATAAAATAAACAAACTAGTTTCACATCTGTGAATTTTTTGACTGAAGATGAAGCCAAGAATTGACATGCTGAAATGCATTGCTAGCTAAAATAGTTTTCACTGATTTTTGAAATACAGATCTCATATGTATTGAGAAAACTTATGACTGACCAGTGAACCATGAAAATGAGGTCAAGGTAACCTTCCAATGACTCATTTATCCAAATATAGTTCAAAATTTACAATAAAATTATCCGCAGGACGCAGCTTGATACGACCGCAGAAGTCGAACCCTGAACAGTTAGGGCAAGTATGGACACTACATTCAAGCTTGATACAGCTCTGAATTTGGATTGTGATTAAATATTCGACACATCATAGGTTTCTTACACAGAATAAATGTGGTCAAGGAACTGAAAAATTTGAAATTGGACTTTTACCTATTTTGGTCCAATATCCAAAATCTAAATACACGGTTAGATTCAGCATATCATAGAACCCCAAGAATTTAATTTTGGACCCTTTTGACCTCAATATGGACCAATTTGGTAACAGGGTCCTGAAAATCCAAAATCTACATACAAGGTTAGATTCAGCATATCAAAAAACCCCTATATAACACCTTGTGGCACAATTAAATAGCAATCCATAGACTTATACTCAAGTTATTGTCCAGAAACCAGAAAATCAGTTTTTTGGCCCCTTTTCGGCTTCTAATTAATAAACGGTTTGGGCCATGACCCCCAAATCAATCCCAAACTTTCCTTTTGAAGTATGGAACCTTGTGTTAAAATTTCATAGAGATCCATACTCTTATACACAAATTATTGTCCTGAAACATGAAAAATAAGTTTTTGGCCCCTTTATGGCCCCTAATTACTAAACAGCTATGACAACAACCCCCAAAATACATCCCAACCTTCCTATCGTGAAATGGAACCTTGTGCTAAAATTTAATAGAGATCCATACACTCATACTCAAATTATTGTCTGTGAACCAGAAAAATAATTGTTTTTGTTAGCCCCCTAATTCCTAAGCAGCTACGACAACAACTCCCAAAAAAAATCCCAACCTTCCTATCGTGGTATGGAACCTTGTGCTAAAATTTAATAGAGATCCACACTTATACTAAAGTTATTACCTGCAAACCAGAAAAATAGTTGTTTCTGGCCCCTTTTCGACCCAGAATTATTAAACGGTTTGGGCCATGACCCCCAAAAATCAATCCCAACTTTTCTTTTGAAGTATGATAAGTTGTGGTAAAATGTCATAGAAATCTATACTCTAATACACAAATTATTGTCCTGAAACATGAAACATGCTTGTTTTTGGCCCCTAATTACTAAACAGCTACGACAATAACACCCAAAAAAATCCCAATCTTCCTTTTGTGTAATGGATCCTTGTGCTAAAACTTAATAGAGATCTATACACTTATACTCAAGTTATTGTCTGTGAACCAGACAAATAATTGTTATTGTTAGGCCCTTTTTGGTCCCTAATTCCTAAACAGCTATGACAATAACCCCAATAAAAGAACAGAATTCCAATGTCCCCGCATTGCACATATTTTATCTATCCAAGGTACAAGGGCAATAACTAAAAAAAGCACTTTTTTTTATGCCCCCACAACTAAAAGTTGGGGGGGCATATGTTTTACTCCTGCCCGTCCTTCCGTCCTATTATGGGTATATACTTATTCCAGATAACTCCTCCTACAGTTTGAATGCTAGGAAGTTTTCACTTTGCTGGCTGTTTGTACGTATATTGAAGGTGTGCATGTGGTCAGGGTTTTGATTTTTATTGATATTTGCTCTTTTGGGAGATAGTTGAACTTTGTCATTTTTGGAGTATATACTTGCATAATAGGTGCATAGCGTTTCCGGATAACTCCTCCTACAGTGAACTATAGACCTATGTGCTCCCATGCTCAAATTGTGTGTATTTTAAAATAACACTTTGCATCTGCCGGGGCATCATTTGTGTCTCCCAGACACAATAATATCCCAAAGAAAGTCCTACATTGACTTTGTTACAATACAGTTACTTCAGAGTGGAGTGCGGGGGCATCACTTTGTCTAGTTTGTTCTTTAAAACTTTTATTAATATCTTAAGAGAAAAGAAGGCTTCAGAGCAAATGCAATGTGATTTCCATTATAATTTATATTTCCAAGGGGCATAACTCGTTAAAAATATTTGATCAGAACTAATTTTCGAAAGTGTCAAAGACATTGCTGATATAAACCTATGATATAAGTTTCATAAAATTCTGGCAAGAATTGAACACATGAGAGCGATAACATTGCAATTTTCCATATAATCAATATTTTCAAGGGGCATAACTCTTTTAAAAATAATTGATCAGCACTAATTTTTGAACTCTTCAAGAACATTGATGATATAAACCTATTATATAAATTTCATAAAAATCTGGCAAGAATTGTACACATTAGAGCGATCATAAGGCAATTTATTTGCAAGGGGCATAACTCTTTTAAAAATTATTGATCGGCACTGATTTTCAAATTCGTCCAAGACATTGTTTATATAAACCTATGATTTAAGTTTCATAAAATTCTGGCAAAAATTGTATATATGAGAGTGCTAACAATGCAATTCTCCATATAATTTATATTTCCAAGGGCAAAACTCTTTTAAAAATATTTGATCGGCACTGATTTTCAAACTCGTCCAAGACATTACTGATATAAACCCATGATATAAGTCTCGTAAAAATCTGGCAAAAATTGAACACTTGAGAGCGCTAACGATGCAATTTTCAATATAATTAATGTTTCCAAGGGACATAACTCTTTAAAAATAATTGATCAGAACAGATTTTCGAACTCCTCCAAGAAATTGCTGATATAAACCTATGATATAAGTTTCATAAAAATCTGGCAAGAATTGTACACATGAGAGCGCTAACAAGACCGGATGGACAGATGGTGATTCCATGTCCCCCGCAACACATTACGCGGGGGACAAAAAATTAATCCCAACCTTCCTATTGTGGTGTGGAACCTTGTGCTAAAATTTAATAGAGATATATACACTTATACTCAAGTTATTGTCTTAAATCCAGACAAATAATTGTTTTTGGCCCCTTTCTGGCCCTTTATTACAAAACAACAACGACAATAACCCCCAAAATCAATTCCAACCTCTTATTGTGGTATGGAACCTTGTGCTAAAATATCCATACACTTATACTAAAGTTATTGTCTGCGAACCAATTTATTTTCTATGAACCGGTAAAAATGACCTTTTTTGGCCCCCAATAACAAAACCGCTAGGACAATACCCCCCAAAAACAATCCAAACCATCCTTTCCTGGTATGGAACATTGTGTTAAAATTTCATAGAGATCAACACTTATACTCATGTAATTGTCTGTGAACCAAAACGTCTTCAGACACAGACGCAGACATCGCCATAAGATAATATGAACGCAAAAAAAAGGAACTGGTCTAAGCATAAAAAGTGAACGTGTATCAGTGACCCATGAATATAAGGTCAAGGTCAAATGAGCCTTCTCATATGAACATGTACATCATAAAACTATTTTATATACAATATCAATTGATCAATTACTAGTAGACATTTATTTAAGGATGAAAATTGAGTTAATAGAAGCATTAAATTTAAGTCATGGTCATGTAAACCCTGTAAGATTGACATGAATACATACTGGTGGTCTGTGTAATTCAATCACACCTTTTTTTTCGACGAGGGGAGAAATATAGATCTTGACATATTGTAAAGACACCTGTCTATTGTTGAAGACTGTTTGTTGACTTCAAGATGTCTTTTGGTTATTTATGTTGTTTGATTGCTGTCTCATTGATGCATACAATACATATTTATTTTTGTCTGTATCATACCAACAGGCCAATAAATTGCAGTTTGATAACATTTCTTCAAAATGATCAACAGTTGAAAATTCAACCCTTAGCAAGAGAAAGTTTGTCAATAAAAAGTAGGTGAAGTATAAACAAAAATTCCTACCATCAAATTCAACTGATTAACCACAGTTTCATATGGAGATTGAAAAAACTCATAATTACCAGGAATTCTTGAAAAAAACCAAAATCAAGTCAAATACCAATAAAATGCTCCGCTGGACGCAGCTTGATACGACCGCAGAGGTCGAACCCTGAACAGTTGGGGCAAGTATGGACACAACATTCAAGCTTGATACAGCACTGAATTTGGATTGTGATTAAATATTTGACACAGCATAGGTTTCTGACACAGAATGAATGTGGTCTAAGAACTTAAATTTTTTAATTTACCTATTCAAACCATATCATTATTATTTGCTTTTATATATAAATCAGAAATAACCAATTTAAAATGGAAAATTTTAAAGAAAAAAAATGAAAAAAAAATCCCCCCTCATATTTTTTGAACCCCCTTATGATTCATCATCCCCAAACTCAATCCCAGCCTTCCCTTTGTGGTATGGTACCTTGCAGTACAATTTCAGAGAGATCCGTACACTTGAACACAAGTTATTGTCTGAAACTAGAAAATGCTTGTTTTTGGCCCTTTTGGCCCCAAATTCCTAAACGTTAAGGGCAATTACCCCAAACTCAAACCCAGCTTTCCCTTTGTGATATGGAACCTTGTAGTACAATTTCATAAAGATCCATACACTTACACACAAGTTATTGTCCTGAAACATGAAAAATGCTTGTTTTTTGGCCCCTTTTTGGCCCCTCATTCCTAAAATTTTGAGGCAATTACCTCTTACAAATTATGTTTTGTACTTAAGTAATTGTCCATTAACCTGGAAACCCTTTTCCCGCCTTTTTTGCACCTTATTCCTTAACACTTTGAGCCATAACTCCCAAAGACAATTCTTACCATCCCTTTGTGGTATTCCAATATCCAAAATCTAAATACATGGTTAGATTCAGCATATCAAAGAACCCCAAGAATTCAATTTTGATGAAATCAAATAAAGTTCAATTTTGGACCCTCTAAACCTCAATGTGGACCAATTTGATAACTGGCCCAAATATCAAAATCTAAATACATGGTTAGATTCAGCATATCGAAGAACCCCATATATTCAATTTTGTTGAAATCAAACAAAGTTTAATTTTGGACCCCGATTTGGACCAACTTGAAAACTGGGCCCATAATCAAAAACTAAGTACATGTTTAGATTCAGCATATCAAAGAACCCCAAGAATTCAATTTTTGTTAAAATCAAACTAAGTTTAATTTTGGACCCTTTGGACCTTAATGTAGACCAATTTGAAAATGGGACCAAAAATTAAGAATCTAAATACACGGTTAGATTCGGCATATCAAAGAACCCCTATAGTTCAATTTTCGATGAAATCAAACAAAGTTTAATTTTGGACCCTAATTCCTAAACTGTTGGGACCAAAACTCCTTTTTGGCCCCAAATTCCTAAACGTTTAGGGCAATTACCCCCAAACTCAAACCCAGCTTTCCCTTTGTGACATGGAACCTTGTGGAACAATTTCATGAAGATCCATACACTTACACAAAAGTTATTGTCCTGAAACTAGAAAAATGCTTGTTTTTTGCCCCTTTTTGGCCCCTCATTCCTAAAACTTTGAGGCAATTACCTCCAAAATCAATACCAGCCTTCCCTTTGTGGTATGGTACCTTGCAGTACAATTTCAGAGAGATCCATACACTTGAACACAAGTAATTGTCTGGAAACTAGAAAAATACTTATATTTGGACCCTTTTTGGCCCCTTATTCCTAAAACGTTTTGGGCAATTACCCCCAAACTCAATTCCAGCTTTTCCTTTGTGATATGGAACCTTGTACGACTTTACCCCCAGCAGAGCTATAGAAAAACAGTACATTAACGGGTGTTACACGGACACTTTTTAGATGATACACGGACACTTTTTAGTTGTTACACGGACACTTTTTATGAATAGAATCACTCGTGCATGATCAGAGAGTTCATGGGCACTTTAAATTTCAATTAGATTTGAACTTTTTGTTTCACCGACATATTTCCTGTCTTTTTGATTAAAATATTTACGTTAGCATCAATAACTGTATTTCAAACAATTCCAGTAAATTACTATTCATATCAGTACACTAAAGGATTGACCATTTAACTTAATAAAAAGGGGGGTATGTCTTTTTTCTAAAAAATATTTTGATACCCAATTTTATGAGAAAAAATATATTGTGGTCAAGCAGATGACAAAATAATGTTCTGATTCCCGATTTTCCGTATACCGTATATAATCGTCTAATTTCAAAAAAAAAATGAAAATAGTTGGGTGATAGCGTTGAAAAAATAAATAATGTTCTTACTCAGAAAAGAAGATACCCCTTTTGAAGATAAATGGTCAGTCCGTAAGTGTTTTTTTCCTTCAACATATGGACATGAATAGTATTCTGGACAATGCTGAAAGTAAAGAAATGCTGGTACCAACGTTTATATTTCAATAAAAAGACAGGAAATATATATAAAAATCAAATCTAATCAAAGATAAAATCCCTATCAACTCACCAATGCACGATTGATCCTATAAATAAAAGTGTCCATGTAATACATGTTCAAATATGCAGCAAATCGTGAAGAAAAATCATTCAACTAATGTCATCAATTTTGAACGGTAGCTGCGATTGGATCATATAGTGACACGTGTTAAATCCTGATCAACACTATCAGAGACATATAAAAAACCTATAAGTATGAACTATTAAAAAAAAATCCAAAATATATGCCTATATATATATATATCAAATAACAAGACAAAATCCAGTTTTTCATAACATTTCATTCACTTAATATCAGTTCTGTTTATTTTAAATGGATTAACCCCCGCTTTCCTTCCGTTTTCCACAATAAAAAAATCAAATGGTAGCTCTGTTTTTTTTTTATGAATTACTTACTAGCGAAGTTGCATTCTAAAAGTCTCAAATGTAAACAACATTCATCTTTTCCTTGAAATGGTTCTTTTTTATAAAGTTAGTACAATTTTAGAAAGATCCATACACTTACACACAAGTTATTGTCATGAAACTAGAAAATGCTTGTTTTTGCCCCTTTTTGCCCTAATTCCTAAAATTTTGAGACATTACCCCAAAATCAATCCCAGTATTCCTTTGTGATATGGAACCTTGTGGTACAATGTCAGAGAGATCCATACACTAACACACAAGTTATGTCTGGAAGTTACAAAATGTTTATTTTGGCCCTAATTCCTTAACTGTTGATACCATAACCCCAAAATCAATCCCAACCTTCCTTTTGTGGTATTGAACCTTATGGTAAAATTTCAAAGAGATCCATTCACTTAAACTAAAGTTAGAGTGCAAAACCAATGTGTCTTCGGACGACGACGACGTCGATGACAACGACGATGCCAATGTCATACCAATATATGACCGCAAATTTTTTTGCGGTCGTATAAAACTAAGTACATGTTTAGATTCAGCATATCAAAGAACTCCAAGAATTCAATTTTGTTAAAATCAAACTAAGTTTAATTTTGGACCCTTTGGACCTTAATGTAGACCAATTTGAAAACGGACCAAAATTAAGAATCTAAATACACGGTTAGATTCGCATATCAAAGAACCCCAATAGTTCAATTTTGATGATTCAATTTTGCTGAAATCAAATAAAGTTCAATTTTGGACCCTTTAAACCTCAATGTGGACCAATTTGATAACCGGCCCAAATATCAATTTCTTGCTATTGAGCAATACTGTGCAATTGAAGATTTCTTGCTATTGCGCAATACTGTGCAATTGAAGATTTCTTGCTATTAGCAATACTGTGCAATTGAAAATTTCTTGCTATTGCACAATACTTAATATATTAATTTACACATCCTGTTTGGTGTGTATCTCTTGCCTTATCATTATTATTTGCTTTTATATATAAATCAGAAATTTAATAATAAAGTTTTTGGCAAATTTCAATATACATAATTTAAAAGCAGTTTAGGTGAGATAAACAAAAGCTTCATCAGCAATATTTTATATTGGCAAATTTCAATGAAGTTCATTAAACTAAAGTTATTGGCAAATTTCCAATGGAATTTATTAATAATAAAGTTTTGGCAAATTTCAATATAAATAATTTAAAAGCAGTTTAGGTGAGATATTCAAATGAGTTTCAATTACCAACCTTACTCTGCCTTTCAAATTATGTTTTGTACTTAAGTAATTGTCCATTAACCTGGAAACCCTTTTCCGCCTTTTTGCACCTTATTCCTTAACACTTTGAGCCATAACTCCCAAAGACAATTCTTACCATCCCTTTGTGGTATTCCAATATCCAAAATCTAAATACATGGTTAGATTCAGCATATCAAAGAACCCCAAGAATTCAATTTTGATGAAATCAAATAAAGTTCAATTTTGGACCCTCTAAACCTCAATGTGGACCAATCTGATAACTGGCCCAAATATCAAAAATCTAAATACATGGTTAGATTCAGCATATCGAAGAACCCCATATATTCAATTTTGTTGAAATCAAACAAAGTTTAATATTGGACCCGATTTGGACCAACTTGAAAACTGGGCCCATAATCAAAAACTAAGTACATGTTTAGATTCAGCATATCAAAGAACCCCAAGAATTCAATTTTGTTAAAATCAAACTAAGTTTAATTTTGGACCCTTTGGACCTTAATGTAGACCAATTTGAAAATGGGACCAAAAATTAAGAATCTAAATACACAGTTAGATTCGCATATCAAAGAACCCCTATAGTTCAATTTACGATGAAATCAAACAAAATTTAATTTTGGACCCTTTTGGCCCCTAATTCCTAAACTGTTCGGACCAAAACTCCTTTTGGCCCCAAATTCCTAAACATTTAGGGCAATTACCCCAAACTCAAACCCAGCTTTCCTTTGTGACATGGAACCTTGTGGAACAATTTCATAAAGATCCATACACTTACACAAAAGTTATTGTCCTGAAACTAGAAAATGCTTGTTTTTGCCCTTTTGGCCCCTCATTCCTAAAACTTTGAGGCAATTACCTCCAAAATCAATCCCAGCCTTCCCTTTGTGGTATGGTACCTTGCAGTACAATTTCAGAGATCCATACACTTGAACACAAGTAATTGTCTGGAAACTAGAAAATACTTATATTTGGACCCTTTTGGCCCCTTATTCCTAAAACGTTTTGGGCAATTACCCCAAACTCAATTCCAGCTTTTCCTTTGTGATATGGAACCTTGTAGTACAATTTCAGAAAGATCCATACACTTACATACAAGTTACTGTCATGAAACTAGAAAAATGCTTGTTTTCTGCCCCTTTTTTGGCCCCTAATTCCTAAAATTTTGAGGTAATTACCCCCAAAATCAATCCCAGTATTCCCTTTGTGGTATGGTACCTTGCAGTACAATTTCAGAGATCCATACACTTGAACACAAGTAATTGTCTGGAAACTAGAAAATACTTATATTTGGACCCTTTTGGCCCCTTATTCCTAAAACGTTTTGGGCAATTACCCCAAACTCAATTCCAGATATGGAACCTTGTGTACAATTTCAGAAAGATCCATACACTTACACACAAGTTATTGTCATGAAACTAGAAAATGCTTGTTTTTGCCCCTAATTCCTAAAATTTTGAGGCAATTACCCCAAAATCAATCCCAGTATTCCCTTTGTGATATGGAACCTTGTGGTACAATGTCAGAGAGATCCATACACTAACACACAAGTTATGTCTGGAAGTTACCAAAATGCTTATTTTTGGCCCCTAAATCCCTAACTGTTGGTACCATAACCCCCAAAATCAATCCCAACCTTCCTTTTCTGGTATTGAACCTTATGGTAAAATTTCATAGAGATCCATTCACTTAAAATAAAGTTAGAGTGCGAAAACCAATGGGTCTTCGGACGACGCCGACGACGCCAACGTCATACCAATATACGACCGCAAAATTTGTTTGCGGTCGTATAAAAACAAAGTTGTTTGTAAATGTATCATTTTCCATCCCTTGATATGCCTGCATGGCCCTTAAGATTGACCCAGTGGCCATTATCATGCAAATTTATGACAAGAAACTATTTACAATGAATATCATAGGTCGGTTTTGCAAGGTGGGAAGACATAGATGAAGGGTGGGAAATTTGGTATGTTGAGTAAGGGCAGAAATTTTGCCTTGCAACAGGCCACCTACCGCACAAAGAGTTGTGGTCATTAAGCAAAAATGTACTTAATATGAAAACTTCTATAGCCCCATTTATATAGTAGGAATATAAAAAGTTCATAAATGAACAAATTAAAAAAGGACATACAACCAATAAGTCAAAATAAAAGGAACGTTTAAAATAGTATTAAATTCAGATAAAAACACTAGAATTGTGTTGTATTTAACTTTTTGCAAATGTGACATCAGACAGTTTGGACTGTTCTGTATCGGCCATTTTGGTTTTTGTACTCTCCTAGGTATTCAATATTTTCCTTCACACACTTTTGTCATAATTGTACCTGAGGCTGCCCTTAAGAAATTCTTTGTTTGATGGTGCCTACCCATGCCTTCTAGGGTTGGAAAGGTAGGTAGGGATTTAATTTTTTTTGGTCAACAGCATAAGTTACAAGTTTTAGACAAGAAAGCGACATAAGAGCAGGAAAATGTTTTTTTCGGGTAGGCTGCTTTTTAGGTGGGTAGGAAGGCAACATCAAACAATTTAAGTTTTATTATTGTCCTGATGAAGGTTATTCAGGAATTATCTTATTTTATGCATGGAACTTGTTAGGTTTTTTCAATCAAAGTATAGGTATTTACAGTATATATGACCAAAATAAATCCATAAATTGAGTACTTTTGTAGTCTTCTCCAATTTGAACAAATATATTTCAATATTATTTATTTAAAAACATCCAACAATCATCCCAATACATTAAAGTCATAGTCTCCATCAGCGTCCTCACCAGTTCCCATAGTCAGAGATCCCATTAATGTATCTGATAATGCCTTTGATACTTTATCTGAAACAAATAAAAGTTTAACATATATTAATTATTACATTGATTAATTTATTGGTGTTAAACGCCATTTCAATGCAGTCAGTTTTTATTGGTGGAGGAAGCCGGAGTACCCGGAGAGAACCACAGAACTTTGGTAGGAAAACTGACAATCCTAGTCAATTTAGATTGGATTCGAACGCACATGCCACGTGCGGGATTCAAACTCACAACCTCAGTGTTTATAAGCTAGTGATACAGCAGTTAAACTACTTAGACCACTCGGCCACCGAGTCCCTTAATTATTACAAATAATAGATTGATATGGTGGTATCATTTTCATATGTATTCTTTACAGGATCCTATGTACTACAGCTCTTCTGTATTTTTTCAAATGTAAAATGTACTTAATATAAAGAGCACATAACTGATAAAATAATTCAAACAAATTTAATTATATCTATATACAATTAAAAGATATATAAAACTAGAAAACAGCAAGCATAGCTTAGACATTAATACCCTATAAATGAGACAAACACCATGTTCATCTATGTGAAACCTTCAAAACTTATTTGAGTAAGAAAGTAAAAAGGAGATTCACAATGTGGATAGGTACTAATGGTTCCCTAAAGGTATTACACAATCCAGTCAGTCATATAGGGGGATTGGTGAAACAAGATGCCTACTCACCTTTGAACATATTGTAAATTTCATAAATCATTTTGATTTTAAAATGAAATAGAAGTTGTATGATGCATTAAGACACTCAACAGTTGTGGATATTATGTCGGGACAAAAGGTAAAAGGCAAAACAAAAATTCATTTAAGGAATCTATATCAACCTTTTACAAGTACAGTTTAAAATATGCATAATTAAAAATATGAAATAAAACAAATACGTAAATGCTAAAATGCACTCTAAAGTTATTGTAACATGAATGGTAATTTTTCCTTTGATCTTCAAGTGAGATAACTTCTGTTATTTTTAGAGGTGTGCGTTATATATATATATATATTTAAAAGTACAGTTAAGTTTTATTGCTCAGCATTTAACCTTAGACATGTGTGATAGCCCATTAATGTTACAAATCATATATCTATAGCACAGGTCGCTTACTCATTAACATATTTAATCCACTCAAAGCTACACTTTTGTGAATTAAATACGTTAATTCGTAAAAGGCAAGCTATATATATAACATATCATTACAAGGATAACCCATGCAAGCATTTCAGCTTATTTCCAAAAGGGTTCTTAAAGTGTATATCGCTAAGATTAAAAAATTAAGGAATTAAGAGGAGGCATGGCATTAATTGAATTTTAAAGAAAAAAAAAAAAGACAAATGAATGGACACAACATTCACTCTACAACTATATAAGCAGGGCATATAATTACATCATTTGTACTTTTTATTTTAACCAAATCTTAAACTAAAACTTTCTTTTATCACACTTCCATGTTCAGTGACCCATTAAATCTGGGTAAAACCCTAATTTGGCATATATATTAATAAGTTCACTTCATAAAGAAGATTTGAACTAAATTTCCAGTTGATGAGACCACAGTATCCTTAACCAAAACTTGAATCAGATACAAGATGGACAGACAAAGGGACAGATGCACAGACCTGAAAACATAATGCCTCTATCATATAATGAATCCACAATATTTACTTAAATGCATACCTGCTTTCTTCCTTTGTTTTCTCATCTTCTTATAATCATCTTTCCGTTTCTTATTCTGTTGTAATATTGTATCCAGACTATCATTTAAAAGTTCTTCTGATGTTTTTGACTTTTTAGATTTCTTTGATGTAGCAGACGTAACTGAAGCCTTTCTTGATCGTGTTACTGCCATCTGAGTGACCTCTACTCTTTTTAACTGAAAATATAGGACATAAGACAGTTCTTAATAGCAGTAGTACATGGTGTACATTGATTAAAAAAAACTGAATAAAAGAGGTTTATAAAGCCATCATAGATACTAGGCTCATAAATAACAAACATATTTTGTCTAGATAAAACATGGTGCTCAAATCAAAACAGTTGAAAAACTAAAGCAATTTAGAAATTAAGGTTGTACCAAATCTGACAGAGACAATTTTCGACCTTTGGGAAGAAAACCTTAGTGATTTATATGAAAGTTTTCTTTAAGTGATCTTCCAGTATTTTCAAAACTGAACATGTGTAAAAAGAAAACCCAAATCTTTCTGTTTTGATTGGTATAAATATTGTCAAGTACCTCTGAACTGTTGTATTAGATAGGAAGACTTTGGGTTTTTCCTTGAATATCAAAATCACATTTGGATGGCACTTCGAAATCTTATCATGCCTAAATTTCATAAGAACAAGTTTGATTAGAAACAATAAAACTTCCAGATACATTCAATACAAAATGAAACCTATCAGATTCTGCCTATCCGTGTTCTATAATTTAGATACACAAAAGTATTGAATACAGCAAAAGGTTAATTGGATGTTTTAAAAGTAAGACATTACTATACAAAGTCTGTTTAGGTTCAAATGTGCTGTTGGTTTTACATTTGCATAAGATTGATTTTTCATAATGACAAGTTACTACTATAGGGTATGTAACAACCATGACTACAGGTACCCATAAGGGTCTCTCATGGTCAGGGGACATGGTAACCAAAACTTTTATGATTTATCATGGGGACTTTGTATCAGCTAAAAAAATCTTCTAAACATTGCAAGTCTATTCATTTACAGATCTAGAGCCAGCAGCTAGACTTAATAATGTTACTATCTACACGTTTGTATTTTGAAACAGTATCTTGTATTGCTTGCTTCCTAAGAAAAAGTTGCCATAAAATTCCATTCAGGAGATAAAAGAATAGTCACCTCTTCTCCTTCTTCTTCTTCATCCTCCATCATTTCATCGGATTCTTCATCACCATCATCATTGTCCATTTCCTCATCATCTATTTTCTCATTAGCTTTCAATGCTGAATCAAGCTGTGAATCGTTCATGATTGCCTGGGCTGGACCTAATGACTCTACCAACATGTGCTTACTACTTTTACAATCCAAGCCTGTATATGTATGGTAGTATAAAGTGTTAATATATTGTAAATGCCATTTTTTCTTTGTCACTCGTATAAAACAAAATAAAACAGTGAATCAAATAAGTAAGGTCTAAAAAATGGATCTGGGATAGAGGAATGAGGAACAGGAAATCTGAATTGCCACTATAAAAAGAAGGTTTGTTTGATGAGGAGCAGGACATCTGAATTGCCACTATAAAAAGAGGGTTTGTTTGATGAGGAGCAGGACATCTGAATTGCCACTATAAAAAGAGGGTTTGTTTGATGAGGAGCAGGACATCTGAATTGCCACTATAAAAAGAGGGTTTGTTTGATGAGGAGCAGGACACCTGAATTGCCACTATAAAAAGAGGGTTTGCTTGATGAGGGCAGAAGTTTTGCCTTGCAACACACAACCTTTAGACTGGTCAAAGAGTTGTTGAAAGGGTTCCTTAATATTATTTTAAAGCAGGAGACTATCCCAACATGGAATATCAGATTAAACGTCCCTATTGTTGATACACTTTTGGAAAAAATTTTCCTCAGAGATCAATTTAAACATACAAAATTCATTTTAACTGTAAGATATACCAAGTACGAACAAGAATGTGTCCATAGTACACGGATGCCCCAATCGCACTATCATTTTCTATGTTCAGTGGACCATGAAATTGGGGTCAAAACTCTAATTTGGCATTAAAATTAGAAAGATCATATCATAGGGAACATGTGTACTAAGTTTCAAGTTGATTGGACTTCAACTTCATCAAAAACTACCTTGACCAAACACTTTAACCTGAAGCGGAACATACAGACTAACGGTCGGACGAACAAATGGACGCACAGACCGAAAAACATAATGCCCCTCTACTATCATAAGTGGGGCATAAAATATAAAGACAAAATGAAAACAGAATCTGAAATTGACTTATTCAATCTGCTCATGTAAATATTATTACCTTGTAATGTTTTCTGTTCCACCTCTATAAGATCATCTATACTGAATTCTTTCCCCATCTGTGTCACAAGGGATGCACTCACATGTGTTGGTAATGTGTGTTGTTCAGGAGGGTGTGTGAAATATTTTATTTTCCCGCTGAAATATAATACATGTATTAAAATAAATTATTTTAAATAAACTTATTAGTTCAGGTTATCTTACCAATGTTGTAATTAGATCTTTGAATATAGTTTACATTGGCCCTTATATCGATTTTGTCATCAGCAAATTAAAACATAACTAAATTTGTATTCTTTTCAAACGGGATGTTTAAAGACACACCCACGCTCATTTTGATCTATAAAGAGGTTAAACTCCTAACTATCCTACTGTCTGTCGATACATTTATTTTTGGCATTGCACTAGTCATGTCTTCTTTGACTGTCCATGTAGTTAAAATACTAAATCCCTAGGATGTGTTTTAGTTGATTTTAGTCTCTGATGCATGATTTTTATTATTAATTGTTTTGGCTTTTAACTAGCTGTCAGTAACTGCGAGTACTCTCAAATCGTACTTTCTTGTTTATTTGACCTGTTGATACTAATTTTAATGCTTTTTGTTATTTAATGTTATTCAGGGTTATATCTGGTCTATATACCAGCTTTGATAAGTGTTTGGTACTAATATAAATTTCCACTTCGTACTATGAACATCAAAATTATTTGTTTTGTTAAAATATTTCCTTTCTCTATTGTAACTGTATACGTATACCTAACAACAAAATTATTTTATTTACCTGTGTTTAAAGTTATTGCAAATGGCTGATATTTTTGTTCGAGCATATTGTTTTTCTTAAATTGTTTAACATTTCATACCGATATAACATGTTACTTTTATTATTCTTCCTTAGTTTATTTATTTTGAATTTACATTGTATCATAGGTCAAATTTATTTGTTCAGTGTATGTTCAATGGTGTTACTATGTCCTTTGATTGAGTTAAGCTATTTCAGTTGATATTTTATAGTGTGTCTTTCTATGTTGTGATGTTACACTATTGTTTCAGAAAAAGGGTGAAGGTTTGGTACCATTAAAACGTTTAAACCTGCTGCATTTGTTTGCACCTGTCCTAAGTCAGGAATCTGATGTTCAGTAGTTGTCGTTTGTTGATGTGGTTCATAAGTGTTTCTCGTTTCTCGTTTTATATAGATAAGACCGTTGGTTTTCCGTTTGAATGGTTTTACACTAGTAATTTTGGGGCCCTTTATAGCTTACTGTTCGGTGTGAGCCTAGGCTCCGTGTTGAAGACCGTACTTTGACCTATAATGGTTTACATTTATAAATTTTGACTTGGATGGAGAGTTGTCTCATTGGCACTCATACCACATCTTCTTATATCTATTGTATGATACTTTATAATATAATATGGATGCTCCTACTTTTTACCAGTACTTATCTTTCAAAAGACCACTTAGAAAGGGTGGTATTTTATTCTGAAAATAGGAAATCTTATGGTTTCTACTTTAACATCAGCCAAAAGATATTTTGTATGAACTTTTACACCTTATAAGATTACAACAGCTGGGACAAGCCATAGTAACAAAACTTTTCCCCAAGAACTATGCATCTATCAAGTATTAAAGTGTCAAAACATGAAAAGAATTTTGTGATGTTTCTAAACTTATATCTTCTTTATTAATTTGACCTCATTTAGAAAAGTTGTTCCAAATATAATGAATTTTCCCACTTTTGAGTTAAAAATCTTAAAATTTTCTTTCTTTTTTTTCAACAGTAAAATGACCCCTTTTTAGGGACAGTCCCTCATTTAAGGGACACCACTCATAATGGGTGGGGTGGGGGTCCCAACCTGTTTGTTTGTCTTTGTGAAAAAGAATAGTACATTGGGCTTTAAATGATTTAATTGAATACAAAATAACATATGTTACAAAAGTATAATGTCAATAAATTAGTGAAAAAATACTATTTATTATCTTTATGGTAGTACTGCATCATTGAATTTGGTCAATCAGTCATGCTTTTATCCTTAAGCTGTGTAAGAACCTCCTTGCAGATGAAAATTCACATGCCATGTTCACGATTTTACAACTTCTTCTTCTTCTTCTTCTTATTTCCTTCCAATTAGGAACACCAAGTAGAAACGGAGTTGTTTTCACTTGTATTATTTAAAAGTATTTTTAAAGTACTAGATGAAAACAACACAAGTTCAAAATCTAGCATGTTAGAATAATTTTCAGAGAAAACGTTTTGATTGGCTTATTAATTTGATCATGAGAAACACAGAATTTGATTGGCTGAACACTATTGTCTTACCTTGGGAACAAAATAAGGAACAGATGATTTTCACTAAATCGTGTTTTAGAGCTTTTTTAACGATACCCTTAATATCAATATTTTTTAATAAATGCAAGGACGTATTATAAAACGTTGTGTAAGATAAGAGTGACGAGAATGAACACAGGGTGAACGTACTATATGGGGCGAAAGAACTCAGGACTTAACAGACCAAGGGCGAACATGTAAACAGGGCGTAGTTGTCCCGATACCAAATTCACGATGGTACTACTAATATCTACATTAAAAACATCCGTTACAAGTAAACAAAACGCTCATGTAGATGAGATGAAATCTAATAAATTACATAAATAAAGGGTAAATATTAATGATAGTGATTGTTTTTCAATCTTAATTTACAAATTAAATGATTCAGATGCTTAATCAGGTGTAAAAATCGGTGTCAAGAATCGAAGTTGTTATGAAATTGTAATACACAGAAACGGATGCGGCATACGGAGGTGGTTCAATGATTTTAAAGTCGGCACCATAGGCCTTCAGAAGACTTGAAGTCTTCTTCCACCAAAAATTATACATTGTAAATTAAGAAATTACTATGTGCACTATTATTGTGATTTTTTATCAATGGACAAAAATGAGGCATTTATTAATTTATTTTGCATACCAATAACATTATCTGAATTAAAATTGTGCATTCAAATTATCATGATACTTATACTGTTACATTTTTGCAATATTACAAACATTGCAAAAATTTCAAAATAAGACAGTATTTCAACTTGATGAGAGCCAGGGCTATTCCATTAAAATGGATGGGGAAGGGTGGGGAGGGTAGGAAGTGAACTTTTATTTTTGGACTGGGTCATGAGTCTTTTATGTTCATTTGATGTGTGCAAAATTATTCATAGAATGTAATTTTTGGGGTGATTTAGGAAATATCTTCCTATCCTACAACATCCAATTTAATGGAACAGGTCTTAAGATAAAGGAAAACAAAGCAATTCTAAGTTACATAAGGAGTCATTTCAAATGCAAAGACTGTTCCTTTCATATACCAAATTCAATCCTCAGTACTTCAAAACAGAAATAATTCCTTATCATTTATTCATTATTCTTACCATGTCCAATCTTGTATAATAGATCTAGCAGCTTTGTTTTTATCTGGAATCCCTCCCTTCCTTAATCTACCCATCCTTCTTGCCAGCAGAGCTAAAAACTCATCAATATCTTTATAGTCGGAATATTATAATGTAAAATCATCTGAAAATATCACATTTTTCATATTTACCTCAGAAATATAACCATTCAATACAAAATCATTTTCTATGTTCAGTGGACCGTGAAAATTAGGTAAAATCTTTAATTTGGCAGTAAAATTAGAAAGATCATATCATAAGGAACACATGTGTACTAAGTTTCAAATTGATTGGATTTCAACTTCATTAAAAACTACCACGACCATAAACTTTAACCTGAAGCAGGACGGACGGACAGACCAGTAAACATAATGCCCATAAATGGGGCATAAAATAGTAAGACTTGTTACATACCTGCCAACTTTGAAATTTCCCATGGGGTTTTTAGTGTGCGACAACAATTTTAAAGGTTACAATTTTTAGCGAAGTATTTTGCACGATCTGGATTGTCTTGAAAAAGTGTCATATTTGTATGATGAGCTTACATGCCTTTTCTTAAGTCTGTTTGCATGATTTAAGTTTTAAATCAGTAGAAAAGATGAACATGTAGCTAGTAGACCAGGGTTTATTTTCTTGTGTAAGAATATTAGATGCTTGTTGAAATTTCCAATTTTGAATTATGCAAAGATGTGTCACCTCATTAGAAGAACATTACAACCCACTGTAAAAATGAGCACCTCTATATTCATATTATTTGATGAAACTTTTCCCCAAGAACTATGCATCTATCAAGTATTAAAGTGTCAAAACATGTGAAAAGAATTTTGTGATGTTTCTAAACTTATATCTTCTTTATTAATTTGACCCTCATTTAGAAAAGTTGTTCCAAATATAATGAATTTTCCCACTTTTGAGTTAAAAATCTTAAAATTTTCTTTCTTTTTTTCAACAGTAAATGACCCTTTTTAGGGACAGTCCTCATTTAAGGGACACCACTCATAATGGTGGGGTGGGGGTCCCAACCTGTTTGTTTGTCTTTGTGAAAAAGAATAGTACATTGGGCTTTAAATGATTTAATTGAATACAAAATAACATATGTTACAAAAGTATAATGTCAATAAATTAGTGAAAAAATACTATTTATTATCTTTATGGTAGTACTGCATCATTGAATTTGGTCAATCAGTCATGCTTTTATCCTTAAGCTGTGTAAGAACCTCCTTGCAGATGAAAATTCACATGCCATGTTCACGATTTTACAACTTCTTCTTCTTCTTCTTCTTCAGATTTCCTTCCAATTAGGAACACCAAGTAGAACGGAGTTGTTTTCACTTGTATTATTTAAAAGTATTTTTAAAGTACTAGATGAAAACAACACAAGTTCAAAATCTAGCATGTTAGAATAATTTTCAGAGAAAACGTTTTGATTGGCTTATTAATTTGATCATGAGAAACACAGAATAAAATTATACATTGTAAATTAAGAAATTACTATGTGCACTATTATTGTGATTTTTATCAATGGACAAAAACGTTCATGAGGCATTTATTAATTTATTTTGCATACCAATAACATTATCTGAATTAAAATTGTGCATTCAAATTATCATGATACTTATATACATTGTTACATTTTGCAATATTACAAACATTGCAAAATTAATTTCAAAATAAGACAGTATTTCAACTTGATGAGAGCCAGGGCTATTCCATTAAAATGGATGGGGAGGGTGGGCAGGGTAGGAAGTGAACTTTTATTTTGGACTGGGTCATGAGTCTTTTATGTTCATTTGATGTGTGCAAAATTATTCATAGAATGTAATTTTTGGGGTGATTTAGGAAATATCTTCCTATCCTACAACATCCAATTTAATGGAACAGGTCTTAAGATAAAGGAAAACAAAGCAATTCTAAGTTACATAAGGAGTCATTTCAAATGCAAAGACTGTTCCTTTCATATACCAAATTCAATCCTCAGTACTTCAAAACAGAAATAATTCCTTATCATTTATTCATTATTCTTACCATGTCCAATCTTGTATAATAGATCTAGCAGCTTTGTTTTTATCTGGAATCCCTCCCTTCCTTAATCTACCCATCCTTCTTGCCAGCAGAGCTAAAAACTCATCAATATCTTTATAGTCGGAATATTATAATGTAAAATCATCTGAAAATATCACATTTTTCATATTTACCTCAGAAATATAACCATTCAATACACACAATTCATGTATATAAACAGTATAAAAGTAAACAATGATAATCATTGAAACTGAAATTCATTAACAATACTACTGGACCTTAAGCAACCAACTATAAATCAGTCATTAACAATATTTTGCGTCCCACTACCAGGGTGTCTATTCATAAAAAATAACCATTTTGTCACTAAATACAAAATAATGTTTAACGTAATATTTGAAATCCTTATTGCAAATTACCGAAGGAAAGATACATATGCATGTAAATTTTTTATTTTTTTTATACCTGTTGTTTAGAACATCTTTTCAATATTGCTTCAACAGGTGTGATGGGATCATCCAAAGTTTCAAGCTGGAAAAAATAAAATATATACATAGCAAATGTTATAATTTAAACAATTATTTGAATTTTTATTGCAATATTTTGTATGATCAATAGAATATTCTATGAAAATGTCAATGAGATATCCTCTCAACAACATACATTAACCAAAACAATCAACTAAAATTCTAAATGAACAAATGTCCACAATGTATGGAAAGTTCTTCATCACCCAGAGAAGACTGAATATGTAACACCAACACAAAATTCTCCATAAAAAAATTAAGAGGTAGCAACTGACACCCAATGACACCAGCAATAAAAAAGGCTGTCAATTGACAGAGTAAAATCTTGAACTAATAAATGACATTTCATCTTGTGAACATCTACCCCATTGCATTTTAATTTTTATGCATTCGAAACAATAGAAATAGAAATAGAAATTCTTGACAATAAAATAATAAAATAGCACACTTCTTCTTACCTTAACACAGTTTCTTAATATCACAGATGTATCAGATGTCCCTGTTGCCATGACAATTCCAGGACTGTCTAGTAATTTGATGTGTTTATCTAAATGTACTTCTTGCATAGTTCTGAAATAAAACGAAGAAAAATATAAATGTCAAACCAAATATTATATTGTCTTTCATTAGATTAGCTGTTTTTCTCCAATTATTTGAGCAATTTTGTTTCCATAATTTCTTATTAAACAGACGGACAAAACATATCTTTTAAATAGGAAATAAAACTAAAATGCATACATTGTTGTGCTTAAAGCATACCCCATTTGTACTTCAAAGTTGCGTAAAACAAAAAGTAGCAGTCTGGCAGATCTGAAAAGTAAAATACAATACCATTCATTACTGTTGAGCTGCTGACCAAATTTGAAGTAATTCTGTGCATATGTTTCTGAGAATTATTTTAGATGAACATTGATAAACAGCTTCTGTGAAATGTGATATGTAAGAGAAGATTATATCAAAAGCATCAAGTAAGGTATTAAAAAATGATACCTTGTCATTCCTGGCATGGCTCCAACATTGCAGGCTTTGGCACGTTTTAAGCTATTTATAATACTACTCTTACCAGTATTAGGGAATCCTGGAAAAAAATATATAAATTGTATTTCAAATAATCTATTTTTGGTAATTTAAAATATTTGTGTCTTTATTATTTCCTTTGGTTAATTTGATTGGCTAATTGTCAAGTTTAGTAACCATCTAATGCAGTAATAAAGACTTATTTCTCTTATTAAAAAAGACATCGGACAAGATTTCAATTGACCATAGAACACCATGCCCTACTAGGGAATGCAACATTTCTATGTTCAGTGAAACGTTAAATCTTGGTGAAAACCCTAGCTTGTATATACTTCAAGGATATCACACCATAATTATCTCAAGTTGATGCGTCCACAAGTTATTTATAACCTTTTTAAACCGAAACATTGACCTGATACAGAATGCAAGAACAAACAGACTGGCAAACAGGAAAACATAATGCCCATACTATGGTAGGAGGAGCATACAAATTCAGAACTATCATCAAAAGTCAGATGAGGAAAAATAAGACTATGTTTAGGTGATGAACAAACATGTGTAAAAAACTTTCAAATAAATATCTGAGGGAAACTACTGTGAATTCATTATTATTTGTGGAATACCAAATTTAGCGGATTTCGTGGGTATAGTGAATGTTCATCTAATTACAAATTTTCTATAGGCTTGTCTGCAGACTTTTGTCAAACCACAAACTCAAATATTCACGAAAATACAATTTTGTTTTAATCCATGAAAATTGGTACCAACGAAAATAAATGAATCCACAGTATTGTATGTTATCTTTATAATTTGAGACATATTGCATGTATAATCCTCATTTCATTGGAAATTCCTCAACTTACCAACTACTCCAACACGTATAGCAGATTTGATATCTTTATTCCGGCAATAATTTCCCAGTAACTTCATTAACATGTCTGCCCCTAAGCAATGACTAGATTTCAAAAGATCATCACTTGCCATTTGTAAAGGAACTTTTGCTCTACTCTAAAATAAATAAAAATACTGTTTGTTTTCAAAAGAATATGCATTTGTTTTTTCATCAAATTTTTTGTAGCTTTAGTTTTATAGACTTTTAACATGATATATGATATTATTTACTGTTGTCAAATCTGTCAGCTCACATTTGTAATTTTTTATTATGTTTTTGGCATCTTCTAACTTTTGTTTAAAATGAATTGCTCATGCAGATATTTAGTGCATTTAGACAAAGCAATTATTAATGGCATACAGGAGCCAAGTAATGATCATGTGGTACGGCTACAAAAAAAAATTGAATGGCAGACAATGATTTATTCCAATGCAAGTTTACTAACAGATGATCATTTTATTTCCAGTACTAATATTTTTCAATCAAAATGAATATTAACTATTACTAATTTTCTATTTACTGAAGTAAAAACATTTACATGATATCTGTTTTAATGAATTTTGAGTCTAAATTTTCTAATACATTCCCTTTCTCAGCTGACTTATACAACTTACAAGATGTGTGTTCTGTGTTTGTGTAGAAGCTTTAAATGCTAGTGTTGGGAATTCATTTCTCAAATGTTTCAACCATTCTTCAACATTTTCTCTTGGTACTAGATCTACAAACACAAATACTGTAAATCTAGAAATTTTGTATTTCATCATTATACATGGTGACAAGGATAAATACTGCATTAATTAGAAATAACATCATTCATAGTCATCATTTCCTGAAATTACAAAAATATTAATATCACATTTTAAATAAGTCAAGTAAACCAAAACTCTCTAGCAGTACAAACTGGTAGAGTAATCAGGATGGATACCGAAGTATGCTGCAGTTTTCTTAAAACCTCATAAATACAAACTATAAAAAACAACATCATGGTTATGGCAGGAAATTATCTTATTTATTGTGGTCAATATGTTTTGCCACTATTTGACATTTTGTTCATTGATCGACAATTACTAAAGGCATACAATAATTTTTGAATTCACAGTATTTATAGATACCCACATTTGTGAATTATTGTGTTGTTGGGTCACTGGTTCAAAATTTTTCAACATTCAAATTTATGGATTCTTTTATCCACATTGAATTTTAATAATCAAAGTATAAAATGCAAGGAACTGCCTCTTTTCCTAAGCAATCTCACTTTCATTTGATGCGACTTTGTTCTCAATGTCTTATTGTTTTTATGTGACAAATGGAGTGAAAACATAGGATTAATTTCACATATGAAATATCAGTTCATATCTAACTGGTCAACAGCACCAAATTTCTGATCTGAGGTTAAATTTGCATTGTAATTTGCCAAACACACAACATAAACATGAATTTGACATATTGACCAAAACGATACTATGAATCACAATGCATTTTGGGTAACTATTAGTTTACTATGTAAGAGCAGGTGGAATTTGGTTAAAAAAAGTGCCATTGTTTTGTTTCTTGGAATCTCATGTTTAATATTTTTTCTAATCTGACTTAATAAATAAAATTATATATAGTAAATATTTTTCTGAAGTAAAAAAAAAAACATTTTGATGTATAGAAAAAGTATTAAAACAGAAATTACCAAAAATATTAGACATGACAATAGACTACACCAATCACTACAACTGACTCCTCCTAGAAAAATAACGACAGTGAACAACAAATAGTCCAGATAGCCTGACTTGGTACAGATGCAAAATGGGATTTGGTTAAACAACTTATATATATGTACACACCTGTAGAATTGTAACTTCAGGCTAGGGGTATTATAGTGATAAAGAAATAAGTACTTCAAAACAATAGGTCATAATCTTATTTAGATTGACGTTTACAATTGAAAAAAGATGATTGTAAAAATTAATACCAATAAATTCTGCATTGCAAAAATAAATGCCATAAACAAATTTCCTTTAACGAAAATATAATCCTCCAATAAGATCAATAATGAAGTCATCCAAGATGTTGATTACTCTGTAATCCCATTTGTTGAATAATATATGACAATTAAGTAATATTAATCAAACTTGACAAACCTATTTTATTCAATATAAGGACTAAACGTTTATTTGTGCCACTTTCCAATATGGCTTCTTCCATTTGGGTACACCTGCTACCAAGAGGATCCCTTGCATCCAGAATTTCAAGAATTACATCTGCAGCATCTACAACCTTTAAAATAAGTTAATATTCAGAAATATGTAAATTATGCTCAAATATATGTTTTTTTTAAACAATTTTTACCCATTAACTGTGCATTTCATTATATTGAACTTCATTATCACAAATTATTGTATAATCCAAACCTATTATAGGTTTCACTCAATGTTATATGATAAAGACAATTTTAAACAAAACATATTACCGCTCTCGTGAATAAGTGTTTTGGTTGAGTATTGAATAACTATCTTTTTTCATTATTTAATGAATAGAGCTCCCCATTTAAAGTCATATGAAACAAGTTTCTTGTAATTATAATGTTATCGAAATTATTGAACCAACGCGTGCGTGTATACTAAACTAAGTCATATATACATATAACATTTTATTCAGTGCTTGTTGATCGCAAGCTAATTAACTTTTGAGTGTGTTACCGAAGTTTACCAGATTGTGATATAAATATACAATCAACACAGAGCATGTGGAGCATGTGAAAAATAAGTGAATTAATAGAACAGTTATATTTTATTTTTATATTTGCCATGCGTTTCCATTTGTTAATTAAACTTTTCCTTAACAGTTGTTAAATGATTTGGTGTATTCAATTGGTTCTTTAAGAATCATTTATTACTATTTACCTTCCAGCGCACGTTTGTTTACATTCTTTCATCACGGTTTTCCCCTCAAACTTGCACTGACCAAAGTTCTAACGAGAGGTCTCGTAATTAAGGTCACTGCATACGGGAAAATATTGGTGAATTAGTGTACAGGAAGACTATAATTCAATAGCAGTATATTTATGAAGATTTTGATAATATAAAGGATTTTCTTTTACCAGATAGGTCACTTACACTTGTTTTATAGTAACACCTAGCCATTCAAGTATATAAAACATATTCAACTTTTTTTTTTAAATTTGAAGTTTCATATGACTAAGTAAACTGCAAGTTTTATATCATGAATTTAATCCAGGGTTACTTCCCTTATACAATGTACCCCTTGTATCAAAACATGATTCTAAAATTATTTGCATCAGAATTAAATTGATTTTTAAGTGGAAAAATATTATTTCCGCATTATAAAGAAAAATATTTACAGATAATGTAAATAGTAAAAATATATTCTAATACTTTTAGTAGACTTTGAATTTAATAGAATTGTATGTTTGATCGATGTGTATTTTAAGTTTCAAAACATGAACTAATCATAACCTACATCTTTTCTATAAAAAAACAATTAATCTAAATGTTCAGCTGAATTCCTTAATATTAAAAAAATCTGTAATCTGTTCAACCTCGCCACATTCTGTATATCATATTTGTTTTGTTCGTTTATTGTTTTGTACATAAATCAAGCCAATAGTTTTCTTGTTTGACATTTGTCATTTTAGGGCCGTTTATAGCTTTCTATGCGGAATGGGTTTTGCTCTTTGTTGAAGGCTGTATGGTGACCTATAGTTGTAAACTTCTATGTCATTTGGTCTTTGTTAGAGAGTTGTCTCATTGGCAATCATTCCACATCTTCTTATTTTTATATTAACAGATATATTATAAGACATTTTCAGTTTCTAACAAACAATTTGTCAATTTGTCAAACCTTCTTAAATTCTTTATAGAATGTCTTCAGGGAGATTTCTACAGCACCATTACTAGTATGCGACTCTTCTGAGGACTTCTTTTCTTGCTATAAAATAAATTATGCACATAAGTAGCACATTTTTACCACTTTTCTCATTTTTTATGAAAAAAAGGTTTTTGAAGTATGCCATGACCTAGAACTTAATGAAAATAAGAATTAAAACCTCTAAAACCTTAAAACTTGTGACAGATTAAATCAAACATCTTTCCCACTTGTTATCATTGATGAAGTGAGCCAACACTAGTCCAATTTTACTCCTTGAATTGATTCCTCCTTTGAAAAGTTCTACTTAAAATCATAATGAAATAAAGAATGATTATTCTTGGAATCTGAAAAGTGAAATGAATACTTCCTGATGACAACATAAATTCACATATTCAGATAGCTTAATGGTTAATTCATGCAGCTTTTACATCGAAACTTTTTGTGTGAAATTGTAATATTTTTTCTCTCTCAAATATCTTCTTTTTTATTTGTTTCACAGAACATTTTTATTATTTCATTACTTGCAATTCATACCTTTCTTTCAAATTCAGCTGTTTTTCTCTGAGCATCTTTTACCATTCCATCTAAATTTCTTTTTTTCAATTTCAACTTTTCTCTATCCTTTATTCTCCTTTCCTTTAGTTTTTCTCTTTCTTCCTCTGCCTACAGATATTAATTAAACTGTTGACACAGAGATATGTCTCGCCTGTCGGCAGAAAATTCGAAAAAAAGAAAATCTAATGGACAGCAACATTGCTAATTAATTCAAAGTCGCTGAATCATGACCTTGGGGGAAGGGCCTCAAAATAGTTGTCAAACTGATATGTACTGATAGTAATTCAACTTTATAGAAAATATCACTGATAAATCACAAGTAGTTCCTATCAAACTAACTTAAGCAGAAAACCTAACATTGAAAATTGGTAATTAATTCAAAGTCACTGGACAATTACCTAAGGGGTAGGGCCTCGAAATAGTCGTCAAACTGATATGCACTGATAGTAATGCAACTTAATACAAAATATCATTGATCTATCATAAGTAGTTCCTATCAGACTGACTTAAGCAGAAAACTTAACAATTGTTAATGCATCCGCCAATGCCACTGGAAAAGCAACACCTATGTCTCGCTTTCTGCATCTTTTTTCACAGGCATCACAAAAAAAACTTTATACTGCATTTTGTATTTTTTTTCTTTCTATTCAGAGTTGTTTCAATCAATTCTAAATTGTTAATGCATCACATTTGTGACAAAACAAAACCTTTGAAGATGTAAACTTAAAAAGGTTCATGGAGAAAATTTTGTCTTAAACACATTCTATTTTGTGATTACTTTGCATTAAGGGCTTTTATAGAACAAAAGTTGTAGGAAGGTTCTCAGTTACTTTATCACACAATACATTCTTGTTCATGGGTAATTGGCTTCAGAACAGTTTTCATAACATAAATAAAACTTTATATAAAATTGGATGTGTCTTGAAATAAATGTCTTCCAATCCCACAAATAATTTTTTACTTGGAATAGCCCTTTTGCCTATTTTCAATCATCCTGTAAAATCTAAATTGGTCTGAAAATTCTAATTATGATTGTTTGAAAGTTACACTTCTCTCTACTCATATCTACTCGAAACATTGACATTAATTCTAGGAAACATCACCATATATTATTACTTAGTCATTGTGACTCAGAAACATCAACATGTATAAGTTTATATGCAATTACACATGTAAATTGTATTTACCCTTCTTTTTCTTTCTTCAGCTTCACGTAAAATCTCTTCTTTGAATGGTAAACTGTTTGGTATCCCAGGATCTTTCTTCTTTCCTAAAATCAATGAATGTGGTTAATTACAGTCTGATCTAGGCTATACAGTGACCTGTAATTGCTTATATCCATGTCATTTAAACTCTGGTGGATAGTTGTCTCATTGACAATCATACCACATCTCTTTATTCTTATAAATCTTATATCTAATGAGATTAATATATTGTATTCAATTAACTGATGGAAATAGAATAGAAAAATGTGTCAAATACAAAAATCTAAAATATATTGTTTTGATTTCAGATGAACACATGATCAGAGACAGTGCAGACTAGCCCTCAGAAATCTTGATGTAGTCCTTCTTCAAAACCCATGGAAAAGTTATTAATTTAATCACATAACAGTGGTTCAGTGCATGGCTATATTTGGAAGAGTAAAGACGGAGACAGCCTTGTCGGATTTGTTTCTTGTCTTATAATAACAATTACTGACTTGTTCATGAATCACAGAATCTATGATTTTGATAGTGGAGATACCAAATAAACTAAATTTTACACTTTTTTTGTGAAATAGCAAGAAAACAAGAAAAGGAACCTCAAGTTTTGTTTTTATTTACTGACATCAATAATTTCTATAGGTAAGGTTTTGTTTTAACTGCCAACAAATGATTTCTACTTTAAAATAAATATAAAATTCAGAGGGTAATAGGTAAATCGTGTTGCATTTTTGGCATCAGTAAACACATAGTATTCATTTCTGAATTTACAGTATACATGTATATACTTTGAAAATCGGTAAATTAATTATTAACAAATAATTCAAATTTCGTCATTCTATTATCATTTCCTTCAAAACAAATTCTTGTGTTAATCCTTACTATTGGTGGGATTTTTCCTCTTTTCTTTCTTTTCTTTCTTATTGTGTTGACTGATCTGAAATAAGACATCATATATATTCATAATTATTATCATATATTAACATGTTTTTCTGCTTTGTATCTTTCATGTATGAGCCTTTTATAGCGAACTCTACAGTATGGGTTTTTCGCATTGTTGAAGGTCGTAGGGTTGCCTATAATTGCTTACATCCACTTCATTTGAACTTTGGTGGATAGTTGTCTTATTGGCACTCATACCACATCTCCTTATTTTTATACTTTAGATGTACATTTTAGTTTGTACACATGGTAGTACAGTGATTGTTACCTTTTATATATACATGTACTACCACTGTCCATTTTCATTGGGAAAACATAGCAACTTTTTTTGAAAAAATATGAAATTTTACATTAAATGTAACAAATATACAAGAAAGCAGTGCTTAATACTCTATAATAAAGTACCTTAGTACCTTGGCTTGCCCTGAAGTGAAGGAATAAGACACTCCACTCATACAATTTTGATGCAGCTTTGGATTCAACAGTTCATAAAATGATGAGTCCAGCTTGATTTTCTTAACATGCTTAAGTTCAGGATTCATGGACTCATCTTGGAGAGCTTCAAAGAATTTGACAGTCATGACACAGCACGAATTAAATGTTATTTGAAAATTTTAATTTAAAACAAACTTCAGTGGTAGTACATACAGTAGTATCTCTGATATTTTTGAGAACGTTTTAGTTTAATAGGGATTCCAGGAAGGTATAATTGCCTTTTTACAGGCAGTAAAATAGAGTAAAGAAAATCACTGTACTACATTTTGTAGTTTTTGCATGTTACAAATCAATGGCATACATTTGTTTATACATGTATACTATACATGCTATATTTGTACATTTTATTTCAGTTATTTTGATGAAAATATTTTGAATCTGCAACATGTGCAAATGAGGGGAAGGATATTGGTGGATATTGTTCTACTTCAATACAAGAAGAATCTGAAATATCACACAGCTTTCCAACCAGAACATTGCTTACCTTCTTCAAAATCTTATATCTACGTTTTGCAGACTGTCTTTTGCTACTCTTCCTGTCTGAAAATAATAAAGAAGATAATATGACCAACAGAGACCAGAAAATTGAACCTGAAGAAAGTTGGCCCTGTAGACTACATTTGTAGCTAATATTATTGTTTAAGGTAAGATATTTTCAAAATTTTAGCAAATTCTGAAAGGCTGACATGTCTTTTATCTAATTTGTACCTGGTTTCAGTGCTGTAGGTGAAAAAGCACCGGTTCTAGGTGAGGTAGTTGCCAAAAATTTTCCTGAATAGACTTGATAGGGCTTGATAAGAGATTCTGAAGTGGCCAAATCAGAATATTGCTCTGAACTCAAAATCTCAAAAGGGATTTAATATCATGCAACGTAATAATTGCACAAAAAAGCAGATATGCATTCAGTGATTAAAAGTGGCAAAAGAATACAGAGGATAGAAATCTGTCATCTTGACAAAATTTGTATAAAGTACTTTTTAAAATAAAATACAATAATTTACCTACTTACCTACCCACACCTAAACTGATGGGTTGGAGAAGGGCAAATAAACATTATTTTCAATATTGGCCAGGACTCATGGCTATAGAGGGTCAATAGACATCGCACAACAATAGGTGATTAAAGCAGTGTAACAGAGTGGACCGTATCAAATGAAATTCAGTAGTTTATTTATTTCACCATCTTCTGCAAGATTGAAAAAACTGAATCTCAGAATCACCCAAAATTTGAATTTTCTGAAACACAGAATTCATTTAACTTTTATAAATCTAGGTCTTGAAATCTTGTCAGTCTTTTTAACAGATGCACACATTTGTCTGCACTCAGAGTAAATTTTGTGGCGCAGACACAGCCATTTTAGCCCTATAAACATGATAAAGGTAAACAGGTTGGGAACAACCCCTCAAATGAGGGATAATCTCTAAATGTATGACTATCCCTTTTATGAGGGGTAGAATTCAAGTGATAAAAGACCTATCTTTTAAAAATTCACTTCTAAGTACAAAAGGGCACATGTTTGTAATAGTTGCAGAAACTTTGCCCAAAGAACAATACGTCTATCTGGTATTATATTGACAAAACATGTCAATGAATTTTGGAATATTCATGGACTTCAATCTTCTTTATTTTTGAAAATAAAAGTACCCCTCTTTTAGAAAAGTTTTTCCAAATATAATGAATTTTCCTCTTTTCAGTTAAAAAGGCTAAGTTATTCTTTTTCCTTTTCTAAAACAGCCAAATAACCCCTTGTCTTAGGGACAGTCCCCATTTAAGGGATATACCTCATTTTTTTTTGTTGTTGTTGTTGTTGGGGGGGGGGGTTCCCAACCTGGTAAAGGGGAAAATTCCAAAAAAATATGTCTTGAAAGGCTATTTTAATTTTTTGCTGGTTCGTCTTCCCACGACAGCCTTTCAAGACGTCATAATTATTTGGACTAAGAGTAAAGTTGTCCATGTAAGATATATTCTGGACAAATTCTAGTATTATATTTATAAAAAATAAACCAATTTTCAAAGCACAATAATGTTTCACTTACTAAGCTGTTTCTTGCTCATGTTTTTATATGAATTTCAACAAAAATAAAATATAAGTAATCATGCACGTGTTGACAAAATCAAAACAGGAAATCATTAATCGGTAATATTGTTAGAGTCGGTACCGGTTTTTCAAAACCGGAATTTTTAGCGATGAAGACAGGTGATTTTGTAGAAATGATAAAATCATTAACTAATACCAGATACATATAATACATTATTATTAACATAGAATTGTTATTATTTATCAGTAAAAAGTTAAGATTTTGGCAATTAAACCAGAAAAAGACAAAATAGTACAGCGATTTATATTGTCATACAAAAGCAGTGATAAGGTATCAATTTGATGACAAATAGTGCTTTTGCATTTCGTCGCGTGAGTGTTATAATGTTGTAATTCTAATTTTTCTAAGTGTTGGGATATTGAACATGAAGCTTAAAAACGCGATAACATAAATATTTGACAGAGTTATAGAAAGTCATGTAGGAATTGTATTTACGGACATGCAGAGTAACTCTTTATTCAATTGTCTTTTGAATAGACAAGCACCTTAAATAAATAAAACACCTCCTTTTTGGAGATAGAACACTTCACGACAAACAATGTTGTTTTAGAAATTAATCCCTTTATTTCGACTGGAGATAGATCATGAACTTTTCAATAATTGTGTAAAATCCCGGACGACCCCAATTCGGGAATGCTTATTTTGCTAGGAATTACTCAGAGATTGAGTTCAAACCATGTAAACAATTTAAGCATAGTACTACGAAGATAATTTTAATAACAAATATTTTACTGCAAAAATACTTGAAAAAAAAATTGGAGATGCAACACTATAAACCTTTTTTATTACTGAACTTTCGGTGTCAAACTAGATAAATAAGCTATAATAATTTAATGGGAGTGTAAAGTTATAATAGTATAGTTCTGACAAAAACTCGTAGAATGTAGAAATCTCGTATTATAGGTATATAGGGAGATAGACCATTACACCTGGATATCAAATATATAGTTATCTCCATCTTTATTGAAAGTGGACATATAACACTATAAGACTCACACGACGGAACTTTATCATACCAGCTGCATGCTCTTATACTTTTTTTCCCCTTTATTCTCTGTTATAAAAAATAGTCTTGCGTCCTCATATTTCACAGCATATACACACTTTATGACAAATAACTTTTTGTTAAGTAATATTCCTTGTCGAAACAAAATTCTGTTAAAACTTTTAATGCATATCGGCTGTCAATCGGTATATCGAGAGAAATGATCGTGAAAGAATACCTAACGGTGGTCAAGCATTGCGATCGGATCGTGAAAGATCTTGTATCGGATCGTGAATGTAATTAATTGAAATTCTACTTCAAAATCTGTGAAAAATCTGTTGTATTTTCAAAACGCTTAACAAATCTGAAAAAAATATGTGTTTGTCAAAAAGATACAACTTTCTCAATAATACTGAGCAATAAGATAAATAAAATATGCAGTACTTTATGAGAAAACACAAAAGGCGCAACACAAGTCTATGGGATTCATTAAAAAAAGAAGACGTTTTGTACCTATAATGACTACATTCCAAAATATAATGATATATTTAAAACTGAATCTTTTGTGACAGATAATACAGTAAAATAAAAGTGATTTTTTCCCTTGAAACCGTTCATTTTGTTTTTAAAAACACTTAATTTTGTTGATTTTTCATTAAAGTTGATCGTGAAAGATCGGGCAATGCATTTTCTCGATCGTGAAAGACAATGCGTGACCAGACAGACGCAGGACGTTTGTGCATTTTTACCTGTAACATTAAAGGACATTTGCGCTTTTACTGACTTTGTTACACCTGAACAAAATTGACAAGACATTTTCGCTTTTTACCTATAATAGTTGTATACCTGTATTCTTTAGAAAATTTACCAAAGTCATGGAAAGATGTTCACATATTCTTTGAAAGTTCATCCGAACAAACGAGAAATTCAGAAAAAAATATTCGGGTAAACCAGACATATTATAAAGAATATAGTATACGTTTCTGGGGGCGCATAAGATTTTTCGCGCATTTGGGGATTAATTTCTGTTTACGTTTGAAACAATATTTCTTTTACCAATTAATATACCTGCATCTAGTTGAAGCGTGTAATTATTTTAATAAGAATGGACATTAATGCTTTAATTTTTTTTTTTTTCACTTTTTTTTAATTCAACACTTTTCCTTCAAAATTATTAAAATAACTAAAAGTGTTTAGATAAGTAGATCTCCAAGATAAAATGACCTTCAGGAGCGTCAATTTTGAAAAAGTAAAACTATATATATATATATATCTGTAATGCTTAATACATCCGCCCTGGAAGTATATGCATGTGTACGTTTTTTTTTTTTTTTTTTGTGTAGGGGATGTTACCTTCAGTTATAAGGAGTATCGTTCATGCGTACATCGTATGACAATATTGGCTAATTTATTGTTTATTTTATGGCTGCGCTGACATAAACTAAAAAGGTACCAAGATAACGTTATTTATACTCGATTGTTTGATCAGTCTGTTCACAATAGCTATACGTCATTGTACCAACTTAGTGGGGAAATTACCAATCAACGTACCTCGCGATCGATTGTGCATAATGCCGAGCTTGAACTGTAATTTAGCCGATTAGGTTCTATTCTCAATCTTAAATTTGTATAAGAAATCAAAACTTATGAAGGACGGAAAATATGACTGATATTGCTATAAGGCACCTGGTCGGTTTGGTATTATAAGATAATCAGATCCAATGGCATTGAACCATTATAGCCGTATTCACCAACAAAAGAGAACCGGAATGAGTCATGCAAATCCAATATTTGCTATACCAATTAAAAATATAAATTACCATATAATTTAGATAATGAGTCGAACGTTTTCGTAGCATCAGATCTTTCACGATCCTTTTCACGATCTTCAAAAAGCGGAACACGATCTTTCACGATCCAAAAAATAATTTTTTTGTAAATATTTCCATTTTTTGCAAAAATTTTGATTATGCTAACACAAAAGAACTGTAAGAACCATTTGAATCATTAAAATGAAATGACATTTTTCAAATAAAAGTTGTTTAGTCATTCGAATTATGAAAAAAATCTTGTTTGTTTACATATTTAATGTCATTGAAATGTCGAGGAGCAATCTGCCTTTTGTAGTAAGAACAATTTACTTTTAAACCTTGATTTTCTCAGATACTGATCATTATGTTGAACCATTTTGACAGACAATTTTATTTTTTTTGTAAATTTGTCAGAATTATTCATTATATTAGATTAGTAATTCACCTTGCATATGTCTTCACGATAAGATTGAATTCACGATCCTATACCAGAGCTTTCACGATCCAATCGTAATACTTGACCACCGTTAGGTATTCTTTCTTTTTTCTCGATATACCGAATGACACCCGTGTAGTTATATATGTATATATATAAGAACTTCTAAACAAGTGACAACTCTACGACAGATCCATCCCTGGTGATACACAAATTATATTTATAATTACTCTAAATATCAGCACAACAATGTTAAATCTGCAAATTTGCGGAACCAATTTTTGTTCTTCCCTCGCCGGGATTCGAACTCATGCTATTGGGATATCGTGACAACACCGCCTGCACTGTGTCCAGCGCTCTAGACCACGCGGCCACCTAGACTGAACTAAAAATTCAGCTTTCAGTGGCCTAGTGTTACCTTTCCTCGTCAGTAGAATCTAGAGTTGTAACACAGTACATGATATAGTAGGCATGAAGATGGAATTGATTGCAGATTAGCTAAATTATCTGTCGTAAAGGATCGTAAGATGCAGTCACAGAAATAATTATTTGATAAGTACGTCTAAACAAGTGACATGATATATATATATATATATATGTTCATTACATTATGAAATAGTCGAATTGACTATGGCCAAAACGACTGTGACCGAAACGACTATTGCCGAACTGGTACTGTGGCCGAACTGGTTGTGTGGTTGAAACGTCTCGAAAGCGAAAAACAGAAGATATCATTCCAAACCCATAAGTATAAAACAAAGTGAAACTGGATCTGGAAAATTTGAGATAATGACAATTTTGGCACTTTTTGCTGTTATGCACTTTATGTACCTTGAAGTTTGAAGCCCTAATTATTTGTTAGCCAATTTTTAAGACAAAATTCAAAAATATAAATACTGATGCCCGACGGACTAAGGTCTTACTGGGACATAATATATTGACAGTATACTATTCACAGGGTCTTATGAACATCTGAAGGATGTTATTTGGTAGATTTATAATACATTTTGATTTTTGGAAATCAAGGGGCCAAAAAAATGGCTTTATCATACCTTTATCATACCTTCTCTGTTGCTTTATCAATTTTTTGAAACAGTCATCATACTTAGAAAGCCCACTTTTTTACATGGAAAATGTCAAACGTGAATGGTTTCATGCTTACTATCTAAAAAAATCCCTGATCTATAACACAAGCTTATGATATATTCCTGATGTGACAAATCATTTCACCTAGTTAATCAAATTTTAAAAATGTAATATATATCATTCTGTCATGATACTGTACTAAAACAAATTTAAGACAGATTCACGCATGCAACAGCATTATCATTCGCTTGTTTAACAACAGTTGGTAAGTAACTTCTAAAGAATATTTCTGCATTGTTTTTTTTTTTTTTTGTTTTCTATTCTTTTTCTGCTGAAAAGAAAAGAAAATATATTTTACAACGGGTTTCAATCATGACAAACTTTTACCTCCATTGGAAGCCATATCGAATTTCCGATCGGCATCAATGCAACAACAAAAATATCTCTCAACAGAAACTTTTATTTGATGGAATGATTTATTAAATACTGATAGATAAATATTCAAAAGTTGCAATATCGTTTTCAACTTACAAATTTTGTCTAATTTTTGCGTGCGCCTATACTAAAAAATGATATAGTAAAATAGGGAAAACTAAGTTTGTAGCTTGACATTGTTGCCTTTATTCTCTGTTATTAGTTTGTTGTATCTTTAAACGTTGAAAAGCATTGGTTAAAAAACTCCCGCCTTTTAGTAAATACCAGTGGCGGATCCAGAGGGGGGTTCCGGGGGTTGGAACCCCCCTTTTTTCTTGAAGATCAATGCATTTGAATGGGGACATATAGTTGGAACCCCCCCTTTATCCTGGGTTGGGAACCCCCCCTTTTGAAAATGGCTGGATCCGCCCCTGAATACGCAAGATTTCCTGGTAAATAATTGTATTTTAAAACGTGCGAGTATTCTCATCCGTCGAAAAGAAACAGTAGACGATACGTGTGATGATAGACGGGAAAACGAAGAGATACCGTATTTGAAAAAATAAGATTTTATATACGGAATCAACCATTTCACAATTTCAAAGCCCTCCTTTTCTCTCGCACAATCGAAAAGTTGGACTTGAATATACACTGTTTTTGGAATAGTTTTTTTAATATAACCAATCAATATTAATTCAGAATATTTTTTTGTCATTTTATACAATAATACATAAGACTTTCATCATTTCCTATTCATACGAATATTTTAACGACACTTCACCGCATTTTAAATATCATCTTTGCTATCCATTGAGATCTTTTAACTTTATTTGACGATATTTTTCCCCAATGTTCTTTTCATGATCTTTTATATTTTCGTGTCAACACCACGGTATTTGTACCACTAATCAGACACAAGTCGTATATAAACAGAATAATGGAGGCGAACGCAACATAGGTATATACCCATTTTTGATACCAGATACTGAATATAGTTTGTTTAATTTGCTGATAAGGGAATAGTTGTGTGACTAAAACAAAATTGCAGGTAGCAAAATGAAAAAGGTAGGTCAATAAACAAGCATGCACATTTGAGCGTAACTCCTACTTTAGAAATTCTAGTTATTACATATTTCAAGACATGAAACGTAATAGTATCCGGATTTTTTTATTCATAAATGTATATTTCTATATGATTTTTTATGTACATTTTCACAAGTTCACTGATCGAGATTAAAAGGGGGAGATCTAAAAAACCCTAGTTAACCCTCGCAACATCTTGATGTGCTTGTTCAAAGTTAGGAACCTCCTGAGTGCTTGTTTCATGTCATATCTTAATGTTTTTTTTTTGCATTTAAGGAATTTGGTGTCGATGGCAGATCTTTGATAGTTTGTTTAATTTATAATACATGTTTAGATTTAGAACGATTTAGAGCTTGCTATATTTAAGGGGCCCAGGCCTGTCTATTTTTGGAAGATTGTAGGTTGACCTTTTAGATGTATTATGGTTATATTTGGTCGTTGGGTTGATGTCTCATTACCGTATACCCAAATCTTCTTTGATGCATTATTCATGTTATTACTAATCCATTATTATTTCCTATATCATCTTAAATCCATTTTAACGCCAACTTTAAACTTGTATTCTTGGATCTACATTTGAATTCGATGCTCGAATGCACCTGTGCGCTTTACATGTATTTAGCTTCAAAAACGTTTCGTCTAGAGCTTTTTCAGAAACACGTGTCATGAAATCGTTATCTAATGTTTATATGCAATTTAAATAGGCCAATCTATTTTCATAACCTTGAATTTGTCTTCATTTTTGAGATTTTAGGTGTGAAGGTTTTCTGATAGATGAATGAGGACATTGTACAAATGTATTGATTTTCAAGAGGTTGGACTGTGGTTTTTTCACTGACTTTCTATTTTTCGGTATTTGTTTATTTTGAATCATAAACAACTGACCTTATTTACAATGGTATTTTTATTAAAAAAACTAAAAATTAAAGGGAAATAGTAATGCGATAAAAAAAAAAAAAAAAAAAAAAGAAAAGAAAAAGAAAAAAGAAAAACAGGACCGATATCCAGTGGTACTCATTCAAGAACATGTGCATTAAAAGTTTAGAAAATGTAAAGATTTAGCCTATCTGATATTCTAGTTATAGCACCCGATTGTCAAAATGTCATGAAAAGATTTTTGAGAATAAAACTATTTCAATCTGTGTTGAGAACTATTCTCCTGTGTCTGCCAAAACTATTTTAAAAATCTTGCATTCAAAATAACTGGCACAATAGTGAACATTTAGTATACAAACTGATAAAATAAACATACAACGACTGTCACATTCAAGACTTTGAACAAGTACTACACATCTGATTAAAATAAAAATCCTGTGTGCACGCCTCGGTTACAAGGCTTTTAAATGAAACATGGACGACTGAGGATCTGTATTTTAGTCATATTGAGATACTACAATAGGGAAGTTGTGGGTTAAACAAGGTTAAATGTGGCATGAAAACAAAGGTTCTATTTTTATTACAGATTTCAAGGTTCTACCAATTAGAACAGTAAAAAGCTAATAGAATACAAAACACACAACAAAGTACCAACGCAAATCAACGCGACATCTTCAGCAATTGAGCTCTATAGAAACCTAAAAACATTTGTAAAAAAAAACAAAAAAAAAACAAGACAGCTTAACAGACAAAGGAACACTAGCGTACTAGTACAATATTAGGTGTGTATATACCGATAAGGCTGTAAACCAATAATAAAAAACAAAACAAAACAGAAATGACATCAATATTGATGTGGTTTGCTTATTACAATATATCTTTGTCATACTTGCCTTTTGAAAAATAATGAATAAATATTTGTTTCAGATTTGCAAATATCTCTTGCTGTCTTTGCTCGTTCTCACAGTTTCATCGCCAGCAGAAGGAGACAATGGAATTTATACGCATAGAACCCGTTTAGGAATAGTAAACGGTTTGAGTAAAGTGTTAGGAAAACAAATCATTTATCATTTTAGAAAAATTCCTTATGCCAAACCTCCACTAAAAGATCTACGCTTTGAAAAACCTCAAGAGTTCGGTGCATGGGGGAACGTATTAAACGCCACAGCATACGGTCCCAACTGTATGCAGTTTCTAGGTCAAGACAACCGTCTTTTGCCAAATCTTCAAGTTTCAGAGGATTGTCTACATCTAAATATCATTGCACCAAACGATTTGAATAATTCAAGCAGACGACCTGTGTTTATTTGGATACATGGTGGAGGATTCACAAACGGACAGGGTATGAGCGTGGAGGGATCTGTATTTGCGGCTACAGGAGATGTCGTTCTTGTCACAATTAATTACAGACTAAATATCTTTGGTTTTGTAAACGTTGGAATGGCGCATCCTCGTAATTTGGGATTATGGGACCAGAAATTTGCTATAAAGTGGATCAAGCAGAACATTCAGGATTTTGGTGGAGACCCCAACATGATAACATTATTTGGAGAGTCCGCTGGGGGAGTCAGTGTTGGACTACAGTCAATTATTCCAACAAATATAGGGCTTTTCCAGCGGTCAATAGCTCAGAGCGGATCTTTCTTTAGTTTGAGAGACATAGGAACCGAATCGGAAAAGCTTACAAGAGAAATAGGTCGTGTTTTGAACTGTTCAAATTGCCAGAATGGCGATTCGCTGTGCTTGGAGTGTTTAAGACGATTTTCTGCTAGAGATATGTTGCTTGGATATAGAAAGGGTGTTTCAAATCTCCGGAAAGGCTTTTCTTTAAAAGCCCCAATAGGACCAATAGTAGACCAAGATCTTATTCCGAATGATATCTTCACTATGTTATCCGATTCAACATCTGAAACATCAAAAATGTTCAATAGCATTGACTTTATAGCAGGATCTAATGATGGAGAGGCTGGACTCTTTTACTTTAATCTGATTGGTCAACAGAAGGCCTTCCATTTTGATTTAAAGCAGGGTATTCCAGCCCGTGTTCTCTGTAACAATATTGTGCCTTATGTAACGAAAGAAGTTTTAAAAGGATGCGACAACATATCACATGCAATTTGCAATAAATATTCCAATGATGGCAGAGCTAACTCTCTTTCTTATGAAACAATTTTGGCTATCAACTTCTTTAGTGATATGGAAATGTCTTCTTTGGCAGCAAGATGTCTGAATTTTCACAACAACACTTCAAAGAATAGTTACCAATATCTTTTCACACATAGACCAACTTGGGGTGTTATCGCAGATAGACCAAGTTGGTTGTTGGGAGCAAATCACGTGGACGAGCTTCCTTTTCTATTTGGTTTAAGGAGATGGTATCCTGGAAATGTTACCATAACTCCTGAAGAAGATGCGCTATCTTCAAAGATTATGTCTTATTGGTACAATTTTGGGAAAACAGGGTAATTTCATTTAATTTGTAGTCTAGTAATTGAATTGTGATGATATTCATTGCATGCAAATTTTATATAAAAAAAAATCGTTTGCAAAAACATGATCTTGAACAGAGCATATCATATTAATGATTTGTTCCGGCATTCGCATTAAAATTTGATAGCGCGTATTTAGACATTTAAATTAAAAGAACTCAGTTCTGTAAGAAAAGATAAATATATTTTATTCAATAATAACATTTTTTAGTATAATTGAAGGAATACATCCTTTGAGAACTTTTTATAAGATAAAATTATGAGAAATAATCTTTTTCACTCATCGTCATCCGGATTATATATATTCTCTGAAAATTAAGAGTGATGAGCATTTAACTATAGGCCATAGCTGGAAAATTTGCGATTATTATACAAGCTGAAATGATTCAAGTGAATTTTCTCTTTAAAATGACTTATACTAAGCCAGGAATATCACAGTATTTGGAAAGACTATACCATTACTATTTCTCGATACTGCCAGTTTCATACACTTGAAAGAGATTTTTTAAAGAATTTTTAGCTATATTTTCACTGCAACAACCAAATTCATGTTTCATGTACCGTTATGATATTAATCAAGCCCTTTCCAAATGTTTTATACAAGTAGTTTTTTTTATACTATGCTGGTTGCACCACTGTCCCAAGTTAGGGGAAGGGGCGAGCACTCACAAACACGTTTAAACCCACGACATTCTGCGCCTGTCCAAAGCCAATAATTATATTGAGTCTATAATTTAGTGGTCGTCGTTGGTAACTGTTTGCCATAAATTGTTTTTCGCTTATTATTTTAGTATAAATCAGTCCATTGTTTTTTACTGTCATTCCGGGGCCTCAATAATTTACGAAACGGTATGTATTTATTTCAGAGTTTTGTTCATTGACGAAGGCCGTTCGATAATCTCTAGTTGTTCACACCCTTGTCTTTTGGTTTTTTGGTGGCAATTATAACTTATCCTCATTATTTTCATATTTTAAGTAATGTAACTAGAAAATAAAAAAGAATAATATCTCCTATGATCTGCAAATGTTTAGGATAGTTGACAGAAGTATATTTCTGTTTTTGATTCATAAAATATAACACTTCAAGCGCGTATAAAAGCACTAAGATTGGCATTTTACTTTATGCTGTGTAAATCTGTGCTTTATATTTCGAATGTTTATACAATAAAAAAAGATTCTACATAGCAGTGCTCATCGTATGGAATAAATAATTAGCTACATTGTATATACATAGGTAGTACAAAATAGCATTCATTATTTAAAACCTAAGACAATGACTGTGACTTTTTCAACTGGTATTATTCTTTCGACTAAAAAATCGTCATCCTAACAAATTTAATGCATTACAATTTGAAAACAAGAATGTAATTAAAAACAATAACACCACAATTACAGTATAGATTATTTTCAAGCCTATCCAAAGGTGTCTACTTTTTTTTTATCACGAATATACGAAATCAAATACTTTATTTTCTTTGCCTTTCAGAGATCCAAACCCAAAAGGAACATCAGAGTGGCCAAAGTACAACAAAACAAGTATAAAATCGGCTTTTATAATAGGAGAATACAGAAATGCAACGGTTGACAATTTCCATGACAGAATGCATTTTTGGAATGAAGAAATCCCACAGTTATTGGCTCTATGCTCAAGTCAACAAGTCAATGTTTCTGTAGTTCATTCCGGTTTCGGTTAATGGTTGACAGATATATCAGTCGAACATTTTAACTCTAAGTGGTGATTGTGTTTCTTTAGTAAACCTTTTGTTTCGTTGTTCGTGTCAATGTATATCCAAGTCAAAATTTATAAATGTAAACCACTATAGGTCAAAGTACGGTCTTCAACACGGAGCCTAGGCTCACACCGAACAGTAAGCTATAAAGGTAGTGTAAAACCATTCAAACGGGAAACCAACGGTCTAATCTATATAAAACGAGAAACGAGAAACACTTATGAACCACATCAACAAACGACAACTACTGAACATCAGATATAGTATTTTTTAATCAAACAGTTATATTATTGTATCAAACTCTAGGGTAGTCTAAATTACATAGCAATGACAAAGCCAAGATAAGGCACAGATGAATATATCTTTATGTTGGATCATCCAGACAGGGGATAAAGTTACTACGTTGCTTCTATAATAGGAAATAAACGTACATATGTTATTGGTTAACTGATGCTTGGTTCAAATCCAGTGGCAGATATTTCATGCAGATTAAGCACGAGAACAGATTAATCATATATTTATTTGTAAAACCATTTTATTTGCACAAAGAGGATCAGATACAACTTTTACCAATTAAAATTTTTCATGTCGGGGCCTTTTATAGCCGACTATACGGTATGGGTTTTCTCATTGTTGAAGGCCGTACGGTTGCATATAATTGCCTACATCCACTTCATTTGAACTTTGGTGGATAAATGTCTCATTGGCAATCATACCACATCTCCTTATTTTAATAAAGGAGAGATACGTTCCCATTAAGAGGTGGTAAAACCTCCATTACTTGCATCTTTCTAAATGACCATATTTGGAAGAAAAGTAATAAAAATATACAATTTATTCTAAAATTGGCATTCTCATCTTTAGAGATACTAGATGAAACTTTATTTCATCATTCATCATAAAGAGCATAAAAAGGCTACACATCTTATCTTTCATATTTGATATAAGGTTACGGATATGTAAAAAAACGATCAATTTTGAATATTTATAATTTATAACGTCATCGGAACGAAATAAGATCAAGCCATTATGCTTATATAGGACATGATTTTAGAAATCAGAAAAACTGTTCAGGAGCTTGTATTTTATGCTATGTATGAAAATAAAACCGCTTGGTTGCTGCAAAACTGAAAGTGCTAATTACGAAATTAGGAGTTACGAAAATTCAATATTTGTAATATGAGTATAACAGGTTGTATAAGCAGTTGTTCATTGGTTCTCCTTAATAGTACCTCGTCTGACTTTATACCCCAGTACCTGATGACAAAAAAAAAAAAAAAAAAAAAAAAAAACATTTCAAACATATACAGTCACATTTAGAAAAAAAAAAAACAATGTCTTGCTACTTCGTAATGAGCTTTTGAATTTTGATACGGTGTTAATGTAAAAACATACATATCAAATTGCTCCATTATATGTATTTGAAGGAACACATATGGAATTTGTCGAGGAAATTTAACATAAGCGGGCGATTAAATCGTTGCAATTCAGCAGTAGATTAAAAGTTGTTATGTGCATACTCAGTAATTGGGGGAATTAGATCCTACCTATAGAGAAATGTATATTTCTGTATTAATCTCAGATCACAGAAATGTTGTGGGGAAAACATTGTATGTCTTATAGAAGGATACAAAATATATTCTGTATCGACTTATACAAGTATGTAAAATTCCCCATCCAGTCTCTAAATATAGATCTTCAATATTAGTAAAAATTGGCAGTCATGTTACAATTCTCGTAACGTCGAGCTAGATGTTTTTATATTATGCTACTTTCATGTAAATGTACATGGAAATGTAATAGCGCGTATCAGATGAAAGTTTCGGTTGTAAGGTATATCAAAGTTATGGTTTGACGCAGTCTGTGGTCAAATCAACACGAAACTTAGTAAATATGAAGTGAATTATTCAATATATATGAAAAATTAGGGTTTTGACCTAGTACAAGCTGAAATGCAAATGGGTAATTGAGAAAATTGCCTAGTATTTCAAAATTTTTAGGGTCATCTTTTTTTTTTCATATTATCTAAACTATCTAAATTGGATTATATTATTTTCGTTGATATTTTTTGAGCCCCTTTCGAGACCTGTCGCGAATTATAATTTCTTTTCTCAGTTTATTGTTTAACCAATGTTTGTTTTCTACCTCTGATCGTCGTTTAGTAGGTATACAGTTTCTCTTGCTATTTTCTGTTTTTGTGGTAAATTCGTCGCATAAATCATGTTTTTCCTTGTGAACTTTATATTTTTGTGTATCAACAGTCAAAAGCATCTGCACATCGAGTATATATTTCCCAGTTAAAACGATAATCAACATCCAAAAGCATCTGCACATCGAGTATATATTTCCCAGTTGATACGATAATCAGCATCCAAAAGCATCTGCACATCGAGTATATATTTCCCAGTTGATACGATATTCCAGAGCTTGAGTTTCCTATCATGTCATGATTTACTTGATAGATGGTTGCTGCTTACACAGAAGCTATTGAACCAAGAGTTCTTATAATGGATAAATTGAAGTCACCTCTTCGAAATGTTTTGAACTTCATCATGACAGAATATCTGATGATATCAGATATGCCTGACTTATCATAGCAACAATACCTCTTTTCTTCGATTATGATATAAAATAATGAGATATCCAAAACATAAAAGTATCAGTGGCATGATCTAAAACACAAAATAAGCTAAAGGTGACAAGAAGATAGTCCTGAAGACTGTATATATAGATTGATATTAACTGTCCAAGACCGACACACAATTCAATGCAAAGGATGACCACTAGCATTGAAACGGCTGTCTGCTTATTGTATCTAATTTCTCACGCATATGACGCCAGAATACAAGTAAAACATATATGAAACAATATAAAAATAGATGTGTTATAATTGTCAGTGATACAGCTATCCATCAGAGTTAAAAGTATTTCTCAATGTTTAAAAAAACACTTTTCATAGCGTATACCATTTTGACACTTTTCTAGGACCTCTGAACTCAAAATGCTGTATAAACATTGTCATCACAAGCTACTTCCCAATTTTAATACAAAGAAGGAAGCCGTTTAGCATAAGTAAAAGAAACCTGCAAGTATAATGAAATAGCAATAAAGAAAATAAAAGTAATATGAACTCTGCACAGATTTTTTTACTATCTTAGTATTTATTAAGTAGGTATCAAAAAGGTATCAGAGATAGATTGTAGTAAACAATTTAAGTTTACAAAAGTATCGTCAATAGTTCGGTTGTCAAATAGAATAGGATAAAACGTTACTTGTTGATGTCAACAATGAAGGTAGTAAGTAGTCCTTTTATTTAAGTTACATATAACATGTTAAATTAATGTTTTCTTTGTTTGGTTAAACATTAATCAATCATCGATACAGAATATACAATTGTTTTGTATAATTCTCTCAATATTGCAATCTTTGTAATATAATTGCAGACTTTAATTGTGTCGTTATTTGCTAAACATAAATCAATTATCGATACAGAAAATACGATTTTTTGTTTTGTATAATTCTCCCTATATCGCCACCTTTATAATTGTAGACTTTAATTGTGTCGTTATTGGTTTCTGTTGTTCAAGCGGTTACACCTATTGCAAGAAGTCATCTGGTGACACACACGACGAGACTTGGCAAAGTGACTGGTCTGAAAATAAGGACATACAATTCGACAATTTACCAATTTAAGAAAATTCCTTATGCTAAGTCACCTTTGTCTTTGCTTCGCTTTGAAAAACCACAACCAATCAGCTCTTGGAACGAAACATTGAATGGATCAGAATATGGACCCGACTGCATGCAATATTTATTTGAAAACGACAAGCGCCTTATTCCAAACTTGAAAATATCGGAAGATTGTCTCCATCTCAATATCTTTGCACCAAGAAATCTAAATAAAACTAGCAAAAGACCAGTGATGATTTGGGTACATGGAGGAGGATTCACAAACGGTCAAGGCATGATGTTTGACGGCTCCAAATTGGCAGCGTTATATGATGTTATCATCGTTACAATTAATTATAGATTAAATATATTTGGCTTTATAAATGTTGGAGCAGGACCAGGGCGCAACCTTGGCTTATGGGATCAAAGATTTGCCATTAAATGGGTTAAAGATAATATCATGGATTATGGAGGAAATTCTGAAATGATTACAATATTTGGGGAATCTGCAGGAGGTATTAGCGTCGGACTACAGTCTGTAATTTCGAAGAACAAAGGGCTTTTTCAAAGAACAATTGCGCACAGTGGGTCTTTGCTTTTGATACGGGATATCGACGACACTGAAAAATTAACCAGAGAAATCGGTCGGATCTTTAACTGCCCAGAATGTCTTAATGGAATGCAAACTTGTTTAGATTGCTTAAGAAATGTATCGGCAGAAAATCTACTACAAAAGTATGCAGTTGCCGAACATAATCTTCAAAATGGGTTTTCTGTGAAAAGTACCATTGGACCAATTGTCGATGGGGAACTGATACCAGAAAGTCCTATAGATATGCTATTGGACTCGACATCGCCAGCATCACAGATGTTTAACAGCATTGACTATATAACAGGAACTAACGACTGTGAAGCTGGTTTATTTTATTTTGATTTAATTGAACAACAGGCATCATTTAACTTTGACTTAAAAAAAGGAATTCCATCACGCATAGTATGTAATTTGTTTGCTCCTCACGTATCACGTGATATTTTTAAAACTTGCGACAAAAGTATCAGAAGAAATATGTAAGAAGTATTCAATCCAAAGTAAAAATCATTCCCAGTCAAAAGAAACTAACCAAGCAATGAATGCCTATGGTGATTTGGAATTCGCATCGCTAGCAGCCCGAGATTTAGATTTTCATAGTAGAAGTAATAAAGGAACATACCAATATCTTTTCACACATAAACCAATCTGGGGTCTTATTGAAGACAGACCTAGTTGGCTTGTTGGTGCAAACCACGCGGATAAACTAGCATTTGTTTTTGGTTTGGAGGACTGGTATCCTAAGAATATTGATATCAGCCTATCTGAAGTTGAATTATCGTCTAAAATGATGTCATTTTGGGCGACCTTTGCGAAAACGGGGTAAGCTTTATTCATATTAAAGTTCCCTTCATTACAACTGAGTTCAAAGAAAATAAAAGTGTGCCTTAAGTGTAATTTAAGAAGGATGTTTAAAACCATTTAATTAGTGTAAAATACAGATAGACAAACTCGCTATGATACATTTTAGACTCTTTAAGCATGGAAATTAATCATTTAAAATCGGGAATAATTTAAATATTTTATTTTCAATAATACAAAAGTTGTTTGTTATTCTAATAAACAGAGGAACTGAATTAAATATCAGAATGAAATAAGAGGAAAATTTGTATTGAGCGTTTATCAAAAGGAGCAATACAACACAGAAATACAGACAGTTCACAAAACACTTCATTGAAAAATAAAATCAAGCAATACTTATCCCATAAAAAACTTGAATGAACTCAGCTGAAAGGAAGGGTAAGGGATTCCTGTTCCATTAATGGTACTTGTTGTGTTGCTCATTGTAAAATCCTGCATGTGATGATGAGCAGTTGGTGGTGTAATTAAATAGATTGGTACAGTAGAGCAGAAGAGTTTGGTGTGAGTACAAGACAGTTTTTTTTTACTACTACATTTGTTAAGGGTATGTTAACTTCCGTATATTAGACAGGAGATTTGTTTAAATAAATACATATTTACCTTTCCTTATTAATGTTTCCGGTTGTCTTTCAAATGACTACGCTCGTAATCATTTTAGATACGCAAAGCATATACTTATCATAATTTCATGATTTGAATATCGACTTTCTAGGAATCCAAATCCAGAAAATACACAGGAATGGCCATCATATGACAAGACCACCAAGAGGTTTATTATTCTAGGAGAATACAGGAATTCTACAGTGGATGGTTTTCATGACAGAATGAGGTTTTGGAATGAAGATGTTCCTAAACTTGTGTCTGAGTGTCAACAGAAAACAAATACAACAAACCAAGCAAATATTATCAGCACAGGTTATTCTGTTGGAATGTTGATGATTAGGATTGTAGTATTGCTACTACTGGAGGACGTCTTTATCGTGCAATAGGTGTGTTTTTGAATAATAAATAATAAAGTGTTAAGTGGTATACTGTTACACATATTTCTTTGTTTCCTCTTTAAATTGAGATCTATCAGTAACATATTAAGAACAAAATACATTTTGCCTGTTTTATTTTCATTAATGAAAACAGACGACGACCAGTCTTGTCTTCTGTTGAAGCAAGTATCGGACCCTAAATTTGAAAAAAATCAATCAAAAAGACACATTAATGTACCAAATGTTTCCGATGTCCATAGCATTTTCTATCAGACATCATTGATACTTTTATTGAATATTGTCTACCACATTTACTTTGGGATTTCAAACCACTTGTGTTTTAGGAAAAAAAGTTTGTTTTGTTTCGAGGTGTTCTTATCAATATTTAGATATGGACAATCTTCTTACCTAAAAAGTTATATTACCACTAGATGTCTTGTACAAAGAAGTTGCTGTGGTTCAAATATTTTTCTTAGAAATTAAACGAGTTAGAGTGCACAAACAACAAATAAGAGACCCAAGTGTCCACTATATCCCTTGTAGGTAACTTTTTGTCAATTACGTAGGAGGAAAGTTTATATTTCATTTTTTTTTCAAAATGTTGGATGATGAAATTGCACAAAGAACAAATCAGGACTATTTCATAAAACTTTTGTTTACTAAACTCAATAGAAAATGATCGTTTCGTTAATTGAAATCTGTATTTTGTATTTGCTAGTTACTTTTATGGCAACAGAATCACTTGTAAATGAAAACAACACGTTATAGATTTCATGCGTCCGAAGCGTTTTTCTGGATTTACTTTCATCAGGAACGCTTAAACAAGAATGTTAAAGCCAAGAATGTATAAATACGTAGATGTAATAGGAGTTATATGACAAAAAAAGTATTTGATTATTGCTACATAAGAACATGCACTGTATACAGAGCCAAGAATGGCCGAAAGCCCTTATAGTCATTTGATCTCTGATGGAGAGTTGTCTCATTAGCAATTATATCACATTTTCTTATTCATATATATGAAATAAGGCGACAGTAGTTTAACGATGTTCAAATCTCGTAAATCGATTAAAATGAGACAAATCAAGGTAACAAACAAAATGTAGGAAATAGTATAAACCCTAAAAGGACCGAGACCGGATGCCTCGACAGTATATATGGCTCCTGCTTTGTATGCCTTACCCACCATGCGAATTCACACTCAGTCAAAATTAAACAATCGGGTAAAGGACACAATTAGTTATATTACAAATCAGACGTTTTTACTGGTATCAAAAGATCTGAGACCGCGAAAGCATGTCGCTTATGAGTTGAGACATCGACACATCGTATCTGTCAACTAACTTGTGAAGGTGATAGTCAAACTTATGTAGTATCGATTTGAGTCTTTCTTCCTCATAACTCTGTTGAAACATTTTTTATGTGTGAGGAGCTCATCTCTTTTAATTAAGTCCGTATAGTCGTGTGAACATGCACGAGCGTAACGTGTTTACTGAGATATGTTATATGCCATAGGATCGAACAGAGGATATGTTACTGCTGAGAACAGAGGATATGTTACTGCTGAGAAATGAAATCATCATATGTATCATAGATTCTAGTTTAAAGTCTTCCATCTGTGTCAATATTGAGGAACAGATCAAGATATAAAGCAGACCTTCTACTTTCAATATTATCATTAATCTCAGGTTCATTGGGACATATATGATGTAAACACTCATTGAAATGTGGGTAAATGAGTGACAGACCATTTCAATATATCTGAAAATGAAATTTAAAGAATTGCAAGATATTTTTTCCTTTTATCTTTTGAAGGTTCTTATTGGATTCTGATTCACATGAGTACATAAACAACTTGACCAGTAGTGGTGCACAATTAGTACCCATTTGAATACCGTCTGCTAAAATATAAACCCATCAAACTCAACACATATATTGTCGATAAAAAAATCCATACATCTGTAGTGTTTCATCCTAGATATGGTTCCTGTTATTTACTGCTGTACTAAGGACGTTAATAATTCTCTCAATGTTAAATTCAGTTATAATAAAAGTTAAACAAGTCCTAGTGGACATGAATCATATAACAAAATGGTTGATTTCATTAGATTTTGTAAAAATAAGCATTAAACACGATAGGATTATTTTATTGGACAATGATCTTTTTATGTTTATTAGTGAGAACGGAAAGATGTTTGACATACGATAACGACGCTATCATACCGTGGTAAAACAAATCATATGACATTATGATTTACCGAATCCGAATCACACGTCTATTCACACAAAAACGTACGGTAGCATTCCTTTAGATATACATAAATACGAAAAATAGTTTCGTTGTTATCCAATATACACGTTGTTTGTCGATAGTAAAGATGAAGATTGTAAGTACACAACTGACTATATTTGTTTATTCTTTTCGTAAATTCAATATACAACCAGTAGTTGTCTTTTTGGTATTAGCTATCTTTTATTTAAATTAAATTCATGATATTAAGTTAAATTAAACATTGCATATTTATCTCACAGCTTCAATAATATTACAGTGAAAAATAAGCATGATACCGCAATTGTAAGGTATATTAGGACTCATTATTTGAAACATTCCCAAGAATATCCTACAATCGGGATTTTGCGTTAGCTTGACCAACGGAAACAGAACTTGAAGTCATCATCCATGGAAAGCTTCTCTAACTTTCTGTGCTTTAAACTAGTTCCCTTATTAACACAAAACAACTAATTTTTAACTTTTGTAAAAGATGGAATTAACTGTTTGTGGATTGTGAAAAATCCGTTGATGTTTTAGATATAATACATGCTTTGATGTTCTTTTCAATCAAGTGGACAGTTATGACTTTTCGACTCTTTACACTACACTTCAACACAGTCGTATCAAACATAAGTTTTCTTATTCAAATAGATGATTCTTTAAAAAACATGATGGCAAATTAATTTCCTGCAACTTATATAAAGCCTTCTAATGTCATGAAAACAAGGACAAATGCCAGATATACTTAATGAAACTCTGATTAGATGATTGAATTTGTGTAATTTGACAACATCTTTGTACTTTTCGGCAATATTGTTTATCGGTTGCAGGTATTCATATGGACACCAATTGTGGCTCCCTTTAATAACAGATTTGTTCCTGTATTATGTTTTACAAAGTGTGCTAGTGACCTATATACGATATATACGGGATCAGTAACTTCCACATGAGGCAAGAGTGAGCGATGCGCGAGCCCCTATGGAACTTACCTGCCACTTATATATCGTGAAAAGTCACTAACACACTGTGTACTAGTGACTTAATACAATATATACGGGACAGTGAACTCTATATGACCCGTGAGCTTTAAAAATAATAAATACTTTTTAGTTATTGTCATGGTGATCAATATGAATGAAATTAGACCCTAAAAAGTAAAATAACAAAAATACCGAACTCCAAGGAAAATTCAAAACGGAAAGTTCTTTATCAAATGGCAAAATCAAAAGCTCAAACACATCAAACACATCAAACGAATCGAAAACAACTGTAAGACATGCTTTATCTAACAGCTTGAAAAATTATTATTATGTATGTTTAGAATGTATAGTTATTTGACAGCAACACTGTGTTGTTTTTATAAAGGAACGTAACTTTACTTACTGACTTTAAATAAATCTAATATAAACAGCAATAATTGTCTTTTGTAGATTTGGAATTTGCAAAATTAGGCTAAGTACAATTACATTTTATGAACGTGCATTTTTTTAGCCAAATTTAATCTTTTAAATCAAGTTAGTACCGAAACACAGACTCTTTGACAGGCGGTAACCACCAAGAAGCGAAAACAAGCATGTTGTAGTGAAAAGACGTATATCACAGACTTCTGCCTCACGTATCTCATTTTCTAGGATTTGGTAAAACATAATTTTCCATGGAAACATATGGGAAATCAGATTTTCCGATTTATCTGAATCCCATCGAAAATACTATGGCGACATTCTGGTGTCGTATAATATAAACTGTGTTGTTAGAGTGACGTGTCATTAACATTGACGCTACAGTTCCCTTTATTGATATTTGTAGAAATGCTTATGGAATCTGTTACGTCCGCTCAAGATTTCGTTACAATCACATCATGTTCAGATGCAATTCTTGATTCAATTTGAAGAAAAAAAATTATGTTCTTTGCATCACTGTACACATTTCTCTAAACGTAAAGAAACGTTTCCAAGTTAACTTGGCAGATTGGGTACAGAAAATAGTTGTGACTAAATTATTATCATTACTATTTTAGGTAACCGTTGTGTTTGTATTGGTTTCATTTATCCAAACAGTCATGTTATTTACAACAGGTGAAATATATAAGCACAATTCACGTCTTGGACAAATAATTGGTATTACAACATTCAAATACAACACAACATTATACCATTTCAAGAAAATACCATATGCTAAACCACCACTGGCATCACTACGTTTTAAGAAACCAGAAATACCATATGCTAAACCACCACTGGCATCACTACGTTTTAAGAAACCAGAACAATTCGGGTCGTGGGAAGGAACATTGAATGGAACAGAATATGGACCAAATTGTATGCAGTATGTGTATGAAAATGACAAACGCCTAATTCCGAACTTAGAAACATCAGAAGATTGTCTCCATCTTAACATTTTTGCTCCAACAGATTTAAACAGAAATAGTAGACGATCAGTGATGATTTGGATTCATGATTGAGCATTTACAAACGGACAGGGTATGATGTTTGATGGCTCGAAGCTGGCAGTTGTAGCTGACGTCATTTTGGTTCGGGATAACTTTTCCGAAGGAATTTGACGAATAAACTGCAAAAGTCTTGAAAAAGTACACAGTTCCGTTTAAACTTTTTCAAGGATTAATTTCATGATGTTTGACTGCTTTCAAAGATTTTTTTTTCTATAGAACAGGTACACCTCTAAAATTCTTATTAAATTCCTTTTTTGTTTACTTAACTGGTTTTCGCAAGAATTCAACAATGTATGGTACATATTGATGACCGATTCCTGTTCTTTGTTAATGTTCATGAGTCAGATCCTGTTTGTTATCTAGTATATTATAGATAATGAACTAATGAAGGCTATTCTTTTCGTAAAATATATTTTTTCCTAGGAATCCAAAATCTAAAGGTACAAATGAATGGCTACCATACGACAAGACCAATGGACAATTTATCATTTTTGGAGAATACAGAAATTCAACTGTAGATGATTTTCATAACAAAATGAAATTTTGGAATGAAGAGATTCCTCACATTGTTTCAGAGTGCTTAAAGAAGGGACATGAAGATAACGAGACAACTGTTGGTTTCGTTACAACAAATACTGTATTGCGGACTCAAACTGTCGCTTTTGCAACACACACACCACACCAAGCAAATACTGTTTTCCAGAGTATTTATTTTCCTTTTACATTGTTCATATTGTTATTGCATTTAAAATGATTTTTCTTTAAGCACTTTCTTTTGTTTTCTGTAATTAACCCACAGCAATAGAATTCTTTATTAAATGCTTTTAAAGAAATCGGTGACGACAATATTGGTTTGCGTTGACACAAATTCCAGATTGAATGGCAATGAATCCGTATTCAAACAAACCTCTTGAGGTAGGCAGTTGAACATCCGAATTTAACTAACATTAGATTTGAACCTAGAATATCAGTACGTATGCTTGCCATTTACTATTTCTTGCAAAAGAAAACTACGTGATGCGTAAACATTGATTTCACCCGTGAAAGTTGATTTTTCACATGTCTTATCTAAATCTAGGACACGGCAGTAAGAGCTTCATCATTGAGGTACTCTGACATCTAGTTGTTTTTCTAATCTTTTCTTTCTTTTTGAGTGACTGTCCTATTATAAACTTTGAAATTTTCGAAATACTAAGGATAACCCGAGGAATAGATTACCTTAGCTGTATTTGGCAAAACCTTTCTGAATGATGGGTCCTCAATACTCCTAAACTTAAATTTGTTCTATATTTGGTCTTTTTTCACTTTTATTCGAGCGTCACTGATGAGTCTTTTGTAGTCGAAACGCGCGTCTGACGTACAAAACTTTAATCCTGATCACGTGTCCATGATGACTGAGTTTATTGATTTTTACCAAACATAAACTTTTTATATAAATTGATTCTTTTAAGTGCATGATCGGGTATTAGTTTCAAAATTAAGTTTTCCTGTCGAATTTTTAAATTGATTGACGTTACTTCAGGAAATCCTTAAAATTTGAAATGTTTTATCTGACCAAAACAATTATCATCATATAAGAGGTCCTAATGAAGCTGGTGTGTTGCTCTCAAGAACAAAATACGAAATCTACTTATAAGTTGCATGCCACAGAGTTACACTTCACATGGAAATTGAACTTTCAATTTCTCTATACCACCTCTTCCATGAATACAGACAGCTTCAATGAGTATAAGAATAATTTAAAGTATCAAAGGAAACAAAATATGAAGATATGAAAGATAAAATAAACGCATCAAGATTATAAAGCAAACTGAGTGCTGAACTTTATATCTTGACTGGTCTGTGTAATTTGCTTTAGGCAACCGGTTTGCAGAAATTGAGAATTGCTATAGGATTATGTTTTGTATATAAAACACGGAGAAAAAATGATGTACAATTCCAAGTATTAAGTGAAATAGTCAAGCCTTAAAAGGTAATTTCAAATGGTAGTTGTATACAATTTTCTATTTACAACCAAATTCCAACAGTGATTTTAATTGACTTGTGCAAGAATCTACACACAATAATATATTTTCAATAAAGGTGTTTAAATATCCTCATTACCTCATTCTATTAACAGTCAATTATTTAAAAAAAAAAAAGCAAAAATAAATTCAATAAAAAAAATATTTGGTGAGCAGTCAGCGTTTTAGGGTTCACGTATTGCTTTTTTTTTTATTTTAAAGAAAGCAACTTGTTTTAACACTGAAATACTAGTGAAGGCATATAAGGTTTCTATTAGAACATAGACTCTATCGCGAAAGATTAAGAGAAAAACCTTAGCTTCAGTTTAATATATTTGTTTTATTTATGTTCATAAAACTCTGTCTCTATCCTGGCATTATGGAATTTAGGATTAACATCACTTGGAGCATTTTTAACTTGATTGTGACCATCATGTTTCATTTTGGGAACTGTTGCAAATATTCTAGCCGGTGCTCCACTACCTTTATACAGCTTCAAAGGAGGGATGAAAATAGTCGATTTACAAGGGGGAATCGCATCTAGGTTTGCAACGCCTTCTAATGCAATTATAGATTCACGAAAAAGCCTTTTATGAACCGGTAGTGCTCCGAGACCACGAAGGTCCACCGACGGTGTGTCAACACCAACAGCCAGCACATGTCTGTTGCATAGTAACCATTCTACAGCGTCGATTGTCCAGCTTGGAAACCGATGAGTTTGCATGTTAGTCCAATTTTCTGACCCAAAGACCAATTCTGGATCTGGATACTTTTTATACCACCCTGAGTTCATTATTACCACTGCATAGTCTGGTATTTTACCAAATTGAGCTTCCCAGTTTAACAAATCGTCAACCATTACACCATACACGAAATTTACAGCAACCTTTTCTGTTACATCAATTATTACTCCAGGTCCAACCATTTTTTCTAAAGGAACTTCATTCATGAAAGGCCTTCCTCTAAACATATGGGCTGGTGCATCAACATGAGTGTTGGTGTGTTCCGCCATACCAAACCAATTTTCTTCAATCCTAAGAAAGTAATGAAATGCGACATTTAAATTAATCTTGTCACGTGATAGTTATCTTTAATCCCGATTGGGTTCGTGTTGTTCATTCGTTAGTTTTCTATATGGTGTTTTGTGGACTTTATCGTCTTTTCGTCGCTTTTTTTTTGCCATATCGTTTTCAGTTTTTATTCGACTTATGAGTTTTTGGTTGTCCCCCTTGGTATATTCCGCCTCTTGTTTTACACATCTTCATCGATAACAACCTTTGGCAGATTTTCGACCAAACATGTGACTTTTCTATACTGTTATTATTAATAACACCATATTTAAAAAAAAAGAAACATAGTTTAATTGATAGTTTAGAAAAATGCTATATGCATATGTTTTGTAAAATTCTGTAATCAAATATATAATGATTTTTTTTATTAGTTGTTATAGGCTTTGAACTAGCTGTCAGTAATTGCGAGTACTCCCCTATCTGTACTTAAGTGTCTTTTTGTTGTGGGGATGTATAAGTACCCGTCCACGTCCACTCTGTGTTTTTATTAGATGTATTTCTATTTGTATCCATCTGATGAGTTAAGCCTATTTCAACTGATTTTTATAGTTTGTTCTTATGTTGTAATGTTACACCACTGTCCCAGGTTAGGGGGAGGGTTGAGCGCTCACAAACATGATTAACCCCGCCACATTCTTTATGTGCCTGTCCTAGTCATGAGCCTGTAGTTCATTTGTTGTCGTTGGTTCATGTCTGTCATATTTGTTTTTCGTAAATTGTTTTGTTATAAATTAGGCCGTTAGTTTTCTCAATTGAATTGTTTTATATTTTTTATGTCGGGGCCTTTTATAGCCGACCATACGGTATGGGTTTTTTCTCAATGTTGAAGGCCATACAGTTGCCTATAATTGCTTATATCCACTCCATTTGAACTTTGGTGGATAGTTGTCTCATTGACAATCATACCACATCTCCTTATTTTTATAAATAGTCTTTTCTTCGTCATCAGTGGCAGGATTTCCTTCTTACATCAAGAAATTTAAAAGCTAGAAAAGTGGCATGTTAGAAAGGTATACAATTCGACATAGAAATAAAATATAATACTGTTGGAAAATATTTTTTTCTAAATTTCATTCCAGATCTATAGATAATTTCTGGAAGTCTATGTTTACTTATGTTAGAAGTTGGTTTTTCAATGCTCTGATGTCCATTTTGAAAGTGGCACCTTTTGACAGCAGGAATGAATTCATAATTCATAATCTTACCCATATCAAATTTCGTTGAAATAAAAGCTCTTAAATTTTCTTTGTAATTTGACTGCCATTTAAAAAAATGCCTGCAAAGTATAGTTTTTGACACCGGAAATCAATTTGGAATTATATTTCAATTTAGGTTGAAATCCTAGCACACAAAAACATGTGATTTTCATTACAAAAAAAGTTTTTATGACAAACAACAGTACAAAATAGCGTTCCTGTCCTGCTCTTACTGGTAAATCTAGAAAAAGCGCTTTGGACGCATAAAATTTATAGCGTGTTGTTTTCATTGTGTGCAGCACTGGGTCCATACCTCTGCTGTTTGACTATCAGTTCCTGAGGGTATCATCAGTTTAGTAGTCAGTACTTCGGTACTGACATGATTTATAACAATCCTTTTTAAAATCGTCCGTTTATAAGTTTAAGTCATAAATTATAAGCTCTTCAACTGTTTCGGTTCTTATACATCCTTGGCTTTCAAATATTCGGCTTTGAGCGTTCCTCATGAAGGAAAATAAACAAAAAAGCGCTTCGGACGCACGAAATTTATAGCACTGGGTCGATATCTCTGCTGGTGGACTATCAGTCCCCGAGGCTTGGTAGTCAGTACTTCGGTACTGACATGATTTATAACAATCCTTCCTAAAATTGTCCGTTTATAAATTTTAAAATTATAAAGAAACTAAGGTTTTAACTCCCTCAGGCAAAGCTGACCTAAGATGGATTTGGCTGTATATTTTAAGGTTCTTTTTGTCATATATATAGCTCATCAACTGTTTCGGTTCTTATATATCTTTGGCTTTTAAATATTCGGCTTGGAGCGTTCCTGATGAAGGTAAATCCAGAAAAGCGCTTCGGACCCATGACATATATAAAGTGTTGTTTTCATTTTTTACTTCGCATTCACAAAAAGAGTTTCTTAAAATTTATTAGTTTTGTTATTAGATTAACTTCTAAATTTTCATAAAAACGTTATATGACGTTGCGCGCAGTGATGGTGTAAAATAATGAAACAGCGAAAAACGTCAAATTTTTACGAGTGTCGTCAACTATCAATGTAAGTAAAATTAGAAATAAACTATAAACATGATCTTATTTCGATATGCCTCAGACACTTGTAGAATCTATTGGATTTCCGTTCTAAGAAATAGAGCAAGAAGGAAAAAATCATTTCATCTATAGAAAGTTATTATATTTGTTTAATGAAGTTCATAAGGACAAATGAACAAAACGAAAACTAAAGGGCTCCCGTACCCTCGATGCAGGGCCCGAATTATATAGAGAGGAAAAATCTCATCAAAGAAACAAGCCTTATAATTTTGTACGCCAGACGCGCGTTTAATCTACAAGGGAACTTCTGCTTTTTATCAAAACGTGCACCCCTATAAATGCTTACATTAACGTCATTTGAACTCTTGATTGACAGATGTCTCATTGCCGTACATCGACATTTTATTGCTTACATTTACGTCATTTGAACTCTGGTGGCTAGTTGACCCATCGCCGTACTGTGATCTTTTATTGCTTACAATTACGTTATTTGACCTGTGGTGGAGAGTTGTCTCATTGACAATCATACCACCTCTCTTTATTTTTAGAATGTAAATCTTACCAGATATTGAGATTCTCGTCGAAATATTTCTTAATAACTGTAAAATTGTATGGTGGATAAAAAGGCAATCTTATAGCTGTTGGTCCAATAGTATGACTTAAATCAACAATGTCAAAGTCTAGATGACTGCAATAGCAGACAATAAACAATGTCCAGAAAATTAAACGACTCATCCTGTAAACAAAAAGACCAGAATGTCATAATCAAATATTACCCCATTATTTTGGTTACAATTTAACACTAAGTACAAAAAACACTCATCAAAGACAACAGGCTTTACATTTTGTTTGCCAGACGCGCGTTTCGTCTACAAAAGCTTCATCGGTGAAGCTAGAATCAAGACGTTAAAATGCAAAAAAAAAAAGTACGAATTTGAATAACATTGAGGACCACAGAAATATACACTACTGCACCAAATGCTAGTCTTTTAATGTTACTGTTGTAAAATATCTGTCAAATCCTTTTCGAGAGAATCATTGAATGAAAGATAGTATAATGTGTGTCGTATTTTTTGTAGATCATCACCATCCATCATCGAGTTATAATATCAAGGTATTTTCAAAAAAGGACAAAGTTCACATATACAGTTTCATTTCTCAAAGTGTCTTGCTTTCGGCTCCTTGCATTTTGATGATATGGCTACTCGGTTTAATACGGATTTCACCGTGTCTTATATTCTATGTACTGAACTGTCTCATTACAGACGCATAAACGAATTTGTAAAGCAGAAAATTGAAATATATATTTTTAAACGAAAACTTACATGTAACTGTTTGAAAAACTGCTGTACAAATGATGGCTTTTTTGTTGCTTATACATATATTCTGTTGAGAAAACATGGACTCTTTACCTTTTACTTTTATATATTCAGGGGTCTCAGTGGGTTTAATTAATAATTCAGTGATGATGGTTAAACACGCCCCAAAGAAAATGTCACAAAAAATTAGTCCGAGGATTTTGACTCAGTTCTAATATCTACAAATAAAGAATTCTTTAATTTAAAAAAAATAAATAAATTGAACTTTCTTTCCCTTCAATATAGGTACCGATATCAATTCTACTTTTTTATAATCCCATTTGTTACAATTTAGTTACCTGTTTTATAATGACATTTCACAGATTAGCTTCATTAAAGAAGAAAATGTATATTTGGCATGAAAAGTTCAAACCTTTATTTAATTCCATAATGCAATTTATAGCTTTAAGTTTTAACAGTTTTTTTTTCTGGATGATTTATGAAACATTACTTTGATATTCTTTTAAGTTTGATATAATGCATCGTTAGTTTTTTACACGTTTTTGTGGTCTAATCTCTTAAATATGAGTTTTTATCCGACCAATTTTAGGTTATTGATTTAATTCAAGTGACATAGATATTTTCTTTTTCCATTTGAATTCTTTGCATGTTTTTGTTTGTTGCAGAGTGGGTAGTAGAGGAAGTATTCCCCATTAAAATGTATACACTTTTTATAAATATCATATATCTTAAATACTTATATCAATGTTTTTCTGCTTCATGCATTTACAAAAGAAGAGATGTGTTTAAGGTGGGTTTGGGTAGTAGGTGGTTACCTTGATCTTGTTGTTATCTTGTAAATATATCTTCATTTTCAGGAAAATATTTACGTTTTGTATGAAACTTATTCCCACAGTTTCGTGCCGAGTACCAAAAAAGTGCCAAACATAAACCAATATTGTTTATACGCTATAGCTTTAAAATGGCTTTAATTAATCCTAGCCATTGAAGAGTTACATCTATTTTCGGTCCTTTAAACCAGCCCTTATTTTTTTTGAACATGAAATAGACAATGTTTAAGATGTCTCATTGTTTTTATATTTAGAAAATACAGACAACAGGAATTATTTCAGCTAAAGTATACATATAGTGCCCATGCAGGCTCTCTCTATACAAAGGACATACCACACCGCTTACATATGACACAGCTGAGAACTTTATATTCTTATACAACCAAATGCAAATATTTTTTTCTGTACTTTAAACGCAAATTCAGTATGCCATTACAAATACATCAGTTTCACATTTAACTGCGCATGTCTAACCTAATTAGCCAAACTGTGAAATCACGCGATAATTCCCGAGAATTCATCGATTGGGGCTTAGGGACGACCATTTGATATTCTGGGAGGGCAGGAGGATTTTGAAAATAAATAACAGCCTTGATAATAACAAAAATGAATGGTTTGTTCTGTTGTAGTTTGAAAATAAAGAACTTGACTTACAATGTATTGAAAATAACTTGGCAGGTCTTTTAAGCCATTTTATACGAAATGCTATTCTGAAGTATGAGATGGCACCAGTTTCTTCCAAAATTCGTCTTTTTTCATATTTTTTTCGGGAAAAACGTCCCAAATCTTTTAATAATATAAATATTAATGTATTTGAAATGTTTGAAAATCGGTTTCATTTCACTTGAGGTATATTGTCTCATGAACATTTACCTCACTTTTATTACAGGGCCATAACTACATTGAGGCAAATGCCTCATGTTGGAAATTTCAAAACAAAAGCTTGTCTTCAAATTGTTTTCACGGCAAGTGTCTTGCAAGAAACAAGTTCTGTTCACCCTCTCACGTAGCCCCTGTTTTTGAGATCCATGTTTCTTTTTATTTTTATTTTTAGTGTTGATTTTCTATAATGTTTGTCGTTTTGTGTTTTATCTGTTCCCGGGTTTGTCTTTTGTTCATTGATTGCCCTTCTTTATGACTATTCTCTTAGTGTTGCATTCTATTTGTAATTTAGTAATTATGTTTTAAACTTGAGTTTTATTATATTTAAGGACCTTTTGTCTATTACAATCTACTTTAAATTGTATCCCAGTTAAGAACTACATCAAGTTGTAATTGAAATGTGTTATAAAAACTGACTTGACATAGTTATATCAATGATAATCAGCCCCCTCTTAACTTAATTTGAAAAATAACATAATTGATAGGTATAAAAGGTTTTTCTGCAAACTGAAACATTTTTTGCTTTGTCCTACATATTGGTCTTTTGATGTTGTCCCTAAAAACTAAAAGTCTTACACTGAATCTATATATTTTGCTTTGAGACCAGAATATTGTCAAAAAATTAAAACAGAACTTGCGTTTCAGATTAAGAAAGGGTCTGGGAAACGCGCATAATGCATGATTTTGCGTCATTTTTTCTATAGCTTTTTGGGGCCTTCAGCGAACCCCAGACTCTTCGCCGATTTTTTTTTCACCTCGCTCCACTCGGCGAAAATGTTTGACAACTTTTAAAAGAGGCTAGTTATAGCCCAGCTTTAATACCTTGTACGTATGCAATATATGCAGTTTGCAATTCAGAAGATTAACTTCCAGAGGATAATAATTAATTCTGATTGAATTAATTGACTATACTATTTATTTAAGAATAAAAAAAAAATAATTTAAAATTGTTTGTTTTCAAATATTATAAATATAATTGTGAAAATAGATAATCAGTCCCTTGTTTTAATGAAAATGAAAAATCATGCGTCAACAGTGCAGAAAATGAATAATCTGTCCTTTTGGTCCACAAAAATAAATAACTCATCCAAAACAAATCCTCCTGCTCCCCCAGAATATCAAATGGTCGTCCCTTACGGTTGATGTAAGCAGTGACCATGCAGACCTGGAAAACAAACACCTGATTAAGTGTTTGCGTTTATATGTACACGAGTATCATTTGAATCAAAATATATATTGACGAGACAACTTTATTAACAATCATTACAATGACACATTAAAAGATTTTTAAACGGACTACTGTTGTGTTGTAGAGTAACTACGGAAGCCCATAGGGGACCTAAAAAGAAATAATATTATATCGTTATCTCAATATATATATCGTTATTTCGATATAATTAAATCGTTATCTCGATATATTTATATCGTTATCTCGATATTTATATCGTTATATCGATATATTTATTTCGTTATCTCGATATAATTATATCGTTATATCGATATTTATTTTGTTTATCTTGATAGGGTTAGGGTTAGGGTTAGGGTTAGGTTAGGGTTAGGGTCAGGGTTAGGGTTAGGGTTAGGTTAGGGTTAGGGTTAGGGTTAGGGTTAGGGGAAAGCGGTGAAAAAGTTACCAAATACCATTCCCGTTCAACTGGATTAGGGGAAAGCGGTAAATGGTAACTTTTTTGCGGTAATGTGTCCCTTTTTTGCGGTAATTGGCCATTCCCGATTATTTTATTTTCGGGAATGCGGTATAATGGTAACTTTTTTGCGGCAAAAGTCACCCAAGTGCCCCAAAAAATTTCTAAGTTCAACATTTTTTCGGGCCTCTTTTGATGTTGAGTTTATTTCATGTTTTGGACCATTTTGAGCATTTTAAGCGATGTTTCACGTTACACTTTTTTTTCTGTTGATTTTTCCCTGTGACCTTTGAACTTGTGCGCATTCTTCATTTTTATCACAATGCTAATAAGATGCTACTCTGGAATTTTATCCTCGCGAAAAAGTACTCATGGGCTCATTAAACTGTAAATTTTATACCAAAGTTGGGTTACTATTACCGCTTTGCGATTTTTTGTTTAATGAATTCTGAGAACAGTATTTTCTAAAGAGTGGGTTTTTTGACAAGTGATTGACCGCTATGAGGTGTCTGTGTCCCAAATGACAACAGACCTTCTACCGTTGTCATAGAAACCTTTCCTTCGTTCTCGAAAGTGACTTTCGTGAGAAACACGGCGGGTGTCTTGCAAGAAGCAGTCTTGCTTACCCTTCCGGAGCACCTGAGGTCGCCCCAGTTTTTCGGGGTCCGTGTTTCTCATTTGTTTTTAGTTTTCAATGTTATATGTTATATGCTTTACAAATCCACACGCTTTCACTCACAAAAAGAACAAATACACATGCACAAACACTCATTCACAAACAAATACCAACACAAAAATGCACCCATCAATGCACATAAATGCACAAAGTAATATACACTCACTCTCACACACAAACACACTCACACGTAAAAAAAACCAAATGAACTCACACAATCACACACATATACACATACACATATACATATATAGATATAGGAAGATGTGGTATGAGTGCCAATGAGACAACTCTCCATCCAAGTAACAATTTATAAAAGTAAACCATTATAGGTCAAGTTACGGCCTTCAACACGGAGCATTGGCTCACACCGAACAGCAAGCTATAAAGGGCCCCAAAAATTACTAGTGTAAAACCATTCAAACGGGAAAACCAACGGTCTAATCTATATAAAAACGAGAAACGAGAAACACGTATGAACTACATAAACAGACGACAACTACTGTACATCAGATTCCTTACTTAGTACAGGTGCAAACATTTGCATCGGGATTAAACGTTTTAATGGTACCAAACCTTCTCCTTTTTCTGAAACAATAGTATAACATCACAACATAGAAAGACACACTATAAGATATCAATTGGAAGGCTTAACTCAATCAAAAACGTAAATTAACACACAATGAACGAACAAATTTAATCTGTGATACCTGAATGCAAATACATAGTTAATAAAAATTAGAAAATCATCACTTTTGAAAAACCTGCGTCATATTATATATATGTACACATATATACATACAGATATACACATATACACACATACACATATACATATACATTTACACTATATCGAGATAACGATTTAACTATATCGAGATAACGAAATAAATATATCGATGTAACGATATAAATATATAGATAACGATATAAATGTATCGACATAACGATTTAATTATATCGAGATAACGATATAAATATCGAGATAACGATATAAATATCGAGATAACGATATAAATATCGAGATAACGATATATTTATATCGAGATAACGAAATAAATATATCGAGATAACGATTTAATTATATCGAGATAACGAAATAACTATATCGATATAAATATCGAGATAACGATATAAATATATCGAGATAACGATTTAATTATATCGAAATAACGATATATATATTGAGATAACGATATAATATAATTTTTTTAGGTCCCCTCTTGGCTTCCGTAAGTAACAGACGATCTATTATGCCGCCTGACGTTGTACCTTTAATTGTCACGAAGAAATGCTTGGATTCCCGCTGAGATCGTTCACTTAGCGGGATGATTAAAATAGAAAAAATAAGCGGGGGTCACTTCATATCCATATATTAGGTCACTGATCAATTAAGAAGTCAATTAACACCTTAGCCATGTGGAATCCTAGTTTTACCTTGTACAATCTCTCCAGGTGACAATTGATAAAAACGTACCCTTTTCTACATACAGTTGCTGAAAAGGGGACGACCATTTGATATTCTGACGGAAGCCAGAAGCATTTTTTCGGATTGAATATTCATCGTCATCTGTTGCTACCTGGGAATAATATACTGTCAATCACGATTTAATGTCCCAGTTGCTACGCATTCTTTTTCATTTTTTGCTGCGCGAAAAATTTATTTAACTTTTGTACACAATTATTTTCTGCATTTTGTAATACAGATGTTAAAAATGTAAACCCTGTTTCTGTATAAGATACATGTACATAATTTACACTGAGATATTACGGTTAATGTAACTAGATATATTTTAATAATTCAGGAGGGGTCATTTAGCAATTTGATCTTATTTTATGGTACAGAAGGATATTCAATTACTTATAATGATATCTTATTGTAAATTCATTCATTATTAATCAGAATAAGTAAATAGATAATTTTACATAACAAGGATTTTACTAGTACTACGTCCAAGGATATGTCCACATTTTCTAATTATAAAACCAAATACATGTTCTAAAGAATATATAATTGCATTACCTGTTCTTAGAGACACTCAAAATGTAGAGTGTTGAAATACAATATGTTATGAGTAAGTAAATGTATACATGAACGCATGCTGATTAATCAATATAAGTAATGACAGCTGTATGATAAAAATTAAAAAAAAAACTACATCATTTGTTACAAAAATCTAATGTGCATGTCTTTCTACACGTTTAAAATCCCTGTACATGTACAATACATAAAAGCTACGTTCGCCGTGACAAACATACTGTGTACTGGTATCATCTGTTTACCTGCCTCCTGCACACACCAAGAGAGAGAGATGTGTATTATCGGTATTTATTATTGTGTTGCCAAATATAAGGGTAAATTGGATAGCTCTAACCCGAATGATTCAGTCCCTCCCCGTAATCGATCTCTCCTACTTGCGTTAATGAAGTAATCGTAGATCAGCGGAATATACCGACTGAATTATTCGGGTTAGATAGCCCCCTGTCACGTATGATATCGTTAATTATCGCGGGATTTAAACTAAAACGCGCATATGATTTCGAGATCAGGGTCGATAAGTCGCTTATGGTGTTTTGCACAATTAACTTTGGCACTTTCGTTAAACGATTGAAAGATGAATGATTGTTTATGTGGAAAAAGGGATGCATTCGGCTTTAATGATTTTCGTTCTATTATTCAAGGGAAAAGAAATGTTATTCGACTGAGCATATATGGATTAATTTTAATAAGTGAATAAAAACTTCAGTTTTGTATTAAAGTAGTTTTTACTGCTCTGTTTTACTTATAAACAAATATATTGTTGAAATAATGAAGCTTTCACTAGTGTCTACCTATGAGCTCCAACCAACTGTCTCATTGAAGATGATTCAATGTTTATTAAATAGATACAACACTTTATAAATGTTTGGGTTCGAAGTGCATTTCTGGATTTATGTTCATTAGGAACGATCTTACCTAAACATTTGAAAACCAGGGGTGTATAAATACGTTGTTAAGTTAAGAGATAATTTATATTTATAAAGCAAACATTAAACTGTAAAGAAAAAGTATGATTTACAAAAACCAAGTGTATTATACGTGTGTAATAATTCAAAAAAAGTTCAATGTACTGCAAAAGTCAAGTGTCCTTTTAGAAAACGGCAACAGAGTGTATGTTTAGTGTGAAGAATCTGTGACTAATTAACAGCATTCATTTAGGTTACTTTTCGTTGTACTTTTTCTACAATCAGGGGAATTTAACCAAGAATGTCAAGGAGCCGAAGTATTAGTGGGCCTCCATTTTCTCAAGTGGACCCTACACTTGAGGGTAAGGGTTCGTTTAGGGTAAGGGTTAGGTTAAGCCAAAAGCCTAACCTTCAATTGAGAGTTAGGATTAGAGTCAGGGTCAGTTAAGTATAGCTCTTCATAGGTTAGATCCCTTTAAATAACGGCATCAAAAATGAACAAACTATATATGTTTCATTGACGTATACTCCGCGTTTTAGAGCTTGACGTATTGTATAGACAAGTGTCAATTGTTTTAAACTGTACGTTGACCTCTGGATATCTTTTTAAAAGTTTTTTTGTGATGTTGTAATTTTTTCCATTGACGTTTACTGCACGTATTTAGAGCTTGATGTATTGTATAGACCCATGGCAATTGGTGAAAACTGTATGTTGACCTTTAAATCTTGTTTAGTGTTTATGTATTGTTTGATTCCTGTCTCATTAACGTATAACCACATCAGATTCTTTATTTGTTCATATTAAGGTAATAAGAACATTAAAAAAAAATCAAAACAAAAAACCACATCTATTGAAAAAATAAAAATTTAAAAAATTCAATAACTATTGTAATTAAATTTGAAGATAAAATCCTCAACTCATACAGAGGATTGTGTTGACGAAATCTCACTGATAGCGATTATGTAATTTTGAGAGAGTGCATGTCCTGCGATATGCACTTTTAACAATTAAAGTACAAGATTTTGGTTAACTTATATCTAGTACATAGTTTCTGTATCCATATGTTAACTAAAATAGTAGTGTGTTATCTACTATGAATATAACAGTATATTAAATCTTAAAGTACATAAAAATATAATATTTTTCAAAACATGAAAGTTTTTATCACGTAAACCAAGAAGATGATTTTAAACCGGAACATCCTCATATTCCTTAATAAATAAAGCCAACGGTATTCTATTCCTTATAAACTCAGATCCCTGGAAGTCTTAGAATTAAAAAAAAAAAATGATAATGGAATGTTTATTATAGGTAGGTGTGTTAGGTTAACTATTCTCAACTAAAATGATTTGCTGTAAAGAGTAAAATCCGTACCGAGTCGGGAGGAGCATGTTGAAATCAACTTTTGCTGTTTAGTAAATATACAAAATACATTCCAGCCTTCCGCACATAGTTTGTGCGTACACAAATTATTTGTCAAATGAAAAAAAAATGTGCGATTTAGGCTGACCTTGATTTATTGATTGATTGTTGGAGTTTAATGTTACTTTCGACACTCTTTGCTCTATCATGACGGCTTGTTTTTATTGGTGTAGGAAGCCGCAAATGTCCAGAGAGAACAATCATAAGTCAAGCCTTACTGGAACCCTTCACAAACTATGAAACATAACCTATATCCGTCCCGATTTCAAGACAAATCTCCCCGAAGACAACTCGGACAGTCTATAAAAAGACAAGTCGACAGACTATAGACATTTCGGAAGGTCTAACATAGGGACAACTCGGACAGTCTATAAAAAGACAAGTCGACAATCTCTAGAGACATTTCGGAAGTCCTAACATAGGGACAACTCGGACAATCCCACAGACAATGTCTGGAGTATCATTTGATCGATTTGAAAAGATATATTGGAGACAACTAAGACCGTCTAGAGACACAACTGGAACCGTCGATAGAGACAATTCAGTCTTTTTGACATTTACTATAATACAATAAATCCCAAGTCCGCGGCATGATAAATGTGAACCAATTAAAACGACAAAACTAGAGAATTCATGCTAAAACAATAAACCAAATTAAAAATAACATACAGCAATCAACGACAAGCACTGAATTCAATATTTATTTTTTTCTGTACGCATACCCCACTTCCCCCCTTTTCCCCCCTTTCTACCTGTCATGAGAAATGTTCTAACAGCTATACAAGCTATAAAATCAGATGGAAAGAGCTTGAATCATCTGATCGACACGGAGCACTAACGTGACTAACGAAAAGACAAAAGACATAAAGCACCGATCTAAGAGACTAGCAGTTTCTGAACTCTAGTTCAAAGCTCACTACAAGTAACAAATAAATCAATATTTACCAGACTTAAATGATTATCCATAACACTGTAGCAATACATATTAAGTTATGTTTTAATTTATTAAAAACAAAACCAATGTTATACATGTAAGTAGAACTCTTATATAACACAGAATCGATCATTTTTTTTTTTATTTGAAACTACTGGATATCTCTTAACATAGACTTATTAAATAACGCCATAAAGAAACAAAATTTACCTTTTCTAATATCTTTTAATACAGATTGATTGCCCTGAATTTTTGTCAGAATATACTTGATTTTCTTAATCCGAGCCTATAACAGAAAAAGGGACGCTTTTTGCTATCAACTTTATGGTTTGATGAAATAGATATTACCTAACGAAAGTAGAGGCAGGCTCTTGTGTAAGCTAAGCCGTAAAACTTTCTTAGTGTCACGTTTTTTATCATGGGTTTTATTGTAAATTTAACATAACCTTGTTGTAAAGTACATACAGAACCAAGTCCATCTTGGTCACATGTTCGGCCAAACATGGACATATTTATATAATAATTTCTGTTTATTTAAGACCAGTATATATTGTCGCTATCAAAGTGTAGATGATTTTTAAAGATATAAATGACGAAAATGGTAAGTTTGAGAACATTGCATGAATATTGTAAACCGATCGAAAAATCAGGATAAAACTATGCATTTAAGTGGATTCATCTTTAAAAAAATGAAATAACCGATAAAAAATATCGAATCATTAGCGTTAAAATGAGGAAATTCAGAATTAACAAAAAAGAAAAAACAGAACACGCCCTCACAAATTTGATTCTCTTTCAATATAATGTCGAGTTTGAAGAAAATATTTTTATATTTCTTATATTCTTAGTAAGGACAATGCACGAGCAACGTGATTAGTATTGAAACTAGCGATAAAGACGAACACGTGCAACGAACATACCAAAGGAATATTATGGCTATACAAACTCCAATCAAAAGTGTTAGTTACAATTAAGCTAGAAAGTAATTGCTCTTTGGATGTTTAAAAGTGTCGACCCCTGTGTCTTTATTGATTGTTTTTATGTTTGTGTCATTTTTGAAATTTATTTTTTGCAAATTCCTATTTCGATTTTTTATTTATTTTGAATTCGTGAATGCCATTGCAATTGTCAGTGATCTTCGTAGGCATTAAGATATGTTAAGCATTGTTAGACCTTTCCTTTCACCCCGAAAACATTTGAAACAGACAATTAGAGGATAGTTTAACGATATATCCAAACACTACATCATGGGACAATGAACAAAATGACATGCAATGACTATTATATTGGCGCGATCTCAGTATGCTTTATGACTAGATCAGAGTCGCATTGTACTTATCCTTGAAAAAGTCACAAATTATTTTTATTGAGACACAAAACCTAGTTATACAATTTTTCCAATCTACCTTATTTCAGACGACATATCTTGTATTTGTATTGATATCAGCTTTTCAACAACTAACAACGTTTGCAGCAAATCCTGTGTTCACACATAAAACACGCCTTGGAGAAGTTAATGGCATCGAAGTGAAGGCATACAACACAACGATTTATCAATTTAAGAAAATTCCTTATGCTAAGCCACCGTTGTCTTCACTTCGTTTTGAGAAACCACAACCATTTGGTTCTTGGAATGACACATTAAATGCTACAGAGTATGGACCAAATTGTATGCAAAATTTCTATTCATCAAATAGCCGCTTAATTCCAAATCATGATAAATCGGAGGATTGTCTTCATCTAAATATTTTTGCTCCAAGGGATGTAAATAAAAATAGCAGACGACCCGTAATGATTTGGATTCATGGTGGAAGTTTCACAAACGGACAGGGTATGAAGTTTAATGGAACCAAACTGGCAGCTGTAGGTGACGTCATAATTATCACCATCAATTATAGATTAAACGTTTTTGGCTTTGCCAATGCTGGTGTAGGATCGGTCCGGAATATTGGACTATGGGACCAAAGATTCGCCATTATATGGGTTAAAAACAACATCGAGGATTATGGGGGCAATCCGAACATGATAACAATTTTTGGTGAATCCAGTGGTGGAGTAAGTGTAGAACTTCAGGCAATGAGTCCAAAAAATAAGGGATTATTCCAGAGAGCCATATCCCAAAGTATTTATATAGATGGCATCAGGGACAGGGATAGTTACGAATCACTCACAAGAGAAATTGGCCGACTACTGAATTGTTCGGAATGCAAAAACGGAGTAAACTCGTGTTTAGATTGTCTAAGAACAGTACCAGCTAGCAATCTTCTAAAGGCATATTCCGATGGTTATTACAATATAAATAGTGGCTTCGGACCTACTATCGATGGCGATTTTATACCAGCTAGTCCTGTTGTTATGTTATCAAACCCTTCGTCTGAATCATCACAGATGTTCAATAGTATTGATTATATGGCCGGAATCAATGATTGCGAGTCAGCTATACATTATTATTATTCAATCAAAGAAGAGAAACATTTTGACTTAACAAATGGAATTCCAACAGATTACCTTTGTAATTATTCAATCCCATACATTTCACGAGTGTATTTTATAGAGTGTGATAAACTTTCACAAGAAATATGCAAAAAATACTCTCCAACCGATAAGTCTAATTCACTGTCACATGAAACATCGTTAGCAATTAACGTTCATGGAGATTTTGGTTACGCTTCAGTTACTACTCGTGACTTAGATTTTCATACCAGAAGTAGAAAAGGAACGTTCCAATATCTTTTTACACATAAACCAACATGGGGACTTTTGAAGGAACGTCCTAGTTGGTCAGAATGCGGCGCAAATCATGGTGACGAGATTGCCTTTATTTTTGGTTTGGAGACCTGGTATCCAAAAGATATCACTATCACTCAATATGAGAGTAAATTATCTTCCAAAATGATGACTTTTTGGACAAACTTTGCGAAAACAGGGTAAAATGATTTTTATTCTAATATTTCATAGGATATTTATTTTTTACGTGTTGCTAAATAATGAGCATTTAATTTTTAATTTTTGTCTTGAATTAGATCTAGTACTTAAAATACTATAAATCACTTTAAACTAAAAACATTCTGGGTTTAGAAATTGCAAATTAAATAGCAATTGTTATCTTGAATTTAAGAGTACAATGGCATCTCATTTATTCATCATACTATGGCCTCCTGTCTCTTATGTTTTTAAACAGCTAATGTACTAGTTTATAGTTTGTTCTTATGTTATACTGTAAAACCACTGTCCCAGGTTAGGGCGAGGGTTTGGTGCCAACAAACTAGTTTAACCCCGCCACATTCTGTATGTGCCTGTCCCAAATCAGGAGCCTGTAATTCAGTGGTTGTCGTTTGTTGCTGTATATCATATTTGTTTTTCGTTCATTGTTTTGTACATAAATCAGATTATTAATTTACTCGTTTGAATTGTTTTACATTTGTCATTTCGGGGCCTTTAATATCTGACTATCTGGAATGGGTTTACGTAGGCCGTACGATGACCTATAGTTGTAAACTTCTATGTCATTTGGTCTCTTGTGGAGAGTTGTCTCATTGGCATTCATACCACATCTTCTTATTTTTATAGTATTATATATACATATATATTTATATTATATTTCTGTTAAAAGAGATTAATATTTAATGGTACATGGTGAAATACATATTGTTTTACCGAAATTGTCAGTATATGTAAAAATGCTTCTTCGTGCAATGCTATATACACTGAAAAAAACCAACATAACTATCAATATTTTTCAGGAACCCGAACCAAGAAGGTAAACACGAATGGCCAGCATACAACAAGACCAGTACAAATTTTATGGTTTTAGGTGAATATAGAAACTCCTCCGTGTATAATTTTCATGACAGAATGAGTTTTTGGAATAATGATGTTCCTCGGCTAGTTTCGGATTGCCAGCAAGCGTCACAGAGCGGAAATGGAACAAATCATGCAAACATAGCAAACACTTTCGGATAAGTGACTTCAATATATGATTGTAACCGGCGTTATACATTTTATGAACTGATATTGTCTGAATTTAAATGTAAATAAAAATTTGTGTTAAATAATGTTATGAATACATACAAATGATTGTCAGGAACCCAAACCAAGAAGTTAAACATGAATGGTCGACATGCACAAGACCAGCACAAAGTGTATGGTTTTAGGTGAATATTAAAAACTTTTATATGTACAATATTCATCCCTTAGTTCTCAAGGAGAGGCATAGGTTAAACAAAGCAAGTGGAGCAAAGGGAACAAAGCAAGCAAACAAAGCAAAAAATCAAGCAAACAAAGTAAAGGGAACAAAACAAGCAAACAAAGCAGAGGGAGCAAATCAAGCAAACAAAGCAAAGGGAACAAATCAAGCAAACAAAGCAAAGGGAACAAATCAATCAAACAAAGCAGAGGGAACAAATCAAGCAAAAACAGCAGAGGGAACAAATAAAGCAAACAAAGCAAAGGGAACAAATCAAACAAACAAAGCAGAGGGAACAAATCAAGCAAAAACAGCAGAGGGAACAAATAAAGCAAAAACAGCAGAGGGAACAAATAAAGCAAAAACAGCAGAGGGAACAAATTAAGCAAACAAAGCAGAGGGAACAAATCAAACAAACAAAGCAGAGGAACAAATCAAGCAAACAAAGCAAAGGAACAAATCAATCAAACAAAGCAGAGGGAACAAATCAAGCAAAAACAGCAGAGGGAACAAATAAAGCAAACAAAGCAAAGGGAACAAATCAAGCAAACAAAGCAGAGGGAACAAATCAAGCAGACAAAGCAAAGGAACGAATCAATCAAACAAAGCAGAGGAACAAATCAAGCAAACAAAGCAAAGGAACAAATCAATCAAACAAAGCAGAGGAACAAATCAAGCAAACAAAGCAGAGGAACAAATCAAGCAGACAAAGCAAAGGAACAAATCAAGCAAACAAAGCAAAGGGAACAAATCAAGCAAACAAAGCAAAGGGAACAAATCAATCAAACAAAGCAGAGGAACAAATCAAACAAACAAAGCAAAGGGAACAAATCAAGCAAACAAAGCAGAGGAACAAATCAAGCAAACAAAGCAAAGGAACAAATCAATCAAACAAAGCAGAGGAACAAATCAAGCAAACAAAGCAAAGGAACAAATCAATCAAACAAAGCAGAGGAACAAATCAAGCAAAAACAGCAGAGGAACAAATCAAGCAGACAAAGCAGAGGAACAAATCAAGCAAACAAAGCAAAGGAACAAATCAATCAAACAAAGCAGAGGGAACAAATCAAGCAAACAAAGCAAAAACAAATCAATCAAACAAAGCAGAGGGAACAAATCAAGCAAACACAGCAGAGGAACAAATCAAGCAAACAAAGCAAAGGGAACAAATCAAGCAAACAAAGCAAAGGGAACAAATCAATCAAACAAAGCAGAGGGAACAAATCAAAGCAAACAAAGCAGAGGAACAAATCAATCAAACAAAGCAGAGGAACAAATCAATCAAACAAAGCAGAGGAACAAATCAAGCAAACAAAGCAAAGGGAACAAATCAAGCAAACAAAGCAAAGGAACAAATCAAGCAAACAAAGCAAAGGGAGGAATCAAATCAAAGCAGAGGGAACAAATCAAACAAACAAAGCAGAGGAACAAATCAAGCAAACAAAGCAGAGGAACAAATCAAGCAAACAAAGCAAAGGAACAAATCAAGCAAACAAAGCAGAGGAACAAATCAATCAAACAAAGCAGAGGAACAAATCAAGCAAACAAAGCAGAGGGAACAAATCAAGCAAACAAAGCAGAGGAACAAATCAATCAAACAAAGCAGAGGGAACAAATCAAGCAAACAAAGCAAAGGGAACAAATCAATCAAACAAAGCAGAGGGAACAAATCAAGCAAACAAAGCAAAGGGAACAAATCAATCAAACAAAGCAGAGGAACAAATCAAGCAAACAAAGCAGAGGAACAAATCAAACAAACAAAGCAGAGGGAACAAATCAAGCAAACAAAGCAAAGGGAACAAATCAAGCAAACAAAGCAGAGGAACAAATCAAGCAAACACAGCAGAGGAACAAATCAAGCAAACAAAGCAGAGGAACAAATCAAGCAAACAAAGCAGAGGGAACAAATCAATCAAACAAAGCAGAGGAACAAATCAAGCAAACAAAGCAAAGGGAACAAATCAATCAAACAAAGCAGAGGAACAAATCAAGCAAACAAAGCAGAGGAACAAATCAAGCAAACAAAGCAAAGGGAACAAATCAATCAAACAAAGCAGAGGAACAAATCAAGCAAACAAAGCAAAGGAACAAATCAAGCAAACAAAGCAAAGGAACAAATCAAACAAACAAAGCAAACAAAGCAAAGGAAACAAATCAAACAAACAAAGCAAAGGAACAAATCAAGCAAACAAAGCAGAGGAACAAATCAAACAAACAAAGCAGAGGAACAAATCAAGCAAACAAAGCAAAGGGAACAAATCAATCAAACAAAGCAGAGGAACAAATCAAGCAAACAAAGCAGAGGAACAAATCAACAAACAAAGCAAAGGGACAAAGCAAATCAAGCAAACAAAGCAGAGGGAACAAATCAATCAAACAAAGCAGGGAACAAATCAATCAAACAAAGCAAAGGAACAAATCAATCAAACAAAGCAGAGGGAACAAATCAAAAACAAAGCAGAGGAACAAATCAAGCAGACAAAGCAAAGGAACAAATCAAGCAAACAAAGCAGAGGAACAAATCAAGCAAACAAAGCAAAGGGAACAAATCAATCAAACAAAGCAGAGGAACAAATCAAGCAAACAAAGCAAAGGAACAAATCAAGCAAACAAAGCAGAGGAACAAATCAAGCAAACAAAGCAGAGGAACAAATCAAGCAAACAAAGCAGAGGGAACAAATCAAGCAAACAAAGCAAAGGAAGGGAACAAATCAAGCAAACAGCAAGGAACAAATCAAGGAAGGGAACAAATCAAGCAAACAAAGCAGAGGAACAAATCAATCAAACAAAGCAGAGGAACAAATCAAGCAAACAAAGCAGAGGGAACAAATCAAGCAACAAATCAAGCAAACAAAGCAGAGGAGGGAACAAATCAAGCAAACAAAGCAGAGGAACAAATCAAGCAAACAAAGCAGAGGGAACAAATCAAGCAAACAAAGCAAAGGGAACAAATCAAACAAAGCAAAGGGAACAAACAAAGCAAAGGGAACAAATCAAACAAACAAAGCAAGGGAACAAATCAAACAAACAAAGCAGGAACAAATCAAACAAACAAAGCAGAGGAACAAATCAAGCAAACAAAGCAAGGAACAAATCAATCAAACAAAGCAGAGGAACAAATCAAGCAAACAAAGCAAAGGAACAAATCAAGCAAACAAAGCAGAGGAACAAATCAAGCAAAAACAAAGCAGAGAACAAATCAAGCAAACAAAGCAACAAATCAAGCAAACAAAGCAGAGGGAACAAATCAAGCAAACAAAGCAAAGGAACAAATCAAGCAAACAAAGCAGAGGAACAAATCAAGCAAAAAAGCAGCAGCAAAGGGAACAAATCAAGCAAACAAAGCAGAGGAACAAATCAATCAAACAAAGCAGAGGAACAAATCAAGCAAACAAAGCAGAGGAACAAATCAAGCAAACAAAGCAGAGGGAACAAATCAATCAAACAAAGCAGAGGGACAAATCAATCAAACAAAGCAGAGGGAACAAATCAAGCAAACAAAGCAAAGGGAACAAATCAAGCAAACAAAGCAAGGGAACAAATCAAACAAACAAAGCAAAGGAACAAATCAAACAAACAAAGCAGAGGAACAAATCAAACAAACAAAGCAGAGGAACAAATCAAACAAACAAAGCAGAGGAACAAATCAAGCAAACAAAGCAAAGGAACAAATCAAGCAAACAAAGCAGAGGAACAAATCAATCAAACACAGCAGAGGAACAAATAAAGCAAACAAAGCAGAGGGAACAAATCAATCAAACAAAGCAGAGGGCAACAAATCAAGCAAACAAAGCAAAGGGAACAAATCAATCAAACAAAGCAGAGGAACAAATCAAGCAAACAAAGCAAAGGAACAAATCAATCAAACAAAGCAGAGGAACAAATCAAGCAAACAAAGCAAAGGAACAAATCAAACAAACAAAGCAGAGGGAACAAATCAAGCAAACAAAGCAAAGGAACAAATCAATCAAACAAAGCAGAGGAACAAATCAAGCAAAAACAGCAGAGGAACAAATAAAGCAAACAAAGCAAAGGGAACAAATCAAGCAAACAAAGCAGAGGAACAAATCAATCAAACAAAGCAGAGGAACAAATCAAGCAAACAAAGCAGAGGGAACAAATCAATCAAACAAAGCAGAGGAACAAATCAAGCAAACAAAGCAGAGGAACAAATCAAGCAAACAAAGCAGAGGGAACAAATCAATCAAACAAAGCAGAGGAACAAATCAAGCAAACAAAGCAGAGGGAACAAATCAAGCAAACAAAGCAAAGGGAACAAATAAAGCAAACAAAGCAAAGGAACAAACAAACAAAGCAAAGGGAACAAATCAAACAAACAAAGCAGAGGAACAAATCAAACAAACAAAGCAGAGGAACAAATCAAACAAACAAAGCAGAGGAACAAATCAAGCAAACAAAGCAGAGGGAACAAATCAAGCAAACAAAGCAGAGAGGAACAAATCAATCAAACAAAGCAGAGGAACAAATCAAGCAAACAAAGCAAAGGGAACAAATCAATCAAACAAAGCAGAGGAACAAATCAAGCAAACAAAGCAAAGGAAACAAGGGAACAAATCAAGCAAACAAAGCAGAGGGAACAAATCAAGCAAACAAAGCAAGGGAACAAATAAAGCAAACAAAGCAAAGGAACAAATCAAACAAACAAAGCAAAGGAACAAATCAAGCAAACAAAGCAGAGGAACAAATCAAGCAAACAAAGCAAAGGAACAAATCAATCAAACAAAGCAGAGGGAACAAATCAAGCAAACAAAGCAAAGGAACAAATCAATCAAACAAAGCAAAGGAACAAATCAAACAAACAAAGCAGAGGGAACAAATCAATCAAACAAAGCAAAGGAACAAATCAAGCAAACAAAGCAAAGGAACAAATCAAGCAAACAAAGCAGAGGAACAAATCAATCAAACAAAGCAGAGGAACAAATCAATCAAACAAAGCAGAGGGAACAAATCAATCAAACAAAGCAGAGGAACAAATCAAGCAAACAAAGCAGAGGAACAAATCAAGCAAACAAAGCAAAGGAACAAATCAAGCAAACAAAGCAGAGGAACAAATCAAGCAAACAAAGCAGAGGGAACAAATCAAGCAAACAAAGCAAAGGAACAAATCAAGCAAACAAAGCAAAGGGAACAAATCAAGCAAACAAAGCAGAGGGAACAAATCAAGCAAACAAAGCAGAGGGAACAAATCAATCAAACAAAGCAGAGGAACAAATCAAGCAAACAAAGCAGAGGGAACAAATCAAGCAAACAAAGCAGAGGAACAAATCAATCAAACAAAGCAGAGGAACAAATCAAAAACAAAGCAGAGGAACAAATCAAGCAAACAAAGCAAAGGGAACAAATCAAAAACAAACAAAGCAAAGGAACAAATCAAAAACAAAGCAAGGAACAAATCAAGCAAACAAAGCAAAGGAACAAATCAATCAAACAAAGCAGAGGAACAAATCAAGCAAACAAAGCAGAGGAACAAATCAAGCAAACAAAGCAGAGGGAACAAATCAAAAACAAAGCAAACAAAGCAAAGGGAACAAATCAAGCAAACAAAGCAGAGGAACAAATCAATCAAACAAAGCAGAGGAACAAATCAAGCAAACAAAGCAGAGGGAACAAATCAAGCAAACAAAGCAGAGGAACAAATCAATCAAACAAAGCAGAGGAACAAATCAATCAAACAAAGCAAAGGGAACAAATCAAGCAAACAAAGCAGAGGGAACAAATCAAACAAACAAAGCAAGGGAACAAATCAAGCAAACAAAGCAGAGGACAAATCAAACAAACAAAGCAGAGGAACAAATCAAACAAACAAAGCAGAGGAACAAATCAAGCAAACAAAGCAAAGGAACAAATCAATCAAAAAAGCAGCAAACAAAGCAGAGGAACAAATCAAGCAAACAAAGCAGAGGAACAAATCAAGCAAACAAAGCAAAGGAACAAATCAAGCAAACAAAGCAGAGGAACAAATCAATCAAACAAAGCAGAGGAACAAATCAAGCAAACAAAGCAGAGGAACAAATCAATCAAACAAAGCAGAGGAACAAATCAAGCAAACAAAGCAAAGGGAACAAATCAAGCAGAGGAACAAAGCAAACAAAGCAAAGGAACAAATCAAGCAAGGGAACAAAGCAAAAACAAAGCAGAGGGAACAAATCAAGCAAACAAAGCAGAGGGAACAAATCAAGCAAACAAAGCAGAGGAACAAATCAAGCAAACAAAGCAAGGAACAAATCAAGCAAACAAAGCAGGGAGCAGAGGGAACAAATCAAGCAACAAAGCAGAGGAACAAATCAAGCAAACAAAGCAAAGGAACAAATCAATCAAACAAAGCAGAGGAACAAATCAAGCAAACAAAGCAGAGGGAACAAATCAAGCAAACAAAGCAGAGGAACAAATCAAGCAAACAAAGCAGAGGAACAAATCAAACAAACAAAGCAAAGGGCAGAACAAATCAAGCAAACAAAGCAGAGGGAACAAATCAAGCAAACAAAGCAGAGGAACAAATCAAGCAAACAAAGCAGAGGAACAAATCAAGCAAACAAAGCAGAGGGAACAAATCAAGCAAACAAAGCAACAAATCAAGCAAACAAAGCAGAGGAACAAATCAAGCAAACAAAGCAAAGGAACAAATCAATCAAACAAAGCAGAGGGAACAAATCAATCAAACAAAGCAAAGCAGAGGAACAAATCAAGCAAACAAAGCAGAGGAACAAATCAAGCAAACAAAGCAGAGGAACAAATCAAGCAAACAAAGCAAAGGAACAAATCAAGCAAACAAAGCAAAGGAACAAATCAATCAAACAAAGCAAACAAAGCAAAGCAGAGGAACAAATCAAGCAAACAAAGCAAAGGAACAAATCAATCAAACAAAGCAGAGGGAACAAATCAAGCAAACAAAGCAAAGGAACAAATCAATCAAACAAAGCAGAGGGAACAAATCAAGCAAAAACAGCAGAGGGAACAAATCAAGCAGACAAAGCAGAGGGAACAAATCAAGCAAACAAAGCAAAGGGAACAAATCAATCAAACAAAGCAGAAGCAAACAAAGCAAAGGAACAAATCAAGCAAACAAAGCAGAGGAACAAATCAAGCAAAACAGCAGAGGAACAAATAAAGCAAACAAAGCAAAGGAACAAATCAAGCAAACAAAGCAAAGGAACAAATCAATCAAACAAAGCAGAGGAACAAATCAAGCAAACAAAGCAGAGGAACAAATCAAGCAAACAAAGCAGAGGAACAAATCAATCAAACAAAGCAGAGGAACAAATCAATCAAACAAAGCAGAGGGAACAAATCAAGCAAACAAAGCAAAGGGAACAAATAAAGCAAACAAAGCAAAGGAACAAATCAAACAAACAAAGCAAAGGAACAAACAAAGCAGAGGAACAAATCAAACAAACAAAGCAGAGGAACAAATCAAACAAACAAAGCAGAGGGAACAAATCAAGCAAACAAAGCAAAGGGAACAAATCAATCAAACAAAGCAGAGGAACAAATCAAGCAAACAAAGCAGAGGAACAAATCAAGCAAACAAAGGGAACAAATCAAGCAAAACAGCAGGCAAACAAAGCAAAGGGAACAAATCAATCAAACAAAGCAGAGGAACAAATCAAGCAAACAAAGCAAAGGGAACAAATCAAGCAAACAAAGCAGAGGAACAAATCAAGCAAACAAAGCAGAGGAACAAATAAAGCAAACAAAGCAAAGGGAACAAATCAAATCAATCAAACAAAGCAGAGGGAACAAATCACAAACAAAGCAGAGGAACAAATCAAGCAAACAAAGCAACAAATCAATCAAACAAAGCAGAGGAACAAATCAATCAAACAAAGCAGAGGAACAAATCAAGCAAACAAAGCAAAGGAACAAATCAAAGCAAAGGGAACAAATCAAACAAACAAAGCAGAGGAACAAATCAAAGCAGAGGGAACAAATCAAACAAACAAAGCAGAGGGAACAAATCAAACAAACAAAGCAGAGGAACAAATCAAGCAAGGAACAAATCAAGCAAACAAAGCAGGGAACAAATCAATCAAACAAAGCAGAGGAACAAATCAATCAAACAAAGCAAAGGAACAAATCAAAGCAAACAAAGCAGAGGAACAAATCAAGCAAACAAAGCAGAGGAACAAATCAATCAAACAAAGCAAGGGACAAATCAATCAAACAAAGCAGAGGAACAAATCAATCAAACAAAGCAGAGGAACAAATCAAGCAAACAAAGCAAGGGAACAAATCAATCAAACAAAGCAGAGGAACAAATCAAGCAAACAAAGCAAAGGAACAAATCAAACAAACAGAAGCAAACAAAGCAGGAACAAATCAATCAAACAAAGCAAAGGAAACAAATCAATCAAACAAAGCAGAGGAACAAATCAAGCAAACAAAGCAGAGGAACAAATCAATCAAACAAAGCAGAGGGAACAAATCAAGCAAACAAAGCAGAGGGAACAAATCAAGCAAACAAAGCAGAGGAACAAATCAATCAAACAAAGCAGAGGGAACAAATCAAGCAAAGCAGAGGAACAAATCAAGCAAACAAAGCAAAGGAACAAATCAATCAAACAAAGCAGAGGAACAAATCAATCAAACAAAGCAGAGGGAACAAATCAAGCAAAAGCAGCAGAGGGAACAAATCAAAGCAAAGGGAACAAATCAAGCAAACAAAGCAGAGGAACAAATCAAGCAAACAAAGCAGAGGAACAAATCAAGCAAACAAAGCAAAGGGAACAAATCAAACAAACAAAGCAGAGGAACAAATCAAGCAAACAAAGCAGAGGAACAAATCAAACAAACAAAGCAAAGGGAACAAATCAAGCAAATCAAGCAGAGGAACAAATCAAACAAAGCAGAGGGAACAAATCAAACAAACAAAGCAAAGGAACAAATCAAGCAAACAAAGCAGAGGAACAAATCAAGCAAACAAAGCAGAGGAACAAATCAAGCAGGCAGAGGAACAAATCAAGCAAACAAAGCAAAGGAACAAATCAAGCAAACAAAGCAGAGGAACAAATCAAGCAAACAAAGCAGAGGGAACAAATCAATCAAACAAAGCAGAGGGAACAAATCAATCAAACAAAGCAAAGGGAACAAATCAATCAAACAAAGCAGAGGGAACAAATCAAAAACAAAGCAAAGGAACAAATCAAGCAAACAAAGCAAAGGAACAAATCAAACAAATCAAACAAACAAAGCAAAGGAAACAAATCAAGCAAACAAAGCAGAGGAACAAATCAAGCAAACAAAGCAAAGGAACAAATCAAGCAAACAAACAAAGCAAGCAGGAACAAATCAAAGGGAACAAATCAAACAAAGCAGAGGGAACAAATCAATCAAACAAAGCAGAGGAACAAATCAAACAAAGCAAACAAAGCAGAGGGAACAAATCAAGCAAACAAAGCAGAGGGAACAAATCAATCAAACAAAGCAGAGGGAACAAATCAATCAAACAAAGCAAAGGGAACAAATCCAAGCAAACAAAGCAGAGGGAACAAATCAAGCAAACAAAGCAGAGGGAACAAATCAAGCAAACAAAGCAGAGGGAACAAATCAAGCAAACAAAGCAGAGGGAACAAATCAAGCAAACAAAGCAGAGGGAACAAATCAAGCAAACAAAGCAGAGGAACAAATCAATCAAACAAAGCAGAGGAACAAATCAATCAAACAAAGCAGAGGAACAAATCAAGCAAACAAAGCAAAGGAACAAATCAATCAAACAAAGCAGAGGGAACAAATCAAGCAAACAAAGCAGAGGGAACAAATCAAGCAAACAAAGCAGAGGGAACAAATCAAGCAAACAAAGCAGAGGAACAAATCAAGCAAACAAAGCAGAGGGAACAAATCAATCAAACAAAGCAGAGGGAACAAATCAAATCAAACAAAGCAGAGGGAACAAATCAATCAAACAAAGCAGAGGAACAAATCAAGCAAACAAAGCAGAGGAACAAACAAATCAAGCAAAAATCAAAGCAAAGGGAACAAATCAAGCAAACAAAGCAAAGGAACAAATCAAGCAAACAAAGCAGAGGAACAAATCAAGCAAACAAAGCAAAGGGAACAAATCAAGCAAACAAAGCAGAGGGAACAAATCAAGCAAACAAAGCAGAGGAACAAATCAAGCAAACAAAGCAGAGGGAACAAATCAAGCAAACAAAGCAAAGGAACAAATCAAGCAAACAAAGCAGAGGAACAAATCAAGCAAACAAAGCAGAGGGAACAAATCAAGCAAACAAAGCAGAGGGAACAAACAAAGCAGAGGGAACAAATCAAGCAAACAAAGCAGAGGAACAAATCAAGCAAACAAAGCAGAGGGAACAAATCAAGCAAACAAAGCAGAGGAACAAATCAAGCAAACAAAGCAGAGGGAACAAATCAAGCAAACAAAGCAGAGGGAACAAATCAAACAAACAAAGCAGAGGGAACAAATCAAGCAAACAAAGCAGAGGAACAAATCAATCAAACAAAGCAGAGGGAACAAATCAAGCAAACAAAGCAGAGGGAACAAATCAATCAAACAAAGCAGAGGAACAAATCAAGCAAACAAAGCAGAGGAACAAATCAATCAAACAAAGCAGAGGAACAAATCAAGCAACAAATCAAAGGAACAAATCAAGCAAACAAAGCAGAGGAACAAATCAAGCAAACAAAGCAAAGGCAGAACAAATCAAGCAAACAAAGCAGAGGAACAAATCAAGCAAACAAAGCAGAGGAACAAATCAATCAAACAAAGCAGAGGAACAAATCAAGCAAACAAAGCAGAGGAACAAATCAAGCAAACAAAGCAAAGGGAACAAATCAAGCAAACAAAGCAGAGGAACAAATCAAGCAAACAAAGCAGAGGGAACAAATCAAGCAAACAAAGCAGAGGAACAAATCAATCAAACAAAGCAGAGGAACAAATCAAGCAAACAAAGCAAAGGAACAAATCAAACAAACAAAGCAAAGGGAACAAATCAAGCAAGGGAACAAATCAAGCAAACAAAGCAGAGGAACAAATCAAGCAAACAAAGCAGGGAACAAATCAAACAAACAAAGCAGAGGAACAAATCAAGCAAACAAAGCAGAGGAACAAATCAATCAAACAAAGCAGAGGAACAAATCAAGCAAACAAAGCAGAGGGAACAAATCAAGCAAACAAAGCAAAGGGAACAAATCAATCAAACAAAGCAGAGGAACAAATCAAGCAAACAAAGCAGAGGAACAAATCAAGCAAACAAAGCAGAGGGAACAAATCAAGCAAACAAAGCAAAACAAATCAATCAAACAAAGGAAACAAATCAATCAAACAAAGCAGAGGAACAAATCAAGCAAACAAAGCAGAGGAACAAATCAAGCAAACAAAGCAGAGGAGAACAAATCAAGCAAACAAAGCAGGAACAAATCAATCAAACAAAGCAGAGGGAACAAATCAAGCAAACAAAGCAAGGAGGAACAAATCAAGCAAACAAAGCAGAGGGGAACAAATCAATCAAACAAAGCAGAGGGAACAAATCAAGCAAACAAAGCAGAGGAACAAATCAAGCAAACAAAGCAAAGGGAACAAATCAATCAAACAAAGCAGAGGGAACAAATCAAGCAAACAAAGCAGAGGAACAAATCAATCAAACAAAGAAGGAACAAATCAAGCAAACAAAGCAAAGGGAACAAATCAATCAAACAAAGCAAGGAACAAATCAAGCAAAGGAGAACAAATCAATCAAACAAAGCAGAGGAACAAATCAAGCACAAAGCAGCAAATCAATCAAACAAAGCAGGGGAACAAATCAAGCAAACAAAGCAGAGGAACAAATCAAGCAAAAAAAGCAGAGGAACAAATCACAAACAAAGCAGAGGAACAAATCAAACAAACAAAGCAGAGGAACAAATCAATCAAACAAAGCAGAGGGAACAAATCAAGCAAACAAAGCAGAGGGAACAAATCAAGCAAACAAAGCAGGGAACAAATCAAGCAAACAAAGCAGAGGAAACAAATCAATCAAACAAAGCAGAGGCAAACAAAGCAGAGGAACAAATCAAGCAAACAAAGCAAAGGAACAAATCAATCAAACAAAGCAGAGGAACAAATCAAACAAACAAAGCAAAGGGAACAAATCAAGCAAACAAAGCAAAGGGAACAAATCAAGCAAACAAAGCAGAGGGCAAGGGAACAAATCAAAGCAAACAAATCAAACAAACAAAGCAAAGGGAACAAATCAAGCAAACAAAGCAGAGGAACAAATCAAGCAAACAAAGCAAAGGAACAAATCAATCAAACAAAGCAGAGGAACAAATCAAGCAAACAAAGCAAAGGAACAAATCAATCAAACAAAGCAGAGGGAACAAATCAAACAAACAAAGCAGAGGGAACAAATCAAGCAAACAAAGCAGAGGAACAAATCAAGCAAACAAAGCAAAGGCAGAGGGAACAAATCAATCAAACAAAGCAGAGGAACAAATCAAGCAAACAAAGCAGAGGAACAAATCAAGCAAACAAAGCAGAGGGAACAAATCAAGCAAACAAAGCAGAGGGAACAAATCAAACAAAGCAAAGCAAACAAAGCAAAGGAGGAACAAATCAAGCAAACAAAGCAGAGGGAACAAATCAAGCAAACAAAGCAGAGGAACAAATCAAGCAAACAAAGCAGAGGGAACAAATCAAGCAAACAAAGCAGAGGAACAAATCAATCAAACAAAGCAGAGGGAACAAATCAAAACAAAGCAAAGGGAACAAATCAATCAAACAAAGCAGAGGGAACAAATCAAAACAAAGCAAACAAAGCAGAGGGAACAAATCAAGCAAACAAAGCAGAGGGAACAAATCAATCAAACAAAGCAGAGGAACAAATCAATCAAACAAAGCAGAGGGAACAAATCAAGCAAACAAAGCAAAGGGAACAAATAAAGCAAACAAAGCAAAGGGAACAAATCAAACAAACAAAGCAGAGCAGAGGAACAAATCAAACAAACAAAGCAGAGGGAACAAATCAAACAAACAAAGCAGGGAACAAATCAAGCAAACAAAGCAGAGGAACAAATCAAGCAAACAAAGCAGAGGAACAAATCAATCAAACAAAGCAGAGGAACAAATCAAGCAAACAAAGCAGAGGAACAAATCAAAAACAAAGCAGAGGGAACAAATCAAGCAAAGCAAAGGAACAAATCAAGCAAACAAAGCAGAGGAACAAATCAATCAAACAAAGCAGAGGAACAAATCAAGCAAACAAAGCAGAGGAACAAATCAAGCAAACAAAGCAGAGGGAACAAATCAAGCAAACAAAGCAAAGGAACAAATCAAGCAAACAAAGCAGAGGAACAAATCAAGCAAACAAAGCAGAGGAACAAATCAATCAAACAAAGCAGAGGGAACAAATCAAGCAAACAAAGCAGAGGAACAAATCAAGCAAACAAAGCAAAGGAACAAATCAAGCAAACAAAGCAGGGAACAAATCAAGCAAACAAAGCAGAGGGAACAAATCAATCAAACAAAGCAGAGGGAACAAATCAAAACAAAGCAAAACAAATCAATCAAACAAAGCAGAGGGAACAAATCAATCAAACAAAGCAGAGGGAACAAATCAATCAAACAAAGCAGAGGAACAAATCAATCAAACAAAGCAGAGGAACAAATCAAGCAAACAAAGCAAGGAGGGAACAAATCAAGCAAACAAAGCAGAGGAACAAATCAAGCAAACAAAGCAGAGGGAACAAATCAAGCAAACAAAGCAGAGGGAACAAATCAAGCAAACAAAGCAGAGGGAACAAATCAAGCAAACAAAGCAGAGGAACAAATCAATCAAACAAAGCAGAGGGAACAAATCAAGCAAACAAAGCAGGGAACAAATCAAGCAAACAAAGCAGAGGAACAAATCAAACAAAGCAGAGGAACAAATCAAGCAAACAAAGCAAAGGAACAAATCAATCAAACAAAGCAGAGGAACAAATCAAGCAAACAAAGCAGAGGGAACAAATCAAGCAAACAAAGCAGAGGAACAAATCAAGCAAACAAAGCAGAGGGAACAAATCAAGCAAACAAAGCAAGGGGAACAAATCAAGCAAACAAAGCAGAGGAACAAATCAAGCAAACAAAGCAGAGGAACAAATCAATCAAACAAAGCAGAGGAACAAATCAATCAAACAAAGCAGAGGGAACAAATCAAGCAAACAAAGCAGAGGGAACAAATCAATCAAACAAAGCAGAGGGAACAAATCAATCAAACAAAGCAAGGGAACAAATCAATCAAACAAAGCAGAGGGAACAAATCAAGCAAACAAAGCAGAGGAACAAATCAAGCAAACAAAGCAAAGGGAACAAATCAAGCAAACAAAGCAAAGGAACAAATCAAGCAAACAAAGCAGAGGAACAAATCAAACAAACAAAGCAAAGCAGAGGAACAAACAAAGCAAAGGGAACAAATCAAAAACAAAGCAGAGGAACAAATCAAGCAAACAAAGCAAGGGAACAAATCAATCAAACAAAGCAGAGGGAACAAATCAAGCAAAAAAGCAGAGGGAACAAATAAAGCAAACAAAGCAGAGGAACAAATCAAGCAAACAAAGCAAAGGAACAAATCAATCAAACAAAGCAGAGGAACAAATCAAGCAAACACAGCAGAGGAACAAATCAAGCAAACAAAGCAGAGGAACAAATCAAGCAAACAAAGCAGAGGGAACAAATCAAGCAAACAAAGCAGAGGGAACAAATCAATCAAACAAAGCAGAGGAACAAATCAAGCAAACAAAGCAAAGGGAACAAATCAATCAAACAAAGCAGAGGGAACAAATCAAGCAAAGAAAGCAGAGGAACAAATCAAGCAAACAAAGCAGAGGAACAAATCAATCAAACAAAGCAGAGGAACAAATCAATCAAACAAAGCAGAGGAACAAATCAAGCAAAAACAGCAGAGGAACAAATAAAGCAAACAAAGCAAAGGGAACAAATCAAGCAAACAAAGCAAAGGGAACAAATCAATCAAACAAAGCAGAGGGAACAAATCAAGCAAACAAAGCAGAGGAACAAATCAAGCAAACAAAGCAGAGGAACAAATCAATCAAACAAAGCAGAGGAACAAATCAATCAAACAAAGCAGAGGGAACAAATCAAGCAAACAAAGCAAAGGAACAAATAAAGCAAACAAAGCAAAGGGAACAAATCAAACAAACAAAGCAAAGGGAACAAATCAAACAAACAAAGCAGAGGGAACAAATCAAACAAACAAAGCAGAGGGAACAAATCAAACAAACAAAGCAGAGGAACAAATCAAGCAAACAAAGCAAAGGGAACAAATCAAGCAAACAAAGCAGAGGGAACAAATCAATCAAAACAGCAGAGGAACAAATAAAGCAAACAAACCAGAGGAACAAATCAAGCAAACAAAGCAGGGGAACAAATCAATCAAACAAAGCAGAGGAACAAATCAATCAAACAAAGCAAAGGGAACAAATCAATCAAACAAAGCAGAGGGAACAAATCAAGCAAACAAAGCAAAGGAACAAATCAATCAAACAAAGCAGAGGAAACAAATCAAGCAAACAAAGCAAAGGAACAAATCAAACAAACAAAGCAGAGGGAACAAATCAAGCAAACAAAGCAAAGGAACAAATCAATCAAACAAAGCAGAGGGAACAAATCAAGCAAACAAAGCAGAGGAACAAATCAAGCAAACAAAGCAAAGGAACAAATCAAGCAAACAAAGCAGAGGGAACAAATCAATCAAACAAAGCAGAGGGAACAAATCAAGCAAACAAAGCAGAGGAACAAATCAATCAAACAAAGCAGAGGAACAAATCAAGCAAACAAAGCAGAGGAACAAATCAAGCAAACAAAGCAGAAACAAATCAATCAAAGAACAAATCAATCAAACAAAGCAGAGGGAACAAATCAAGCAAACAAAGCAGAGGGAACAAATCAAGCAAACAAAGCAGAGGAACAAATCAAGCAAACAAAGCAGAGGGAACAAATCAAGCAAACAAAGCAAAGGAACAAATCAAGCAAACAAAGCAAAGGAAACAAATCAAACAAACAAAGCAAAGGAACAAATCAAGCAAACAAAGCAGAGGGAACAAATCAAACAAACAAAGCAGAGGGAACAAATCAAACAAACAAAGCAGAGGGAACAAATCAAGCAAACAAAGCAGAGGAACAAATCAAGCAAACAAAGCAGAGGGAACAAATCAATCAAACAAAGCAGAGGAACAAATCAAGCAAACAAAGCAAAGGGAACAAATCAATCAAACAAAGCAGAGGAACAAATCAAGCAAACAAAGCAAAGGGAACAAATCAAGCAAACAAAGCAGAGGAACAAATCAATCAAACAAAGCAGAGGGAACAAATCAAGCAAACAAAGCAGAGGAACAAATCAAGCAAACAAAGCAAAGGGAACAAATAAAGCAAACAAAGCAAAGGGAACAAATCAAACAAACAAAGCAAAGGGAACAAATCAAGCAAACAAAGCAGAGGGAACAAATCAAGCAAACAAAGCAAAGGGACACATCAATCAAACAAAGCAGAGGGAACAAATCAAGCAAACAAAGCAAAGGAATAAATCAATCAAACAAAGCAAAGGAACAAATCAAACTGACAAAGCAGAGGAACAAATCAAGCAGACAAAGCAAAGGGAACAAATCAAGCAAACAAAGCAAAGGGAACAAATCAAGCAAACAAAGCAAAGGGAACAAATCAATCAAACAAAGCAGAGGAACAAATCAATCAAACAAAGCAGAGGAACAAATCAAACAAACAAAGCAAAGGGAACAAATCAATCAAACAAAGCAGAGGGAACAAATCAAGCAAACAAAGCAAAGGAACAAATCAATCAAACAAAGCAGAGGGAACAAATCAAGCAAACAAAGCAGAGGGAACAAATCAATCAAACAAAGCAGAGGGAACAAATCAAGCAAACAAAGCAAAGGGAACAAATCAATCAAACAAAGCAGAGGGAACAAATCAAGCAAAACAGCAGAGGGAACAAATAAAGCAAACAAAGCAAAGGGAACAAATCAAGCAAACAAAGCAAAGGAACAAATCAATCAAACAAAGCAGAGGGAACAAATCAAGCAGACAAAGCAGAGGAACAAATCAAGCAAACAAAGCAGAGGGAACAAATCAAGCAAACAAAGCAGAGGAACAAATCAATCAAACAAAGCAGAGGAACAAATCAAGCAAACAAAGCAAGGGAACAAATCAACCAAACAAAGCAGAGGGAACAAATCAAGCAAACAAAGCAAAGGAACAAATCAAACAAACAAAGCAGAGGGAACAAATCAAGCAAACAAAGCAAAGGGAACAAATCAATCAAACAAAGCAGAGGGAACAAATCAAGCAAAACAGCAGAGGGAACAAATAAAGCAAACAAAGCAAAGGGAACAAATCAAGCAAACAAAGCAGAGGAACAAATCAAGCAAACAAAGCAGAGGGAACAAATCAAACAAACAAAGCAAAGGGAACAAATCAAGCAAACAAAGCAGAGGGAACAAATCAAGCAAACAAAGCAGAGGAACAAATCAAGCAAACAAAGCAGAGGGAACAAATCAATCAAACAAAGCAGAGGGAACAAATCAAGCAAACAAAGCAAAGGGAACAAATCAATCAAACAAAGCAGAGGGAACAAATCAAGCAAACAAAGCAGAGGAACAAATCAAGCAAACAAAGCAAAGGAACAAATCAATCAAACAAAGCAGAGGGAACAAATCAAGCAAAAACAGCAGAGGAACAAATCAAGCAGACAAAGCAGAGGGAACAAATCAAGCAAACAAAGCAAAGGGAACAAATCAATCAAACAAAGCAGAGGGAAAAATCAAGCAAACAAAGCAAAGGGAACAAATCAATCAAACAAAGCAGAGGGAACAAATCAAGCAAAACAGCAGAGGGAACAAATAAAGCAAACAAAGCAAAGGGAACAAATAAAGCAAACAAAGCAAAGGAACAAATCAAGCAAACAAAGCAGAGGGAACAAATCAAGCAAACAAAGCAGAGGGAACAAATCAAGCAAACAAAGCAGAGGAACAAATCAAACAAACAAAGCAGAGGAACAAATAAAGCAAACAAAGCAAAGGGAACAAATCAAGCAAACAAAGCAGAGGGAACAAATCAATCAAAACAGCAGAGGGAACAAATAAAGCAAACAAAGCAGAGGGAACAAATCAAGCAAACAAAGCAGAGGGAACAAATCAATCAAACAAAGCAGAGGGAACAAATCAAGCAAACAAAGCAAAGGAACAAATCAATCAAACAAAGCAGAGGAACAAATCAAGCAAACAAAGCAAAGGAACAAATCAATCAAACAAAGCAGAGGGAACAAATCAAGCAAACAAAGCAAAGGAACAAATCAAACAAACAAAGCAGAGGGAACAAATCAAGCAAACAAAGCAGAGGAACAAATCAATCAAACAAAGCAGAGGGAACAAATCAAGCAAAAACAGCAGAGGGAACAAATAAAGCAAACAAAGCAAAGGGAACAAATCAAACAAACAAAGCAGAGGGAACAAATCAAGCAAACAAAGCAGAGGGAACAAATCAAGCAAACAAAGCAAAGGAACAAATCAAGCAAACAAAGCAGAGGGAACAAATCAAGCAAACAAAGCAGAGGGAACAAATCAATCAAACAAAGCAGAGGAACAAATCAATCAAACAAAGCAGAGGGAACAAATCAAGCAAACAAAGCAAAGGAACAAATAAAGCAAACAAAGCAAAGGGAACAAATCAAACAAACAAAGCAAAGGAACAAATCAAGCAAACAAAGCAGAGGGAACAAATCAAACAAACAAAGCAGAGGAACAAATCAAACAAACAAAGCAGAGGGAACAAATCAAACAAACAAAGCAGAGGAACAAATCAAGCAAACAAAGCAGAGGAACAAATCAAGCAAACAAAGCAGAGGGAACAAATCAAGCAAACAAAGCAGAGGAACAAATCAAGCAAACAAAGCAAAGGAACAAATCAATCAAACAAAGCAGAGGGAACAAATCAAGCAAACAAAGCAGAGGGAAAAATCAAGCAAACAAAGCAGAGGAACAAATCAATCAAACAAAGCAGAGGGAACAAATCAATCAAACAAAGCAGAGGAACAAATCAAGCAAACAAAGCAAAGGGAACAAATCAAACAAACAAAGCAAAGGAACAAATCAAGCAAACAAAGCAAAGGGAACAAATCAATCAAACAAAGCAGAGGGAACAAATCAAGCAAACAAAGCAAAGGAATAAATCAATCAAACAAAGCAAAGGAACAAATCAAACTGACAAAGCAGAGGAACAAATCAAGCAGACAAAGCAAAGGGAACAAATCAAGCAAACAAAGCAAATGGAACAAATCAAGCAAACAAAGCAAAGGAACAAATCAATCAAACAAAGCAGAGGAACAAATCAAACAAACAAAGCAAAGGGAACAAATCAATCAAACAAAGCAGAGGAACAAATCAAGCAAACAAAGCAAAGGAACAAATCAATCAAACAAAGCAGAGGAACAAATCAAGCAAACAAAGCAAAGGAACAAATCAATCAAACAAAGTAGAGGAACAAATCAAGCAAACAAAGCAAAGGAACAAATCAATCAAACAAAGCAGAGGAACAAATCAAGCAAAAACAGCAGAGGGAACAAATAAAGCAAAGAAAGCAAAGGAACAAATCAAGCAAACAAAGCAAAGGGAACAAATCAATCAAACAAAGCAGAGGGAACAAATCAAGCAAAAGCAGCAGAGGGAACAAATCAAGCAGACAAAGCAGAGGGAACAAATCAAGCAAACAAAGCAGAGGGAACAAATCAAGCAAACAAAGCAGAGGAAACAAATCAATCAAACAAAGCAGAGGGAACAAATCAAGCAAACAAAGCAAAGGGAATAAATCAATCAAACAAAGCAAAGGAACAAATCAAACTGACAAAGCAGAGGAAACAAATCAAGCAGACAAAGCAAAGGAACAAATCAAGCAAACAAAGCAGAGGGAACAAATCAATCAAACAAAGCAGAGGGAACAAATCAAGCAAAAACAGCAGAGGGAACAAATCAAACAAACAAAGCAAAGGGAACAAATCAAGCAAACAAAGCAGAGGGAACAAATCAAGCAAACAAAGCAAAGGAACAAATCAATCAAACAAAGCAGAGGGAACAAATCAAGCAAACAAAGCAAAGGAACAAATCAATCAAACAAAGCAGAGGGAAGAAATCAATCAAACAAAGCAAAGGGAATAAATTAATCAAACAAAGCAAAGGGAACAAATCAAACAGACAAAGCAGAGGGAACAAATCAAGCAGACAAAGCAAAGGGAACAAATCAAGCAAACAAAGCAAAGGGAACAAATCAAGCAAACAAAGCAAAGGAACAAATCAATCAAACAAAGCAGAGGAACAAATCAAACAAACAAAGCAAAGGGAACAAATCAAGCAAACAAAGCAGAGGGAACAAATCAAGCAAACAAAGCAAAGGGAACAAATCAATCAAACAAAGCAGAGGGAACAAATCAAGCAAACAAAGCAAAGAGAACAAATCAATCAAACAAAGCAGAGGGAACAAATCAAGCAAAACAGCAGAGGGAACAAATAAAGCAAACAAAGCAAAGGGAACAAATCAAGCAAACAAAGCAAAGGAACAAATCAATCAAACAAAGCAGAGGGAACAAATCAAGCAAAACAGCAGAGGGAACAAATCAAGCAGACAAAGCAGAGGGAACAAATCAAGCAAACAAAGCAGAGGAACAAATCAAGCAAACAAAGCAGAGGAACAAATCAATCAAACAAAGCAGAGGGAACAAATCAAGCAAACAAAGCAAAGGGAACAAATCAATCAAACAAAGCAGAGGGAACAAATCAAGCAAACAAAGCAGAGGGAACAAATCAAGCAAACAAAGCAGAGGGAACAAATCAATCAAACAAAGCAGAGGAACAAATCAATCAAACAAAGCAGATGGAACAAATCAAGCAAACAAAGCAAAGGGAACAAATAAAGCAAACAAAGCAAAGGGAACAAATCAAACAAACAAAGCAAAGGAACAAATCAAGCAAACAAAGCAGAGGAACAAATCAAACAAACAAAGCAGAGGGAACAAATCAAACAAACAAAGCAGAGGAACAAATCAAGCAAACAAAGCAGAGGGAACAAATCAAGCAAACAAAGCAGAGGAACAAATCAATCAAACAAAGCAGAGGGAACAAATCAAGCAAACAAAGCAAAGGGAACAAATCAATCAAACAAAGCAGAGGGAACAAATCAAGCAAACAAAGCAAAGGGAACAAATCAAGCAAACAAAGCAGAGGAACAAATCAATCAAACAAAGCAGAGGGAACAAATCAAGCAAACAAAGCAGAGGAACAAATCAAGCAAACAAAGCAGAGGAACAAATCAAGCAAACAAAGCAAAGGGAACAAATCAATCAAACAAAGCAGAGGGAACAAATCAAGCAAACAAAGCAAAGGAATAAATCAATCAAACAAAGCAAAAGGAACAAATCAAACTGACAAAGCAGAGGAAAAATCAAGCAGACAAAGCAAAGGGAACAAATCAAGCAAACAAAGCAAAGGGAACAAATCAAGCAAACAAAGCAGAGGGAACAAATCAATCAAACAAAGCAGAGGGAACAAATCAAACAAACAAAGCAAAGGGAACAAATCAATCAAACAAAGCAGAGGGAACAAATCAAGCAAACAAAGCAAAGGAACAAATCAATCAAACAAAGCAGAGGAACAAATCAAGCAAACAAAGCAAAGGGAACAAATCAATCAAACAAAGCAGAGGAACAAATCAAGTAAACAAAGCAAAGGGAACAAATCAATCAAACAAAGCAGAGGAACAAATCAAGCAAAAACAGCAGAGGAACAAATAAAGCAAACAAAGCAAAGGGAACAAATCAAGCAAACAAAGCAAAGGAACAAATCAATCAAACAAAGCAGAGGGAACAAATCAAGCAAAAGCAGCAGAGGGAACAAATCAAGCAGACAAAGCAGAGGGAACAAATCAAGCAAACAAAGCAGAGGAACAAATCAAGCAAACAAAGCAGAGGGAACAAATAAATCAAACAAAGCAGAGGGAACAAATCAAGCAAACAAAGCAAAGGGAACAAATCAACCAAACAAAGCAGAGGGAACAAATCAAGCAAACAAAGCAAAGGAACAAATCAAACAAACAAAGCAGAGGGAACAAATCAAGCAAACAAAGCAAAGGGAACAAATCAATCAAACAAAGCAGAGGAACAAATAAAGCAAAAACAGCAAAGGAACAAATCAAGCAAACAAAGCAGAGGAACAAATCAAGCAGACAAAGCAAAGGAACAAATCAATCAAACAAAGCAGAGGGAACAAATCAAGCAAACAAAGCAAAGGGAACAAATCAATCAAACAAAGCAGAGGAACAAATCAATCAAACAAAGCAAAGGGAACAAATCAATCAAACAAAGCAAAGGAACAAATCAAACAGACAAAGCAGAGGAACAAATCAAGCAGACAAAGCAAAGGGAACAAATCAAGCAAACAAAGCAAAGGAACAAATCAAGCAAACAAAGCAGAGGGAACAAATCAAACAAACAAAGCAAAGGAACAAATCAAGCAAACAAAGCAGAGGAACAAATCAAGCAAACAAAGCAAAGGAACAAATCAATCAAACAAAGCAGAGGGAACAAATCAAGCAAACAAAGCAAAGGAACAAATCAATCAAACAAAGCAGAGGGAACAAATCAAGCAAAACAGCAGAGGGAACAAATAAAGCAAACAAAGCAAAGGAACAAATCAAGCAAACAAAGCAAAGGGAACAAATCAATCAAACAAAGCAGAGGAACAAATCAAGCAAAAACAGCAGAGGGAACAAATCAAGCAGACAAAGCAGAGGGAACAAATCAAGCAAACAAAGCAGAGGGAACAAATCAAGCAAACAAAGCAGAGGAACAAATCAATCAAACAAAGCAGAGGGAACAAATCAAGCAAACAAAGCAAAGGGAACAAATCAATCAAACAAAGCAGAGGAACAAATCAAGCAAAGAAAGCAGAGGAACAAATCAAGCAAACAAAGCAGAGGGAACAAATCAATCAAACAAAGCAGAGGGAACAATTCAATCAAACAAAGCAGAGGGAACAAATCAAGCAAAACAGCAGAGGGAACAAATAAAGCAAACAAAGCAAAGGGAACAAATCAAGCAAACAAAGCAAAGGGAACAAATCAATCAAACAAAGCAGAGGGAACAAATCAAGCAAACAAAGCAGAGGAACAAATCAAGCAAACAAAGCAGAGGGAACAAATCAATCAAACAAAGCAGAGGGAACAAATCAATCAAACAAAGCAGAGGGAACAAATCAAGCAAACAAAGCAAAGGAACAAATAAAGCAAACAAAGCAAAGGGAACAAATCAAACAAACAAAGCAAAGGGAACAAATCAAACAAACAAAGCAGAGGGAACAAATCAAACAAACAAAGCAGAGGAACAAATCAAACAAACAAAGCAGAGGGAACAAATAAAGCAAACAAAGCAAAGGAACAAATCAAGCAAACAAAGCAGAGGAACAAATCAATCAAAACAGCAGAGGAACAAATAAAGCAAACAAACCAGAGGGAACAAATCAAGCAAACAAAGCAGGGGAACAAATCAATCAAACAAAGCAGAGGAACAAATCAATCAAACAAAGCAAAGGGAACAAATCAATCAAACAAAGCAGCGGGAACAAATCAAGCAAACAAAGCAAAGGAACAAATCAATCAAACAAAGCAGAGGAAACAAATCAAGCAAACAAAGCAAAGGGAACAAATCAAACAAACAAAGCAGAGGAACAAATCAAGCAAACAAAGCAAAGGAACAAATCAATCAAACAAAGCAGAGGGAACAAATCAAGCAAAACAGCAGAGGGAACAAATAAAGCAAACAAAGCAAAGGAACAAATCAAGCAAACAAAGCAGAGGGAACAAATCAATCAAACAAAGCAGAGGGAACAAATCAAGCAAACAAAGCAAAGGAACAAATCAATCAAACAAAGCAGAGGAACAAATCAAGCAAACAAAGCAGAGGAACAAATCAAGCAAACAAAGCAAAGGAACAAATCAATCAAACAAAGCAGAGGGAACAAATCAAGCAAACAAAGCAGAGGGAACAAATCAAGCAAACAAAGCAAAGGGAACAAATAAAGCAAACAAAGCAAAGGAAACAAATCAAACAAACAAAGCAAAGGAACAAATCAAGCAAACAAAGCAGAGGGAACAAATCAAACAAACAAAGCAGAGGGAACAAATCAAACAAACAAAGCAGAGGAACAAATCAAGCAAACAAAGCAGAGGGAACAAATCAAGCAAACAAAGCAGAGGAACAAATCAATCAAACAAAGCAGAGGGAACAAATCAAGCAAACAAAGCAAAGGAACAAATCAATCAAACAAAGCAGAGGGAACAAATCAAGCAAACAAAGCAAAGGGAACAAATCAAGCAAACAAAGCAGAGGAACAAATCAATCAAACAAAGCAGAGGGAACAAATCAAGCAAACAAAGCAGAGGGAACAAATCAAGCAAACAAAGCAAAGGGAACAAATAAAGCAAACAAAGCAAAGGAACAAATCAAACAAACAAAGCAAAGGGAACAAATCAAGCAAACAAAGCAGAGGGAACAAATCAAGCAAACAAAGCAAAGGGAACACATCAATCAAACAAAGCAGAGGAACAAATCAAGCAAACAAAGCAAAGGAATAAATCAATCAAACAAAGCAAAGGGAACAAATCAAACTGACAAAGCAGAGGGAACAAATCAAGCAGACAAAGCAAAGGGAACAAATCAAGCAAACAAAGCAAAGGAACAAATCAAGCAAACAAAGCAAAGGAACAAATCAATCAAACAAAGCAGAGGGAACAAATCAATCAAACAAAGCAGAGGAACAAATCAAACAAACAAAGCAAAGGAACAAATCAATCAAACAAAGCAGAGGAACAAATCAAGCAAACAAAGCAAAGGGAACAAATCAATCAAACAAAGCAGAGGAACAAATCAAGCAAACAAAGCAGAGGGAACAAATCAATCAAACAAAGCAGAGGGAACAAATCAAGCAAACAAAGCAAAGGGAACAAATCAATCAAACAAAGCAGAGGAACAAATCAAGCAAAACAGCAGAGGGAACAAATAAAGCAAACAAAGCAAAGGGAACAAATCAAGCAAACAAAGCAAAGGGAACAAATCAATCAAACAAAGCAGAGGGAACAAATCAAGCAGACAAAGCAGAGGGAACAAATCAAGCAAACAAAGCAGAGGAACAAATCAAGCAAACAAAGCAGAGGGAACAAATCAATCAAACAAAGCAGAGGGAACAAATCAAGCAAACAAAGCAAAGGGAACAAATCAACCAAACAAAGCAGAGGGAACAAATCAAGCAAACAAAGCAAAGGGAACAAATCAAACAAACAAAGCAGAGGAACAAATCAAGCAAACAAAGCAAAGGGAACAAATCAATCAAACAAAGCAGAGGAACAAATCAAGCAAAAACAGCAGAGGAACAAATAAAGCAAACAAAGCAAAGGAACAAATCAAGCAAACAAAGCAGAGGAACAAATCAAGCAAACAAAGCAGAGGGAACAAATCAAACAAACAAAGCAAAGGGAACAAATCAAGCAAACAAAGCAGAGGAACAAATCAAGCAAACAAAGCAGAGGGAACAAATCAAGCAAACAAAGCAGAGGGAACAAATCAATCAAACAAAGCAGAGGGAACAAATCAAGCAAACAAAGCAAAGGAACAAATCAATCAAACAAAGCAGAGGAACAAATCAAGCAAACAAAGCAGAGGAACAAATCAAGCAAACAAAGCAAAGGAACAAATCAATCAAACAAAGCAGAGGGAACAAATCAAGCAAAACAGCAGAGGAACAAATCAAGCAGACAAAGCAGAGGGAACAAATCAAGCAAACAAAGCAAAGGGAACAAATCAATCAAACAAAGCAGAGGAAAAAATCAAGCAAACAAAGCAAAGGGAACAAATCAATCAAACAAAGCAGAGGAACAAATCAAGCAAAACAGCAGAGGAACAAATAAAGCAAACAAAGCAAAGGGAACAAATAAAGCAAACAAAGCAAAGGGAACAAATCAAGCAAACAAAGCAGAGGGAACAAATCAAGCAAACAAAGCAGAGGGAACAAATCAAGCAAACAAAGCAGAGGGAACAAATCAAACAAACAAAGCAGAGGGAACAAATCAAGCAAACAAAGCAAAGGGAACAAATCAAGCAAACAAAGCAGAGGGAACAAATCAATCAAAAACAGCAGAGGGAACAAATAAAGCAAACAAAGCAGAGGGAACAAATCAAGCAAACAAAGCAGAGGAACAAATCAATCAAACAAAGCAGAGGGAACAAATCAAGCAAACAAAGCAAAGGGAACAAATCAATCAAACAAAGCAGAGGGAACAAATCAAGCAAACAAAGCAAAGGAACAAATCAATCAAACAAAGCAGAGGGAACAAATCAAGCAAACAAAGCAAAGGGAACAAATCAAACAAACAAAGCAGAGGGAACAAATCAAGCAAACAAAGCAGAGGAACAAATCAATCAAACAAAGCAGAGGAACAAATCAAGCAAAAACAGCAGAGGAACAAATAAAGCAAACAAAGCAAAGGGAACAAATCAATCAAACAAAGCAGAGGAACAAATCAAGCAAACAAAGCAGAGGAACAAATCAAGCAAACAAAGCAAAGGGAACAAATCAAGCAAACAAAGCAGAGGGAACAAATCAAGCAAACAAAGCAGAGGAACAAATCAATCAAACAAAGCAGAGGAACAAATCAATCAAACAAAGCAGAGGAACAAATCAAGCAAACAAAGCAAAGGAACAAATAAAGCAAACAAAGCAAAGGAACAAATCAAACAAACAAAGCAAAGGAACAAATCAAGCAAACAAAGCAGAGGAACAAATCAAACAAACAAAGCAGAGGGAACAAATCAAACAAACAAAGCAGAGGAACAAATCAAACAAACAAAGCAGAGGAACAAATCAAGCAAACAAAGCAGAGGGAACAAATCAAGCAAACAAAGCAGAGGGAACAAATCAAGCAAACAAAGCAGAGGAACAAATCAAGCAAACAAAGCAGAGGAACAAATCAATCAAACAAAGCAGAGGAACAAATCAAGCAAACAAAGCAAAGGAACAAATCAAGCAAACAAAGCAGAGGAACAAATCAATCAAACAAAGCAGAGGAACAAATCAATCAAACAAAGCAGAGGAACAAATCAAACAAACAAAGCAAAGGGAACAAATCAAGCAAACAAAGCAGAGGAACAAATCAAGCAAACAAAGCAAAGGGAACAAATCAATCAAACAAAGCAGAGGGAACAAATCAAGCAAACAAAGCAGAGGGAATAAATCAATCAAACAAAGCAAAGGAACAAATCAAACTGACAAAGCAGAGGAACAAATCAAGCAGACAAAGCAAAGGGAACAAATCAAGCAAACAAAGCAAATGGAACAAATCAAGCAAACAAAGCAAAGGGAACAAATCAATCAAACAAAGCAGAGGGAACAAATCAAACAAACAAAGCAAAGGGAACAAATCAATCAAACAAAGCAGAGGGAACAAATCAAGCAAACAAAGCAAAGGGAACAAATCAATCAAACAAAGCAGAGGAACAAATCAAGCAAACAAAGCAAAGGGAACAAATCAATCAAACAAAGTAGAGGGAACAAATCAAGCAAACAAAGCAAAGGGAACAAATCAATCAAACAAAGCAGAGGAACAAATCAAGCAAAACAGCAGAGGGAACAAATAAAGCAAACAAAGCAAAGGAACAAATCAAGCAAACAAAGCAAAGGGAACAAATCAATCAAACAAAGCAGAGGGAACAAATCAAGCAAAAGCAGCAGAGGAACAAATCAAGCAGACAAAGCAGAGGGAACAAATCAAGCAAACAAAGCAGAGGGAACAAATCAAGCAAACAAAGCAGAGGAAACAAATCAATCAAACAAAGCAGAGGGAACAAATCAAGCAAACAAAGCAAAGGAATAAATCAATCAAACAAAGCAAAGGAACAAATCAAACTGACAAAGCAGAGGAACAAATCAAGCAGACAAAGCAAAGGAACAAATCAAGCAAACAAAGCAGAGGGAACAAATCAATCAAACAAAGCAGAGGAACAAATCAAGCAAAACAGCAGAGGGAACAAATCAAACAAACAAAGCAAAGGGAACAAATCAAGCAAACAAAGCAGAGGGAACAAATCAAGCAAACAAAGCAAAGGGAACAAATCAATCAAACAAAGCAGAGGGAACAAATCAAGCAAACAAAGCAAAGGAACAAATCAATCAAACAAAGCAGAGGAAGAAATCAATCAAACAAAGCAAAGGGAATAAATTAATCAAACAAAGCAAAGGGAACAAATCAAACAGACAAAGCAGAGGAACAAATCAAGCAGACAAAGCAAAGGAACAAATCAAGCAAACAAAGCAAAGGGAACAAATCAAGCAAACAAAGCAAAGGAACAAATCAATCAAACAAAGCAGAGGGAACAAATCAAACAAACAAAGCAAAGGGAACAAATCAAGCAAACAAAGCAGAGGGAACAAATCAAGCAAACAAAGCAAAGGGAACAAATCAATCAAACAAAGCAGAGGGAACAAATCAAGCAAACAAAGCAAAGAGAACAAATCAATCAAACAAAGCAGAGGGAACAAATCAAGCAAAACAGCAGAGGGAACAAATAAAGCAAACAAAGCAAGGAACAAATCAAGCAAACAAAGCAAAGGGAACAAATCAATCAAACAAAGCAGAGGGAACAAATCAAGCAGACAAAGCAGAGGGAACAAATCAAGCAAACAAAGCAGAGGAACAAATCAAGCAAACAAAGCAGAGGGAACAAATCAATCAAACAAAGCAGAGGGAACAAATCAAGCAAACAAAGCAAAGGAACAAATCAATCAAACAAAGCAGAGGAACAAATCAAGCAAACAAAGCAGAGGGAACAAATCAAGCAAACAAAGCAGAGGTAACAAATCAATCAAACAAAGCAGAGGGAACAAATCAATCAAACAAAGCAGAGGAACAAATCAAGCAAACAAAGCAAAGGAACAAATAAAGCAAACAAAGCAAAGGAACAAATCAAACAAACAAAGCAAAGGGAACAAATCAAGCAAACAAAGCAGAGGAACAAATCAAACAAACAAAGCAGAGGGAACAAATCAAACAAACAAAGCAGAGGGAACAAATCAAGCAAACAAAGCAGAGGGAACAAATCAAGCAAACAAAGCAGAGGGAACAAATCAATCAAACAAAGCAGAGGGAACAAATCAAGCAAACAAAGCAAAGGAACAAATCAATCAAACAAAGCAGAGGGAACAAATCAAGCAAACAAAGCAAAGGGAACAAATCAAGCAAACAAAGCAGAGGAACAAATCAATCAAACAAAGCAGAGGGAACAAATCAAGCAAACAAAGCAGAGGAACAAATCAAGCAAACAAAGCAGAGGGAACAAATCAAGCAAACAAAGCAAAGGAACAAATCAATCAAACAAAGCAGAGGAACAAATCAAGCAAACAAAGCAAAGGAATAAATCAATCAAACAAAGCAAAAGGAACAAATCAAACTGACAAAGCAGAGGGAACAAATCAAGCAGACAAAGCAAAGGGAACAAATCAAGCAAACAAAGCAAAGGGAACAAATCAAGCAAACAAAGCAAAGGAACAAATCAATCAAACAAAGCAGAGGAACAAATCAAACAAACAAAGCAAAGGAACAAATCAATCAAACAAAGCAGAGGAACAAATCAAGCAAACAAAGCAAAGGGAACAAATCAATCAAACAAAGCAGAGGGAACAAATCAAGCAAACAAAGCAAAGGGAACAAATCAATCAAACAAAGCAGAGGAACAAATCAAGCAAACAAAGCAAAGGGAACAAATCAATCAAACAAAGCAGAGGGAACAAATCAAGCAAAAACAGCAGAGGAACAAATAAAGCAAACAAAGCAAAGGGAACAAATCAAGCAAACAAAGCAAAGGAACAAATCAATCAAACAAAGCAGAGGAACAAATCAAGCAAAAGCAGCAGAGGAACAAATCAAGCAGACAAAGCAGAGGGAACAAATCAAGCAAACAAAGCAGAGGGAACAAATCAAGCAAACAAAGCAGAGGGAACAAATCAATCAAACAAAGCAGAGGAACAAATCAAGCAAACAAAGCAAAGGGAACAAATCAATCAAACAAAGCAGAGGGAACAAATCAATCAAACAAAGCAAAGGAACAAATCAATCAAACAAAGCAAAGGGAACAAATCAAACAGACAAAGCAGAGGGAACAAATCAAGCAGACAAAGCAAAGGGAACAAATCAAGCAAACAAAGCAAAGGGAACAAATCAAGCAAACAAAGCAGAGGGAACAAATCAAACAAACAAAGCAAAGGAACAAATCAAGCAAACAAAGCAGAGGGAACAAATCAAGCAAACAAAGCAAAGGGAACAAATCAATCAAACAAAGCAGAGGGAACAAATCAAGCAACAAATCAAGCAGACAAAGCAGAGGAACAAATCAAGCAAACAAAGCAGAGGAACAAATCAAGCAAACAAAGCAGAGGGAACAAATCAATCAAACAAAGCAGAGGAACAAATCAAGCAAACAAAGCAAAGGAACAAATCAATCAAACAAAGCAGAGGAACAAATCAAGCAAACAAAGCAGAGGGAACAAATCAAGCAAACAAAGCAGAGGAACAAATCAATCAAACAAAGCAGAGGGAACAAATCAATCAAACACAGCAGAGGGAACAAATCAAGCAAAAACAGCAGAGGAACAAATAAAGCAAACAAAGCAAAGGGAACAAATCAAGCAAACAAAGCAAAGGGAACAAATCAATCAAACAAAGCAGAGGGAACAAATCAAGCAAAAACAGCAGAGGAACAAATCAAGCAGACAAAGCAGAGGGAACAAATCAAGCAAACAAAGCAGAGGGAACAAATCAAGCAAACAAAGCAGAGGGAACAAATCAATCAAACAAAGCAGAGGGAACAAATCAAGCAAACAAAGCAGAGGAACAAATCAAGCAAACAAAGCAAAGGGAACAAATCAATCAAACAAAGCAGAGGAACAAATCAAGCAAACAAAGCAAAGGGAACAAATCAAGCAAACAAAGCAGAGGAACAAATCAATCAAACAAAGCAGAGGAACAAATCAATCAAACAAAGCAGAGGGAACAAATCAATCAAACAAAGCAGAGGGAACAAATCAAGCAAACAAAGCAAAGGAACAAATCAAGCAAACAAAGCAGAGGAACAAATCAAACAAACAAAGCAGAGGGAACAAATCAAACAAACAAAGCAGAGGGAACAAATCAAGCAAACAAAGCAGAGGAACAAATCAATCTAACAAAGCAGAGGAAACAAATCAAGCAAACAAAGCAAAGGGAACAAATCAAGCAAACACAGCAGAGGGAACAAATAAAGCAAAAACAGCAGAGGGAACAAATTAAGCAAACAAAGCAGAGGGAACAAATCAAACAAACAAAGCAGAGGGAACAAATCAAACAAAGAAAGCAGAGGGAACAAATCAAGCAAACAAAGCAGAGGGAACAAATCAAGCAAACAAAGCAGAGGGAACAAATCAAACAAACAAAGCAGAGGGAACAAATCAAGCAAACAAAGCAAAGGGAACAAATCAAACAAACAAAGCAGAGGGAACAAATCAAGCAAACAAAGCAAAGGGAACAAATCAAGCAAACAAAGCAGAGGGAACAAATCAAACAAACAAAGCAGAGGGAACAAATCAATCAAACAAAGCAGAGGGAACAAATCAAGCAAACAAAGCAAAGGGAACAAATCAAACAAACAAAGCAAAGGAACAAATCAAGCAAACAAAGCAGAGGGAACAAATCAAACAAACAAAGCAGAGGGAACAAATCAAACAAACAAAGCAGAGGGAACAAATCAATCAAACAAAGCAGAGGGAACAAATCAAGCAGACAAAGCAAAGGGAACAAATCAAGCAAACAAAGCAGAGGGAACAAATCAAGCAAACAAAGCAAACATGTCCACTCTTAGTATTGAAATTGGAATAACATGTTTACAATATTTGTGTTTTTGTAAAGTATTTTAGCATTTGTTTCGAATACCTTTATAACGAAAGATTTTCTATTCCCTGTAAAACGAATTTCATCTTATTATCTTGTCTCACTTTGATAGCTTAAAAAATAGTTAAAATTTCTACTCTGATCTGATTCCTTTACTCAAATAAAAGTAATGTTTTAGATTTATTATAAAACTGCTTCCTGCTCACATGAAAGACATAATAAAAGTAAACACGCATTAAAGAAATTGAAAGAGGTTTGCTGCTTGCAAGTGAGCTATTGAACCAAAGGTTCCTAATGGTAGAGTTAAAGTCATTTCTTTTAATCTATTACGGACGCCGTCATGATTTGGTTAACTTTTTTTGGAACAATAATTATCATGGTTATCTTCGATTTGTCGTAGTACCAATCTCGTCCTATTTCCTTGATTGTGACATCACCATGTGCAACTTATCATCCTTTCTTTTATAACTTTCCACGAGCAATAAAACGGATGCCACTTGCGGACCAAGATCTGCCTTGCTTTCATAAGCACCTGAGACCTACCCTGTTTTTGGTGGGGTTGGTTCGTGTAGGTTAGACTTTATAGTTAACTATAGAATTTTGTAGACTTTGTGGACATTTCGTCGTTATTCAATTTGAATATGTTTTTGTCGGTTTTTCTTCGAATAATGATTCTTTTTATAGTCACTTTGGTGGTACTTTATATTTAAAGAATAAAAATTGAAAAACTCTGTTTCTTTTTTTTTCATGGAAAGATTCTAATTGAAATAGTGTCATTTGAGTTCAATAAACAAATAGAATTATAATGAAAACAGTATATTTGTAAAATGAATTGAACATATTTTAAGTCGGTTAGTCCACGGCTATTTTCTGGATTTACTTTTATCAAGAAACACCAAACCCACAAATTTGAAAACCATTGATGCATAAATACTTGACACCTAAGAAGCCATATACCAAATGGATCTATAAAGAAAGCATTTTAACTTGGACTAATGGAGATGGAACCTTCATTACTAAATAATCTGATAGTATTAATCTATCATTGGAGAATTAAGGAAAGGAATGTTAGAAATTTCGCTAGTGCCGAAGTAGTGACTACAGAGCTGATTATACACGAAGTGGCTATCAGTCCACCATCATCGATATTAATCCAGTGCTAGATAATTAAAAATAAACTTAATAAATGGGGTGTTCAAAGTGCTTTTATGGGTTGATCTTCATCAGGGACCCGCAAACCTTACAAATTCAAAGCCAAAGATACATAATGAATGTGTAAGTTTCGAATCCTGCAATCATAACCTATCTTTAATTTTTTATCACATGTACACACAATTATTGCTTTGCATCATAGTGCGAAGCTATTAGTTTTATTCGATATTCACGCCATCTTGAAATTATTACTTTACATATCGGTTCTGATTGGTGTGGAAACAATTCGATTGGCTAGAATGAGATATAGAAATGGGAACATATCCCGGACAGGAGAAGATATTCAATTACAGCATGGGTATTCAAGACCCGATCAACAGTTATTGCTTCATGTTGACTTAATTTGTGAAACTGTGATGTAGTCCGTACCTTTCAAGAAAGGTTAAACTTGTATACAATTGTTGACTGCAAAAAGAACCTATTTCGTCACTGGTCCCGGGTAAACGGAGGGTCTGGAATTTATTATTGTCCGTTCTTCTGTATTGATGATATGTTCGTCTGAAGATTCTAATGCGTTGAAAATTATTCCGACAGGTCAACGAAAATCTTTTATGTTTCTACAAAAGATGGTCGCAGTAAATACTGATGTTTAAGATATGCCTTTCGAAGTAAGAGAAGACAACAAGAATTATCTGATAATTTTGTAAATTTCTGTAGCATTATGACACCGATCTTAACAAGAAACTTGTCAACTATTGCAAGAGAGTTCATGCTTTTGGAAAAAATCCTTCATCGACCGAAGCTAAGCTTGCAATCTGGGAAGCTGTACAGGGACCCAAAGGAAAACTAAATAATTATATGATATTTTTTTGCGACAAGAAACTTTTATGTTGATGACAGTTTTTCTTGAAGCCCAGCAAGTATAGAACAGTGGGGAATCTAGTGTAAAAAAATTACCCCGCTGCAAATACTGAAAACTATTTTTTTTATGATTGTCCCGTTTTCGCAATTACGCTATTAATTATAAATTCACAAGAAAACATGATAGTTAATAGTAATAATTCAAATCAATTGAAATGAAAAAATAATAAAATCATATAATGTTATTATTGCCCTCTTTTTATAACAAATGATGAGTAAAGCAGATTATAAGAGTTCTGTGTAAAATTGATTTAAAATGTTGCTATTCGGATAAATTTCTCGATTACCAACACCAAATTATTTTCATACTGACTATATACCTTACTCACCGTGTAGGTAGAACGCCACATGCGGGGTGTTGGCTATGTTTGACACGGGGTGGCGGTTTTGAAGCGGAGAAAAAGCAATCAAGGTAAGTAAAAGTATCAAAAATTCTTTTTTGAGAATTGTTAGCACCAAATAATGTACTGCACGGAAGGAACCGAACCATAATCTATTTCCAGCAAGCAAAAGCAGACGTTTCCAGTGCTCCGTTTTCTCAAACACCTCTCCCCAGTTTTCCGTGTTGACGATTTTGAGAATTAATATGAAAGTTTCAGGATAATAAACTACTTTTGGCGATTTTTTCCCGTATGATTTATAAAGAAATGAATACCTATCACAGATTTTAACCAAATGCCAGCTTCTTAGTCAAAATTAATTGGTTTTAAAGTCAGTTTTTCATCGACATATATTGTGTCGCTCGGGGTGTCAGATTTTGCGTCTCAAGGGGTGAGGCATTTCCTCTACAAAGCACGCCGCAAAAAGGACTAACTCCGAAACGAATTCTCTTACTCACTCCATAGAAATACTCACCGCCATCTACATTTACAAATGACAACAAAGCTTCAAGAATACCTCAAGATGATGACACATCAATTTTAAAAGATTTCATAACAGCAATTACAAATCTAGAAGAACATAATTTGCCTACTGATTTTCTTTTATTCATCCAAATGGCGATTGATGGTAAAAAATTTTTGTCCATTAGACAATATTTCTATTCTTCATTTCCTGAAGACAATCAGATTTATGTCTTAGAGGATAACATCTGAAATGTGGAATTGGGAAACTACAAAGAGGTTTTGGAAAACTGGTTACAGACTTTTTTTATCGTTTCGGAGCAAGTCCTTTTTGCGGCGTGCACGTGTGCTTTGTAGAGGAAACTGGTGAAGAAAATTAATGAACTTTAGGGGCTGGTGGTTTCGGGCAAATCTTATAAGGAGGTCTGCTCTGTGAATTTGCTCCATGTTTTGGTGCATTAAGCCATAGCCGCGACTTCTTCCTGACTATGGTAGTAACTTAAAAGGAAAACAAATCATGATCAGGTACAAACCAAAATACTTTGAGGCCTTTTCTCTATTTCTAACATTAAAAATGCACATTACTTAAAAAGTAAAATATGGACCAAATGAAATACCTTAAGTTTGTAATGAGTCATCATAACAGAGTAGGTGTGTTTGAATTACAAACTATCAGATAAAGACCGAATTATAGGCAAATCTATCCTTTTTTTAATAAATGCCTCACCCTTGAGACGCAAAATCTGACACCCCGAGCGACACATAACATTTCGATGAAAAATTAACTTTAAAACCAATAAATTTTGACTAAGAAGCTGGCATTTGATTAAAATCTGTGATATGAATTCGTCAAAACGATAAACTGGGGAGAGGTGTTTGAGAAAACGGAGCACTAGAAACGTCTGCTTCTGCTTGCTGGAAATAGGTTATGGTTTGGTTCCTTCCATGGAATACATTATTTGGTGCTAACAATTCTCATAAAAAAAATTTTGATACTTTTACTTACCTTGATCGCTTTTTCTCCGCTTTAAAACCGCCACCCCGTGTCAAACATAGCCAACACCCCGCATGTGGCGTTCTACACGGTGTTACAGGAACACGTCAACTATCCGTATATGTATGCAGCTAATCAAGAGAGACTCAGGATACAACTACTAACAAAATCGATTGATATGCAGCAAAGATTTACACTTTCCAGTGTAAACCTTTAATGCGAATAAATCGAAATGTACAAATGTACATATAAAAAAGTTAAAAATTGGGTTCCTTTTTTAACTTTTTTTTTAATTATTTTAAATTTTGTTTTCCTTGGAAAATTTTTTTTAATTTTTTTTTTACTTTAATTTTTTAAAAAAACCCCATTAAAGGGGAAAAAATTTTCAAAGAAAATTTATTTTTAGAATTTAAAAGTTTTGTAAAAAAAAAAAATTTGACAAAAATTGAAAAAACCCAAAATTTGGTTTAAAATTATTTTTTTTTAAAAAATGCTTGCGAAAAAAAAAAATTTTGAAGGTTTCAAAATTTCAAACTATAAAATGGTTACCATTTTAAAAAATTTTTAAATTTTAAAAAACAGTATAAAAAAAAAGGTAAAAATTGTTTTAAAACCTTTTTAAAACTAAAATTTAAAATTGAAATAATTTTTTAAAATTTAATTTTTGAATTCTTTTATAGTTGAATCTTGGGATTGTTTTACATTTAAAAAAATTTTTAAAATTAAGGGTTTTAAAATTTTTAAAAAAATTTTCTTTTAAATTGGAAAATTAAATTTTTAAAACCCTTTAAAGAATTTTTGAAAAACCCTTATTTAACTAAAAAAAACAAAAATTGAATTTAAAAATTTTTTAAAAAAAAATAAAATTTAAAATGTTTTTTAAATAAATTTTCCCTTTGCGTAAAAAAAATTTTAAAAAAAAAAACAAAATTTAAAAAAAATTTTCAAAAAATTTTTAACCGGGAAATTTTAAAAGGAAAAATTTAAATTGGGGGATAAAAAGGTTTATTTGAATATAAACATTTTTTTTCCCAAAAAAAAATTAAAAAAAATTTCTTTTTTGGATAAAACCGAAAATTAGGGGAAAATAAATTTTAAAAAAAATTTCTTTCCTTTTAAAAAAATGTTTATTATTTTTTTAAAGGGGCCCTTTTTTTATTTTAAAATTTCAAAATTTTAGTTTTAAAAAAAAATTTTTTAAAAATTTTTTTTAAAATTTAGAATGCAAATTCAAATTGGAGGTTTTCCTTTTAAAAATTTAAAATTTTAATTCGTTTTTTTTAAAATTTTTTAAAATTAAAACCCAAAAAAAAAAAAAAAAAATTTAATAAAATTGAAATGGTTTTTTTAAAATTAAGAAACCCATTTTTGTAATAAAACCCCTAATTTCTGAATTTTCTTTTTTAATTTTTTAAAAATTTAAATAACTTTTTAAAAATTTTTAAATTAAAAAAAAAGTTAATTTAAAATTAATTTTTAAAAATTTTTAAAGGGTTTTGAAAATTTTAAAAATTTAAAATCTTTGGTTTAAATTTTTTGTTTTAAAACCCCTAAAATAAAAATTTCCCTTTTTTAGAAAAATTTTTTAATTTTTCCAAAAAAAAAAAGGAAATTTAAAAAAATGAAATTTAAAATTTTGTTTTTAAAAATTTTTAAAAAGGGTTTAAAATTTTTTCTTTAAAAAAAAATTTTTTAAAAATTTTTAAAAAATTTTTTTAAATGTTCCAAAAAAAAGGAAACCTTTGAAAAAACTTTTTTGGGTAAAAGTTTTAAAATGTTTTAAATTTTTCCCTTTTTTTTTTAAAAAGATTCTTTAAAACCCTTTATTTTTCCTTTTTCCTTTCGAAAAAGGGTTTTTAAAACCTTTTTGTTCAAAATTTGAAAACAAAAAAACCCAAAAAAAAAAAGATTAAAGTCGTTTTGGTTTTTTGGGGTTTGGAAAACATTTAAATTCCGTTTTTCAAACAAAAAAAAAAATTAAAACTTGAACAAAAAAACAAAAAAAAAATTTTGAAAGTTTTAATTAACAAAATTTTTTAAAAGGGTTTAGGGAAAGAAAAATTTTTAAAAAAAAAAATTTTTTTTAAAAATTAAAAATTTTTTTTAAAAACTTTTAAAAAACTTTTTTTTTTCTTTTTGAAATTTTATTTTTTTTTTTAGGAAAATTTTCGGCCATAAATTTTAAATTTTTTTTTAAAAAAAAACGGATTTAAAGGGGAATTTTTATTCTTTTTTTTAAAGTTAAATTTTCCCTATTTAATTAAAAATTTTCTTCTTCAAAATTGGTTTAGGGAAAACAAATAAATTTTTCTTTAACAATAGCAAATTAAAAAAAAAAATTCAAAAGGTTTTTTAAAGGGGAAATTTTGGAAAACCCCCTTTTCTTTTTAATTTATGAAAAAAAAAAAAAAATTTAAATTTTAATTTAAAATGGGATAAAAAAATAAAAAAATTTGCAAAAAAAAAAATAAATTTAAAATTTTAAAAATTAATTTAAAAAACAAATTTGAAAATTAAAAAAATTTTTTAAAAAAAATTTTTTGGGGAAAATTAAATTTTTTTTTTTTAAAGGAAAAAAAAATTTTTAAAAATTTATTTCGGAAAAAAATAAAAAAAGGAAAACCACTTATGAAAAAATTTGAAAAATTTCGTCCCCTTTTCTTGTTTTAGTTGTTTTTAAAAAAAAAATTTTATTTTTTAAAATAATTGGGAAAGAAAGGGTTTTTGGGGTTTGGGTTTTTTGATTCCGGAAAATTTTTTTTGTTTTTTTTATTTTAAGGGAAATCAAATTTTGAAACAAACTTTGAAAATCCCAAAATAAAATTTTAAAACCTTTTAAATTTTTTAAATTTTTTTTTAAAAATTTTATTTTTAAAGGAAAAAAATTTAAAAAAAATTTTTTTAAAAAAAAAAAGGGGAAAAAACGGGAAAATGGGGGTTTCGAAAAAAAAAAGGGAAATCTTGGCTTTATTTAAAAAATTTTTGAAAATAAAAAATTTTAAGAAAATTTTTAAAAACCTTTTGGTTTTTTTTAAACCGGGATTTTTAAAAAATTTTGGAAATCTTTTAAATTTATTTAAAATTTTGAAATAAAATTAATTTTATTTTAAATTGAAAATTTGTTTTTTTTTTTTAAAAAAAAATTTTTAGAAAAAAAAGAAACCCCAAAAACAAAATTTTTAATTTTTAATTTTAAAAAAGAAAAATAAAGGTTTTGGGGGCCCCGGGGGGAATAAGGGGTAAGAAAACCGTTTTTTAAATTAAAACAATTGGAAAAGAAAAGAAGAAAGACAGGCAGAACTTGAAATGAAGGAAAGGTTAGAGATTGAGAAAATGAAAATTGAAATGGCAAAAGAAGAAAGCAACACTAAATTCCAATCAAAATCAGAACATTATAATTTTGATGCAGCAAAAACATACGTTTGGTTCCCAAATTTTGTGAAAAACAGTTGATAAATTTTTCCACAGTTTGAGAAAATTGCTCAAAATTTGAAATGGCCGAAGCCTTTTGGACTACAATGCTGCAAAGTGTTTTTGAGGGCAAGGCCGCTGAAATTTACTCAGCACTTTCATCAGAAAATAGTTCTGATTATGACAAGGTTAAAAAGAAGTTTTGAAAGCTTATGAGCTAGTGCCAGAAGCATATAGACAGAAATTTAGGTCTTATAAAAGTTTGATTCACAAACCTATGTTGAATTTGCTAGGGAAAAGAAGATCTTTTGATAAATGGCTTACGTCAAAGAAAATAGATAACAATTTTAAGAACCTAAGACAACTGATGTTATTAGAAGAGTTCAAGCAATGTGTTCATTTAGACTTAAAACACATTTAGATGACAAAACTGTTGAGACATTACAAGATGCAGCTGTTATTTCCGATAATTATACCCTTTCACATAAAAGAAGTTTCAAAGGTCAAAATTTTAATACTTCAGTGGAAATTACAAGAATCAAAGCACTGAGCGTACTGATAGTAAGCCTGTTGCACAGAATAAGAGTCAGTCTAGTTATAATATGTCTAGTCCGAAATTTGATACTTTTGAGAAGAAGTCACTGACTTGTGCTTATTGTAAGAAGAATGGTCACCTGATGGCTGATTGTTTCAGACTCCAGAAGAAGAATGAAAGAGATCATAAGCCCAAGACCAGTGCTTGTACGACACCCCGTGTTACCAATACGTTGGAATGTCCTGCGAGTCAGGCTTTTAAGTCCAGTTTTTGTGATTACATGGAGGATTATAAACCTTTTATGTCTGATGGGTTTGTTTCTATTGTTGATAATACTACTCCTCAGCCTATTAAGATTTTACGGGACACTGGAGATGCTCAGTCTTTATTGTTAGAAGGTGTGTTGCCTTTGTCCGAGGAGACTTCTGTTGGTGCTTCCGTTTTGTTACAAGGTGTGGAGTTAGGTTGTATAGATGTTCTCCTCCATCGTATTTATCTGAAGTCAGATTTGATAACTGGACCAGTTGTTGTGGGTGTTCGTCCTAATCTCCCTGTTGAGGGTGTTTCATTATTGCTAGGAAATGATCTAGCTAGGAACAAAGTGGTTGCTGAACCAATTGTTACCAGTGAACCGGTGGTGGATGTTAAATCACCTGAAGATGATGCTGAACTGTATCCAGCTTGTGTCGTTACTAGGGCGATGGCTAGAAAACAACAAAATGAGGATTTGCAAGAAGACCAGTTTGATTACATGGACCTTTCTGACACCTTTCTAGCCGACATTGAAGGTCCCGGTAGCTCAGAGAAGGCCGTAATAAGACCACCTAGTATTAGCAAGAATGTAATTATGCCATGGCCAGACGTAAACAGCCATTCATTAGACCGAAGGAAATTTGTCGAAGAACAAAATAAAGACCCTGAAGTTCTTCAGCTCAGCAAGAGGGCTCAACCACAGGAGGAAGCAGACAAAGTGGCCGAATGCTATTACCATCAAGACGGCATTTTAATGAGAAAGTGGAGGCCCCCTGATGCTACCCCAGAGGAGGAATGGAGAGTGGTATACCAAGTGGTGGTGCCGAAAATTTATAGGCAAGAAATTATTGGTCTTGCCCATGACACCCCCTTGGCTGGACACTTAGGTATAAAGAAGACTTGCCTTAAGATCTTGCAGCATTTCTACTGGCCAAGACTTAGAAATGATGTCGCAGAATACTGCAAATCATGCCATATATGCCAGGTTGTTGGTAAGCCTAACCAGAAAATACCACCAGCACCACTTCTGCCTATTCCAGCCTTTGAAGAACCTTTCAGCCGAGTACTCATTGATTGCGTTGGACCTTTACCGAAGACCAAGACCGGAAATGCGTATTTACTGACGATCATGTGTACCTCCACTCGTTTTCCTGAGGCTATTCCGTTAAGGAATATCAAGACACCTACTATTGTCAAAGCTCTGATCAAATTTTTCACGCTAGTAGGACTTCCAAAGTCTATACAGTCCGACCAGGGTTCAAATTTCATGTCAGGTTTATTTCAGCAAGTCGTGTACCAGTTAGGGATTGCTCAGTATAGGTCAAGTGCTTATCATCCCGAATCTCAAGGTGCCTTAGAACGTTTTCATCAAACATTGAAGAACATGATTAGAACTTTTGTCTTCAATTTGACAGGGATTGGGATGATGGTGTTCACTTTTACTTTTGCGGTCCGAGAGGCTGTTCAAGAATCCTTGGTTTTAGTCCCTTTGAGTTGGTATTTGGTCATACTGTAAGGGGACCTTTAAAATTGATAAAGGAAAAGTGGCTTACTGAACACACTGACTTGAATCTTCTAGAATATGTATCTAGATTTAAAGAAAAATTGTATATTGCTTGTCAAATTGCTCAGAACAATTTAAAACTGTTCAGAATAAGATGAAAATATGGTATGATAAAGATGCCAGGGACAGAGTTTTTGAGCCAGGTGATAAGGTACTTGTATTTTTGCCAGTCCCTGGACATCCATTACAAGCTAAATATTGTGGTCCTTATACCATTGAGAGTAAAATCAATGATTTGAATTATATTGTAAAAACACCAGGTCGGCGTAAACAAAATAGAGTGTGTCACATCAATATGTTAAAACCATATTTTGAGCGTACTAATGAAGGTGAGAGTAAACCAGTTGCCACTTTAGCCATGGTTAAATTGGAGAACAATCATGACAAACCAGATATAATTGAACCTCCTTTTAGTTCTAAAACTATGGAAGAGACAGTTAGATTGAAAAATTCAGAAATTTTGTCAAATTTAGATTCAAAACTTGCACATCTGTCTTTTGATCGTAGAGAAAAATTAAAAGCTTTGGTATTTTCTTTTAAAAATCTTTTTCCAGATGTGCCAAACAAAACCACTGCTGTTTGTCATGATGTCGATGTTGGTGATGCTTCTCCAATTAAGCAACATCCTTACCGGCTCAATCCACTCAAACTTGAATTTATGAGACAAGAAATTAAATATATGCTTGACAATGATATTATTGAGCCGAGTAACAGTGAATGGAGCTCTCCTTGTCTGCTTGTGCCCAAACCAGATAAAACTTTTCGTTTCGTAACTGATTTCAGAAAAGTAAATTCTGTTTCAAAATCTGATTCCTATCCGATTCAATGATAGACGATTGCATTGATAATATTGGAAAAGCAAAATTTGTGAGCAAATTTGATTTATTGAAGGGTTACTGGCAAGTCCCATTGACACAGAGAGCTCGAGAAATATCAGCTTTTGTCACACCAGACGGCTTATTTCAATATACTGTAATGCCGTTTGGCATGAAAAGTGCTCCAGCTACATTTCAAAGAATGATCAATAATGTTATAAAAGATTTAGACTGTTGTTATGCTTATATTGATGATCTTATTGTATGTAGTGATAGCTGGGAAGAACATTTAACACATTTATATGATACTTTTGATAGATTGTCACAATCAAATTTGACTGTAAATCTTGGTAAAAGTGAATTTTGCCAGGCCACTGTTGATTATTTAGGGCATACCGTTGGCCAGGGTCAAGTGAAACCTATTACGGCTAAAGTGGATGCAATTACTAAATTTCCTCCTCCTACAAATAAAAACAACTCATGAGATATTTAGGCATGATTGGTTTTACAGAAAATTTTGTTCAAATTTTGCTACTGTTGTTCAACCATTGACTCATCTTTTACGGAAGATTATAAATTCATCTGGGTGAAAATTGTCAAAACGCTTTTGAAAATAGCAAATCACTTTTAATTAATAGTCCAGTTCTGATCACTCCAGACTTTGAAAAACAATTTAAACTTGCCGTTGATGCAAGCGATGTAGGAGTTGGAGCTGTTTTATATCAGGAAACAGATGATAATGTTGAGAAACCTATATCATATTTTTCTAAGAAATTAGATAAACATCAGAAAAATTATTCAACTATTGAAAAAGAGTGTTTTGCACTGTTGTCTGCACTTCAACATTTTGATGTATATTTAAATCCCACTGTGCATCCTATTCTTGTTTATACTGATCATAATCCTCTCACCTTCATACATAAAATGAGAAACAAGAACCAGAGATTGACTAGGTGGAGTTTATTGTTACAGGAATATGATGTTATTGTAAAACATATTAAAGGTAAAGATAATGTAATAGCAGATGCTTTATCTAGAACGTATTAAAACACTGTGTATATACTATGTATTTTTGTACATATTATTCATGAAAAGTTTTTGTTACACTCAAACTTTTTTTAAGGGGGGAGGTGTTATGATATTGTAACTAACATATCTATTTAGTTGGCCTAATTTGTTTTGTGTGGACTATTATACATGTTTACATTGTGTACAAAATAAATATACATTGTGTTACAACTATGCAGTTTAGAATTCACTGGAACATTCATTGATACTCATGGAATGATTAGAACTTTCTATTTCACTTACATAACGTTTCCAGAATGATCATAACAAAGATGCGTAATTTATATTTCTAGCGTTGTCTAGAAATTTCTGTTTGAGTATTTAAATGCAGACCCAAAAGTTAGTTGAATATAGAGATTTAGAAATAGACATAGATAGACTTAGACATCGATAGACATCAACATTCTCAACAGTTGGATTGACACTTTTATTTACAAACTACATCATACTAGATTGTGATCAATTGGATATAATATTCTGTGGATTCCGTGAAGATTTCCGGATAAAGAAAAGATAAAAGATTGGACTCATATTTTGACAGTTAAGTTGACATTTCTTTTGTGTAATACTTTTTGTAAACTAGGGTATAATAAATCTTGTTAAATTTTATTATTGATTTGTGTCTTTTGTTGGCTACAATTAAAAGGCGATTTTCTGGCATAACAATACATACTTTCTGTTTGCTAATTCATTGATTTTTCAATATGTTGATGATGTACTTAAAAGTTTTCGTCACACTTTTCTCAAAATCTTCTCAACAGAATAACCTTGTATATGGTTAGCAGCTCATCAGTGATGAAACGTGTGAGTACTTTTCAGATACCTATTTCCGGTTTGCCGATACTTTATTTTTCAATATGTTGAATGAACTTTTCATCACACTTTTCTCGGAAACTACTGATCAGAATGACTTCACATTTGATCAGCAGCTCTTTAGTGATAAATTGTAACGTGTATTTGCCTTTCGGATCTGTCAGACACCGTTTCCCTATTTTCTGAAACTTAGAATAGGGACTCACCTAGAAGAAGGTATGCTTTGCACGATAACACTTGCATTTTTGTCGACATCGCATAAAGTCATGTTTTTCTCAGACTGTTTATGACGTACTTAAACTAGATCCATTGGGTGTGTTCTAATTGATATTTTAGCCTGGGAAAACATGGTTTGTTTATTAGTTGAATTTGGCTTTGAACTAGCTTTCAATAATTCAACTACATGTATCGCAAATATCCTTAAATCGGTATCTCGTGTTTTTTCTTGTTATTGGAGTCTTTGTTTCTTCGTGCCGAATTGGCGAGTCAAACCTTTCAATTGATTTTTTAAAGTTTGTTCTTACAGATCTGTTTGGTGTGCTAATACACCACTCTCCCTGGTTAGGGATAGGGTTTAGGGCTTACAAATATGTTTAACCCGCCATATTAGTTATGTACATATCCCAAGTAAGCATATCAAACACTTTCGGATAAGTGACTTCAATATTTGAACTGGCAAATTACATTTTGGATATTGAAATTCAAATGTAAATAAAATATTCTTTTAAAAACAAAAATATACACAATGTAGGAATAAAACCACTAATTCATAGCCCCATTGCATTCTATGTTTTATTCTGCAATTTCAAGTATTCATAGCTATTTTGTCTAATGTTCAAATAAAGTGACAGCCATCCTGACTTGTGCTGAAAAATTCAACATACCTTTAATTGCATATGAGAGCGCATACTATCCGGAAGTTTGGTTGTCCAAAAACATGTACTTCTGATCTGAGCAACAGGGCAAATATGCCGTCATAATTTTTAATTTCGTATATTTTATTCATTATCCAAAAAAAAATTTCAACTAGCTTCTACAGTGATCCCAAAGTCCTTGAGCTTGCATTTGATACCAAAATTACCCAAATATTTTACTTCTTGACAAAGTTACACCTAAACGTAAGAACTGTTTTGTGTAAAATATGTACTACTTTCTTGTATATTCTTTCTGTTCGGGCCCAATAAGTGGTTCTGCACGGAATAATTATCAATAATTTTCAGGAGAACAAAGACAAAATAAAATAAAAATAAAAACAAACACTAAAGGTCAACATACAACAAGACCAGTACAAAGTTTATGGTTTTAAGTGACTATAGAAACTCTTCTAATACAATTTCTATAGCAGAATGAATTTTTATGGTGTTCTTCGCTCAGTTTCCGAGTGCTGGTAGGGTCACAAAGTGGACATGAAGCAAATGAAACGAACCAAGAAATCAGAGTGTCGAAGTTAAAAATAATTTGAAAAATAGAATTAATATACTTACATTGTCGAAAACATAAAATTATATAAAATGCTTAACGAACTAGAGAAAAGTTAACCGAGACTAGCATTCCTTCCTGTTAATATCAAATGTTCCAACGATATATGTATATTGTTTACATATTCATAACCCATGCTTCTGTGCAAGCGTGGCACACCTTAAACGAAGCTGACGAGGTATGGCATTACTGGAATATTGAAAGCGATATATTTATATATCATAGTTGGCCGAATGGCCGAATGATTTCAATGTCTCAAATTTGCAGATCTATTATTTTTCGGTTAAATACCAGACAAAGCATATTATCATCAGATTATTATATGACATTTTTCATATCAGATGTATTATCAGCCCAAGGTTCAATATCAGCCCAGGAGCATTTTTCATATCAACTTCGGCTCGAGGGCTGATATTGACCGAGGGCTGATAATACATCTGATATGAAAAATGACATGTTATGATCTTTTTATCATATACTTCAACATGGAGAAACATAATCTCAAGTAGAAGTTCAAAAACTGAAAAGTTTACGGACGATGGGCGCCAAATGTAATACATCCGATATGAAATCTTTCTATCATATGCCTCAACAGAGGAGAAAACAACAGCATAATATATTTTATACTGACGATAAAAAAAAAAAAATCAACAAAACATAATGAAAATTGTTTGGAAAAGTCAACATTTGTAAAGTAACTTGCTAGATTATGCTGGAAACTTTGAAAATGCATTTATTGTATCATTTGTTTTGAATTTTACATAATATATTTTCCTGTTTCCTAATATTTGTTTTGTACCATACTTTGTTATGTTTTTCACTGAAAACGAACCACTGAGGTGTATTTTTCCAGAATTTGCCGAGAAACGTCGGAATGCCATGCGATAACGTTACGGAAAGGCATGTGATAATAGCCGGAAGCAGTTGATAAATTTTTCATATCAGCCCGCTAAGCACCATTTCGGAAAAATACGGAGTTCACGTCAATTTAATGCTATTATCATACTGTAAAAATTATAAGTTATTTACTCTAAGTATATGATAAATATATATATTATTCGGTCTCTTCAAAAGTTACAGAACTTCCCGCCCAATACGGAATTTCGGTCACTTCTTGAAACTAGTGGTTGTTTTTGGCTACATTGCTATATCGGGTAAATAGATAAAAAAATTATGAAACCGTGAAATATTATTACACTTTCCTTTTTTTATTTTTTTTAAAGAAATAACAAAATGCTTGACTCGAATTTTGAATAACATCTGTACCCATAATTCAATGAATTACACAATCGGGTTTTGTCATGATTTCAGATGAGTATGACATCGCGACCTGTGATCCAACAATTCATTAGCTTTGTCCTAATGAAATTATATACCATAAAACTGAAACAACTCTAAATTACTGTTTTGCCTTATTTTGTTGTTTGATGGCTGTCTCGTTAACGTTCAATCCATATCTCTATTTCAGGATTCCTACCTGCCTAAGACCAAATCAATTTTACCTGAAGGCTAAATGGATTTTACCCCGGATTCAATGTACTTTTCTCATTCTTTTGCTCTCAAGTTTCAAGTTTTTATTTCTCAAGACCCCAACTGGGGTATGTGAATAAATACATTCAACAATTGAACAGATAACATATGATACAAATAAACTCACAATAAATGGAAGGCAATGACCTTAATTTGTAATAGCCAGTACAATTTTACAAAATCGTGCTAATTTAGAACATATTTGGTAATCATCCGTATTAAATAGAGTACAGAACTTTTCAATATTAGGTTTTACATAAGTATCATAAAGCAAAAGATTTCTACGCTCATTTCTAAAGAAAGGACATACAAACATGTAATGAAACTCATCTCCAAGAGAATCACAATCACAGATATCACACTTTCTATCCTCACGGTTTATATTCCAAAATCTACCTCTTTCAATTGGTAACTTATGATTAACACATCTAAAATTACATAAAGCTTTTCTTAAGTCAAATGGAAGAGCATTTAAATAACTCTCAAATTTATGCTCTTTCTTAAATATTCTATAATTCAAACACTTTGGAGAATTAAATATAATATCAACCCATGGCTGCTTATATTGAACACATAATCTTGTTTTACATTTTAGCTAACTGTAAATTATTCGGCACATTTGTGACAACCAGAAATTAGAAAATCCACAATCATTCAGTGTATTTTCAATACAACTAATCCATTTCAATGGTAAATGTTATTAACATGCATGTTATACATGAGTTTATATAATACAGCAGAGATTTTGTCTTGTTTGTTACAAATAATTCTCTTCCAAAACCAATCATTCTACTCTTAATGAAAATATCAGCTGGGTATCTACCCAATTCACCATATAATATACAATTTGGTGTTGTTTTCTTAACATTAAGTATAATCTTATAGAATTGTAAGAACAATGATTCAATACAATTATTATTATCAAAACCCCATACTTCTGAACCATAAAATAATATAGGAGCAACCATTGTGTCAAATACCTGCAATTGTAAATCAATAGGTAAATTCAATTTTCTGCATTTTTCAATACACTGAACATAGCTCTCAGTTTGTGTACAAAGAAAACATATATTTTGTTTTCTTCAAAAGTTAGGAGAATTTAAATATATTTTTCCGTTTGTGTTATGATTTCTGCAAAATGTCCCCACGTTTGATAAGAATTTTAGTCTTTTAGGATCAGCCATAGGATTTCTTGGTTTTTTTAAATGAAGAAACTTCATCACAAGCTAGCAGACTAATTAAGACATACTACAGCTTCCTGCTTTTAATCCAGCTTCGAACCAGCTCAATTCACTACTTAAGCCATCAAAACAAATTAAAGGACTAAGAATGTTGTAGTCGTTACATATCTGGGGGTTTGTGTAATGCATTTCTGTACTCTTTAACTTTTTCTTTGCATCTTTTTTCTTACCATTATTCTCTATTCTTTGTATTTTAGCACCCCATTGTTCTCCATTATTTGTTTGGCTTATTTTTTATTTTTTTAGCCCTTTATTCTGTATTTTTTGTCCATTATACTCTATTCTTTAAACCAAATCAAGACCCTCATATATGAATCTGTGGAAGAAAAGGTTTCTACTATGAATTCATAATCTCCCATTTTACTGAATTTAAGTTGGATCATATGTTAAACTTACTTTTTCATATTGACGACAAATTGAAAAAAAAAAACAAACATTTGGTTATACAAAAAAGTTCCATTTCTAAATATGTTTAAAAGAAATTGCAGTTGAGCAAACGATAATGGTTCCATCAATTAGAGAAAAAAACTTATGCTAGCGATCTCAATCAATGTTCCTGAAACGAAAACTATGACCGTTATCAGGTACGCTGAAGACAACAATTTTGAAAGCAAATATATTGATCGATTGAGAACATTAAAACCAAACAGTATCAACGGGAGAACCAAGCCCTTCAAAGGTAAACCTTCCGGATTTAGTAGGAACCATAGCTTTTTTGTAAATAACAAACACACACATAGATCTTTTGTAACAACAAAGTTGATAAAAACTCATCAACGATACCAGGCTTATAATTTGGCAAGTTTTTCGTCAAGATATTACTCATAGTGGCGCTCGAATCAGAACAGTTAGAAGGCCAATCAAATGCGAAGTATTCTATATCATTCAACATATTATATAAAAATGTGTTTATCAATAAAATTTCTAGGAGGTTTAGCTAGCTATAAAACCAGGTTTAACTCAACATTTTCTTCGGAAAATGCCTGTACCAAGTCAGGAATATGAAAATTGTTTTCCAATCGATCCGTTGGTTGATAAAGTCTAACGTTTGACACTGTCAGTTTTTATTGACTTCTCCTTGTGGAATTTATCTCGGAATCAGTATTTCTGTTAATACTTTTTTCAGATGAATTTCATTTGTGATTATGTATTACAATTTCAACAAACTGCTTTGGATTCAAGAAGGCTGTCCAAATATAAGAATTTCGAGGACTACTTTCAGTTTTCAACATGAGATGCATCTCCAGCTTTGCCTGTATCGCCTGCATGAATTAATAACGACCAAAAACACAATAAACCTGGCAACTAAGAGATATGGACAATAGCAAATATATTGAATCCATAACAGAGCACGGTACTATAGTTTTTGTACGGAGACAGTGTAACCATTGAAAAATGTCGACCGCAGCAGATGTGAATCGAGGATTAGTTCTTCCTCTTATCATACCCATTGGAGTTGGGCAGATAAAGATAAACAAAAACTTAAATTAACACAAACAAACAAACAAAAAAGACCTAAAGTAAAAAAAATGTAGTCCTTAACATTTGCTGTATTAACATCTTTAAGTGGAAGATTCCACATGGAAAGAAAGCAGAATAATGTTCAAATGTAAGGGTTTTCTCTTCTCTCTTATTATCAACTTTCTTTAATGCTTAGTTATTATTTGTTTTGCAATATGGAAACATTGTTTGCTTTCATTTTCTTCATTCTTTACCTGGTTTACAAAGACATTTCATGTTTACAGAGAATAAAAATTCTACGATAGAAAATGTTAGGTTGGTAGATATAAAAAAAGGAATCAGTAACAAAATAAAACACAATGGACGAATACTGTAAATTCATAAATTATTGCGTGCATTTATTATTGCGATTTTGAATAATTATCACAAATGCGAATTAATTATTGCGATTTCCAAAAAGCTGAATACATTATATGTCTAAGATGTCAGAATGCGAGTTCTTATTATTGCGATACTCGCCCAGCATTATTCGCATTAATAAAAACCTCGCAATAATTTCTGAATTTACAGTATATTGTATTAATAAATTTTGTGTTAAATATACTATGACTATACCATTATATCTATTTTTCATAAAAATTTATTGGAATGGAGATTTTAAAAGTAATTTGTAAATGAACTTCTTTAAATGACTGTTGATAGACGTTAGACCGGCAGTCCTGCTGACATTTAATAACTAGGTAATTAGACCCCGTCTTTAATGTGCTGAAGATGTGTTCTTTTGATTGATAATAATGCTATCCTACAAAAGCCATTACAAGAATATACTGTGTTCTTGGAAGGAAATCGGTTATTAATCTAGCAGCAGGGCAAACACACAAAACAGTTGAACTTAGACAATTACTGCATAATTACAAAAGAATGATAATGATAATAATAAAGACATGTTATCACTAAAATGCAGTAAGATCATACGCATAACTTTTTATTGTTCTTTAAAAATCAAACATTATATAAAATATTTCTCAAAACCATTTTAACTACGCATTAAAGTTTATTTAATGTGGAAATCAAGTAAAATATTGGAAGAGACAGAAAATCACTACAAGATGTTAACATTTCGATATCAACTATTTTGTTGGTCATTAATAGAATTAAAACATGCATTTAAATATTAAGATACATCCGCAATGTAGTTTTCTTGATATCATTAATGATGTCTTTGAAAAAATTTTATTTAAATATTAACATACTATCTTTTCTACTGTTCACAAAATGCAATGATTTATGAATATGCAGTTTTCTGTTAAAGCGAAACATTGCTTAATGCAAGGAATACAAAAGTCTTTTAATGTTTTTTTACTTAATTAGTAGTCAAATTTCAGTTTTCTAGATTTCATGTATTCATTGACGATGTCATCTGTGACTTTTAGTCGTCTCTCTGTGTTCTCCAACAAGCTTCTGGAGAACAGTAGTTAATTCCTGTTTCAGCTCTCCTGTTAACATTTTACCACTTGAATATCTCTGAAACAAAAAACAAAAAACAAAAAAAACACTAAGTAAAATATGAAATGAGTTTATACAACTTCAGATCGAATTACAATGGGTTTTAGTAGTGACAGCACTCAGTGCTTCAGTACTGACATGATTTATAACAACTTTCTTAAATTGTCCGTTTACAAATTCATACATTATTTAGAAACTAGGGTTCCAACTCCCTCAGACAAAGTTGACCATAGATTGATTTGGCTATCATTTTAGGTCCTTTTTGGTCATACAGCTTTTCAAGTGTTACTTACAAATCCTTGGCTTTCGAATATTTGGCTTTGAGCGTCCCTGATGAAGGTAAATCCAGAAAATCGTTTCGGACGCATAAAATTTATAAAGTATTTTTTTTTTCATTTTTATAAGTATAAATGTGAATTATTTTAAATAACATATTAGTAGAACATAATAACTTTTTTGTGGTTTGATCATCTTTTTAGATTTATTGGTCGATTATTAATTTGTCTCCGTCCAGTAGAAAATATTTCACGCGTATTCGGATGAGAGGAGTTTACAATAAATCGTATTCGTTCTACAAAGATGGTCGACCGGGATGAAGAGAGGCAAATTTTGACAGCTTCTGGAAACGTAAGGTTTCCAATAGTTGCTTGAAATGTTCACAATTTAACTGCAAAACTGACTCACTTTAACCTTAAAAGATTCTCCATCATTTACGTCGTTACAAGAATATTGCATTAGGAAAAAGACAACAATACATATTTGATGGACTCTAACAACATAGCAACTTAACAAAACCAAACAAAAAAGACTTCTAGAGGTCAGGTTACTGGTCTTCAATGGTGGATAATTGGACCAAATCGGTTATTAATGTTTACATCATGTGAACGAACAATAATTTTGTTTTTGCAAAACTTCTAAACAATGAATAAATATTTCTACAAGTACCTACTTTGAACAAATGTCAATTGTACTAAAAAAGAACATACATGCATAAGATAGATAATGAAACCACAATGTTAAAAGTAATATAGAGATAATGTCAAATTAAGTTTAAAGAAAACAAGCTTTGGAAAAATTAAGAACTCTTTTGGGAACCTTTTTACAACTTTCAAAATATTGTTTGTCTACGTTTGAGAGAGTTGATCTGGCCAATTTCTTTATTTAGTTGTCATCTAAACGGCAAAACATTTATATAAATTAGTCTTATAACAGCTTACGGATTTAATATCGGCTAATTTATCGTCATCTTCCATGAAGAAGTTCAGATATTGGTACGACACATCAATGTCACAGTTGCCACCATACTTTCTGTGCTCCTCTTCAGTTGGCTTTCCTCCAGAAAACGCATATTTGTTGATCTTTAAATTAAAAACGATAAATCAGTAACCGATGATGATGGTTAGTTATAAGGATTCGAATGGTGGGTGATACATGCAAAGCAGGAGACACTTACCCTGTAGACGCCCTCGGTTTCGCTCCTTTTTGGATTTCATGCGAATGAATTGGTTTTTGTTTGTTATCTTTATTTGTATCGTTATAATCGAGTAATCAGATTTGAACATCGAAAACCACTAACTGTTGTCTAAATTTATACAATATAAACCTTGGTAAACACTTTGTAAATAATATACCGTTTACATTCTGTATTCTTTCCCAAATTAAGTGTGATATAAAAAGATATAGTAATGAAAAGAAAATTACAAGTTCTAATAATTTTATTTTAACAGTGACAGAAAACAAAGTGGTGTGATCGGATGAATATACAAAAGAAAAGAAAAGCTCAAAAAGAAGGAACAAGCGTTTCTATGCTTATGAAAATAAAAAATGTTTTATGAAATCATTGATCGCTTTATTAGAACATATGCATTTAAGATCAACTATTTAGGTTTAACTACAATTAGTAATAATAAGCAGCAAAGCTTGGAATCCTTGCCGGGTTTTAGGTAAACTTTTGATTCTTTTCGGATATATCTTATCTTAAACGTTTGTATTTTAAATCATGTTGAACTTGAACATCACTTGAAACACATTTATTGTCTAAATGCATCTGGTGCAGTAAAAATTGACACCGTTTTATGTTATGAATGTTTTTTTTTGTGAACAGAATAATAACGGTTTTTCCTATGAACGGAAAATACGGTTTAAGTAATACTTCTGTGTTAAAAAGTGTACAAGAATGATTATCTAACCTTTGTTTTAATTTGGTCGTCGGAGTCTGTTAAAAATATAGATGAATTTGGATCACTTGCGCTCATTTTACCATGGGCTCCTTGTAATGCAGGAAAGAAAGTGGAATGAAGCAATGCTGGTTTAAGAAGACCTAGTCGTGGTGCTACATCACGAGTCATGCGGAAATATGGATCCTATGTCGCAAAGTATAAAATATAAGCAAATATATACGTGTAATTATCACCCTAAACTAGTCGAAACTTCATAGAATATTTTCATAATATATAAAAAATGACAACAGGAATTTCACACAGACCAACCAACACCAACATAATGGACATAAAAACAACAGCAAACATAACACGGTCCAGATAGCCAGACTTCGTAAGGGCACATAATGTGGTAGGATTAAACCAGTTTACTTTTTTTAAACTTTTTATTTTGACTCTACTTTTTTGTCAATCTAGAACATATATCGCCAAAAAAAAAACACACAATGCAAAACCTACACATTCCAGCTACCCTTAGGATGCCCACTAACTTAAAAGAGAACACAAATACAGCCGGGTCAAAATGTCCTTGTTATAATAGAAAGCTATCTAAAGTAGACACAACTACTGTTGATTACTGCCACTCAAGAACAAAAAAAAAAAAAAAAAAAAAAAAACTGTTTACAGATTTCATGAAGTCTCAGCATAACATTTATTTGACATCAGCAGTATTTGTTAGAGGCCAGTGAGTTTTTTAAACCGCCAGACCAGACTATCTGCCGAGAGAACCATATAATATATTGATACATATCTATTGCAGCTTTGCTACCCGCATTATGAAATTTTTAATCATTTCTCATTTTATATTCTCAAGATGAGATGATTAATCATCAGAATATTTTTTAGAGATTTATTGCTTTATTCAAACAAAAGAAAATCATAAAATTTAAAAATTCGTATTTGATATTGCGGAAGAATTCATTATAATAGCATGGGTATTATGTCTTGCAAAAAGTTTGAACATAAATATGAATAGGTACAATCTTAAATCTTAATGTTGAAGTGATAGTTTCAGAAAAAAAAGATAATGGATTTCGTCTTTTCTTAAAAAAACAAATATTTATCATTTTCAAAGGGACATTTTCTCTCTGCCGTATAAACGGATATTTGCATTAAATAGAATAAAAACTAACTAAATACAAACATGTAAGTTATTTCACAAAAAGTGTGGTGCAGGTTACATGAAATATATTACCTGATCAATGGCGCACGGAATAAGACAAGGTACATCTTTCTTTCCTTTGAATATCTGAGGAAACGCAGAACTGAAACTTGGTGTAGCTTGAATGGCAGGAAAACTAATTTTACCAATACTGTCACTATCTGTGAATCCAAAGATTCCCTTTACCTGATTGAACGTGACAAGTTTCTGGATTTTGCACATCATTTTGTAAAATTCTGTGCTCTCTCTACAATACAGTTTTGTGACATATGAAAGGTTTCAATTTATATAATGTAGGCAATTGTGTTATGTTCAAGTCAAAACACGCATGTGTGTATTGGTAGTATCCCTAGGGGTTAACCACATCTTTTAAGACTTGCAAATAATGATCTCCATCAAAAGTGAAGTTTGGAATTCCAGACCAGTGAAACATCCACCTACTGAATGCCTGGTCAAAATGCTCACGCTGGTACTAAAGAAAAACAACTTCACTTTTGATGGAGATCATTATTTGCAAGTTAATGGAACTGCTATGGGCACCAAAATGGCTCCATTATATGCCAACATATTCATGAGCAAATTAGAAAAACAACTCATTGAATCTTCCATCGAAAAACCGCTTTCCTGGTTTAGATTTATAGATGATGTGGATATGAAATGGAATAAAAGTGACGAGGATTTAGATACTTTCATCACTCATGCCAACAACATACATCCAAGTATCAAATTTACTCATGAGAAATCTAAATCCAAAATCGCCTTCCTCGATACTTCCAGCTCGCTCACAGATGGCATCATATCCACAGATCTATATTCTAAACCTACTGACACTCATCAATATCTGTCCCCTAAAAGTTGCCATCCTCCTCATCTGACTAAGAGCATCCCGTACAGTCAGGCACTAAGAGTCAAGCGAATATGTTCCAACACAGAAACAACCAAAAAACAATTACGTCAACTTGAAACCCGCTTGAAGAGAAGGGGATACAAACACAGAAATATCTCGATCTCTAAGACTTATATGGGTTTTAATTCTACCTTTGGTATCTTCCGTTTCTCCTTAAGAGTAAGAGTATTTATAAAAGTTTTTAGAAAGAATCACTTGTTTAATGCCACACAACAAAATTGATTTTTAACCAATAGCCAAAAGTAGGATAATTACGAAATGTATTCTACATCGCTGAAGATAAATGTCTTGTCCTTGTCAAAGCCACATGCAATGATGTCTTTGGCATTCTCATGGGCAAGTTGGTTTGTTTCTTCAATTGTCAGATCTTTCCAAAGAAATTTCTCATCATCGGTCATTTGGATCACAAGAGGAACATCAAAGGTGTCTTGAAGCCATCTGTAACAATAACAAGGCACACACTATAAGATTAAATCCTAAATTGATATTTTATTTGCAGAATGAACGTTGAACTGTTTACTTTTAAATTTAGAAAAATAAATAGTATGTGTGATAAATTCACCTAAATATCACATTTAAAAAATCTCTTTGAAACGAATTGTTGAACAAAAGGAAAATACACAATTAACAGGTCTAAATATCGACTTTTGTCATGTATTACACGAAGCAATCTGATACAAAATATTCTTTATCCAATACCAAATTCTTTGAGAAATTTTTTGGAAGATGCGTTCTGTTGAGTGACTTGTAAACTATCTTTTCTTCTATAATTACAGATTCATTTTGTTCGGAAAACGTTGGTACCGTTTGAAACATAATTCTTGCTTGGTTTTATGAGATTTCACGTGTCTTGATGCTTATGTAACATATAACTTAATACTTTCAAAGCATTGAACCTTAATGGTGGTTAGTGCATTTATAATTACTGTTTCGGTAATCATCTACTATGTCATATTTATTTTAGATCCGTTCTGTTGTATGATTTGAAAGAATTTTTTTCTGTAATTAAAGATTCATTTTTTTTTGAAAACGTTTGAACTGTTTGAAACATAATAATTGCTTGTCTTTATCAAATAAGAAGTGAGTTGATGCTTACGTAACAAGTAACTTTATACTTTAAAACCATTTAACTTTGATGGTGGTTAGTGCATTTATAATAAATGTTTCGTTAATTATCCTCTATGCCATATCATATGACATTCACTAAAAATGGTTGAAATGTGATGAAATATATATTAGTTATTAGAAAAAAAGGAATCAAACACTCAAGTGGCTGGATTGCACATAAAATTTCTTTAACAGTAAAATAAATGGTTTTAAATGAGCATTTATATAAATATATATGCAAACATGGGGAAATAATCTTTAACCAAATCCATAATATCAGGTGCAGAACCTAAATGTGTGCAAACTTTCTGTGAGGTTTCAGGGATCTTCGTTGAAACCCATATGGAATTTATGACACAAAATAGGCACCTACCTTTCCCGCCCACCAAAACACCTCAATTCACCATAATATAAAACTTATGGTGAAAATTGCACTTCGTTAAACCAAGTCAAAACATTACAGAATAATATGACATACTTCGTAAATATGAACGGAATCAAATGACCCAGGTGCATAGATTCTGAAGATGGTCCTCTCCCTGTGTACAAATAAAATCCTTTCTTCTTTTCAACTAGGTCAAGTATCTGGTGCATATCTCTGTAAAAAAAGATATATTATTTCATTTAAGGACAAAACGTTTATTTATTATTTTTAAAAATTTTCCAATGTTCTTTATTTGATATAAGGTTTAGCACGAACAAAATTGCAGAACTTTGTTTTCTGCTAAATTTGATGAGATTGAAATTATCATTGTTCGCTTTAATTTTTCATTTATTAAAATTAACACACTGATAACTATAAACACATATGTATCCAATATGTATTTTTAAGCATAAGTTCCAATGCAATGAACACTAACGCAAAAAAACAAAACATCATGGAAATAACCTGTGAGAGAAGAAGATGCCCCTTCTCAGAAAGTGATGAGTCGGTTTCCCTGTTAACTTGACCATTCTGTCTATCAACTCTTTATCAATTTCGGTACTTCCAAACCGTTCTATGGGAGAAAATATTGATTATGTATATTAATATATCTAATTTGAGCAAACACCTGAACATGTAACAGCTTTTGACTATATATTTATAGTGACTTAATTTTCTTGTTTGGCATAACATTTGTCATTTCCTAAAATTATCTCTATATTTATAAAACAGTTTTAAAGAGACTTATTTTTCTTGCTTTTATTTCTTGATACAATAATCGCATGTTCTTTTGTAAGATATTAACGTTAAATAAGTTGGTTGCATGCCACGTGGTTAAGGTTAACTTCTGATCTCGAGCGCACAAGAAACACATGAAGTGAACACTGACATCAGTATAAAATTTTAACATACTAAAACAAATATAATAAAACAAGTATTGTTTGTAACAAATATACTTCACAAATTCGCATTAAATGTAATAAAATATTTTTTTTTTGAATACATGTATATTATACATCAAATATTTTAATGTAAATTGTAGTAGTTATAACGATTTTCGCAAAGTTTTAAAATGGATTATCAGACTAAATAATTAAAAATTAATCGAACTAGATTTATTTCGAAATAAAAAAAAAAAAAAAAAAAAAAAAAAAAAAAAAAAAACAAAACCCAATCATTTCACATAGAATAATTTATTATTTTACACAATATTTGTGAATAGTTAACAGATTAAACTTACTTATTAGTTTACTATAATCTACTCCTTTAGCAGATGAACTAACAACATCCCATGGATTAACAATGTCTTCATCGTCATCAATTGATGATTTTTGAACTTCTTCAGCAACCTTATCCGCTTCAGATGCCATAATCTTCTATAACAAATATGTCCATTTAAAAACAAAAATTATTGTAAACAATAAAGAGATTTCGATTAAATTTGTTCTAGTACTAAACATGCAACTCCATCAAGTATATAATGATCCTAAACAATTGTACCTCTTCTGTTTAGAACGTTTTTGCTGTAAAAATTCCTAAACGGGTTTTACATATTTGACTTCTGTAACTGTTATCTTGAGCGTATCTGATGAAGATTAAATCTGAAAATTTGTTGACCACATTGAAATTTTCATCAGTTTTAGTCCCCTCATGTCAGGTTTTGATATAAGGAAATTTTAAATGTTTGATTGTGGTAGTCAAATATATATGATTGTAACATCAGTAAACCCTTAGATATTTTCTTAAATAATTCATTTTTTGTATACTAAAAACAGTAAGGCAACATCATAATCGACAAACATTACAGGATATGGAACGCCAAAACTGTCTTGTTATGACCATTTTCATTATATGATGTGCATTTACCATTATATGATGTGCACTTGTCATTATATGAGGTGCAAACACCTTTATATGACGTGCAAATATGTTAATATTATGTGCAAGTATTTTTATATGATGTCCAAACATCTTTATATGATGTGCAAATATACTTATATGATGTGCATACATACTTATATGATGTGAAAATATACTTATATGATGTGCATACATACTTATATGATGTGCAAACATACTTATATGATGTGCAAACATTCACATATGATGTGCAAACATCCTTATATGATGTGCAAATGTACTTATATGATGTGCAAATGTACTTATATGATGTGCAAATATCCTTATATGATGTGCAAACATCCTTATATGATGTGCAAATATACTTATATGATGTGCAAATATCCTTATATGATGTGCATTTTCCCTTATATTATGTGCAAACATCTTTATATGATGTGGTTGTGTCATTATATTATGTGCTTGTAATCTTATATCATGTGGTTCGGTTAACTTCATTATATGATGTCGAAACGTCATTATATGATGTGCTTTCATCGTCGTTATGCTCAATGAACATGATTACGATTAGAATGATTACTGTCTACGTCATAACTGATTCCGATCTGCTTATGCGGAATTAATATAAACCCGACTCAACTCTATAGCTATTGTTGGAAAATGGTTGAGATTTAAAAAAAAAAAACCTTGACATGTTGGTACCTCGTTTTAAGATAAAAAAAAATCACACCACATATTGTTGGAAAATTGTCAAATTATGAATTGCAAAGTATTATAGTTTTAATCGATGGGTCTACAATAATGAACATACGGGGTCTACAATAATGAGCATACAGTTAAAGTTATTAAATTAAAGTTAGAAATAATTCTTTTATGCCATGCGCTATGCTCATTTTATTTTGTAAATTTTGCCTTGCTGATCATTTTACCTGTGCAATTTTCTCTTAATGTATCCCTTTTCTAAAGATAGATACAAAAACGGACATTGATAGGGTAATGACTAATACAATGGACCGGTCATTTGCAATCCAATAAAGAGGAGATAGGAAGAAATAAAGGGAGCCTTGAATTTTATTTTATCTTTAATAGAATGGTGGTATTCAATTGTTTATACTTATAGATTTGCCGCCGTATAAGGTTATGGCGATGTGTTTGTTGTCCGTAAATACTTCGTTGCCAGACAATAACTGTTTAGAAATTAGGGGCTAAAACGGGACCAAAATCAAACAATTCTTAGGCTTCTTTGATATGCTGAATCTAAAAATATATTTAGATTTTGGATATTGGACAATATAATAGATAATTGTCCAATTTCAACTTTTTAAAATCTTAGACCACATTCATTATATGTCACAAACCTATGAGGTGTCAGATATTTAATAATATCAAAATTCAGATGTGTATCAAGTTTGAATGGTGTGTTCATACTTGCCCTAACTGTTTAGGGTTCTCCCCAATAAAAATAATAGTTTTGACCCGAAAGACGTCAATTTTTACGCCTCGCTCCGCTAGCCTCAATTGATAACACCTAAATCCTTATTTTTTGTTTTGTTATTACGAACAAAAGTATTGAGAATTTGGGTGTAATTGTTCGCTGGCGGTTTTTTTTGGGGGGGAGGTGAAATATTTAGGTCTTTGGAAAGGGGTCTTGATTGTTTTGTTTCAAGGTGTTGACTTGGAAAAAATTATAGAAATTCTCAAAAATAAGAGAAATTCCCATGTTTGCTCCCACGTCCCCACCACCAAAGAAAGAAAATGACCATAATTAATTTACTTATTTTTAAATCTGTTCTTGTCTATACCATTTTGCTAAAAAAAGGTTTCTCTATAGATAAGTTATCAATATAATAGGCAATAAAACAAAAAACTCATAAGAGCCAAAATTGCCCAAAATGGGACCTTTACTATAGAATATATTCAGACACATTGCACTATTTGTTTTTTTATTATTCTATTTAGTTTTCAAGATAAACGCAAAATATTAAAAGCTACCGCCGTAAATCTTCACTTGGAAAAATTTAAAACACAACTCTCTATTTGTCAGAGACCACCAGGCTTCAGTTAACAATAAATCAATCATGTTTTATGTTCATTTAGACACCATTCTAATTAAATTACAGATATTGTATGCCCAAGCTATACGTAGGCGGATCTGAAAACGCTACATTTTATTTTCTGTTTAAAGACCATTGGGATTATCTGGTTTTGTCGGATTTATATACACCTTAAAAATGTCAAGGCTGAATCTTATTGGCTGATGTAATATTTACCAGAACAGAAAGTAAGATGAAGTGTGCTTAGACAGATTATCTGTCAGTGTATCTTACTCAGATTGGTAAGGCAACGACTCTTCATCTATAGTGTGGGCAGGAGCACGTTATTTCCTTGTGCTCAGGACAAACATATTTTTCGACTTTAATAAAAAAAACAACAACTTTTTGTTCCAATGTTGTTGTTTTTTTTTTAATTTCAATATATTTTTATTTTTTCTCTCATTTTCACTGGAAACAAATTATGTTGCTTTCCTTCTGAAAAAATATCTTTCAAGAAATTTGGAATCAAACATTTACAAAAAAATCATGCCCCCCCCCGCCCAATCACCAACAAAAAATCAATGGTCAGTACGTTAGCCCTGTTTACTAGAGTCTGGAGTTGTATATCTGAGCGGCTTTCCTTTTATATTACGGGTAACTGTCTAGTGGCAGTGCTTTCATGGTAGCTTATTCGCCTCGAGTGCGGGAGGTCGTGGTTTCGAACCCCGGCCGGTTCAAGACCAAAGACTTTAAAATTGGTATTTGCTGCTTCCCTGCTAAGCACGCGAAATTAAGAAGTAAAAGCAAAGACTGGTCGGCTCGGAATCCGAATAATGTGTCCGGGTAAGGTGAAATGTATTCCTATAAACTAGCATGTTAAAAATCCGGCTCAGGGTGTCGGTCTAGTACAAAACAGGGTTAATATAAAAAAGAAGATATGGTATGATTGCTAATGAGACAACTCTCCACAAGAGACAAAATGACACAGAAATTAACAACTATAGGTTACCGTACGGTCTTCAACAAAGAGCAAAGCCCATACCGCATAGTCATCTATTAAAGGCCCCGAAATGACAAATGTAAAACATTTCAAACGAGAAAACTAACGACCTAATTTATGTACAAAAAATGAACGAAAAACAAATATGTAACATATCAACAAACGACAACCACTGAATTACAGGCTCCTGACTTGGGACAGGCACATATATACAGAATTTATCGGGGTTAAACATGTTAGCGGGATCCCAACACACCCTCCTAACCTTGGACAGTGGTGTAACAGTGCAACATAAAAACAAACTCGGTGGCTAAGTGGTCCAAGTAGTCGACCTACTGTATTTCTAGCCTGTCAACACTTATAGGTTGTGAGTTCGAATCCCACACGAGGCAGGTAAGCTCGACTCCAGTCTTAATTGAATAGAATTATTAGTTTTCGTACCGAAAGTCGGTGGTTCTCTCCGGGGACTTCGGCTTCCTCCGTCAATATAAACTCACCGCCACGAATTAACATGATAGTGTTGAAAGTGGCGTTGAACACCAATCAATCCACAAATTAATCAACTAATCATCCATACAGGTATGATTATATATGCAAGAGAGGATAATTATGTAGCTATCGTTATGAAATATTTTTAAAACTGACTTTGAGTTTATTGGTGTCTTTTGCAATAAATAGAAATAAGAAGATGTGGTATGAGCGCCAATGAGACAACTCTACATCCAAGTCATAATGTGTAAAAAGTCAACAATTATAGGTCAAATTAAAGCCTTCAACACGGAGCCTTTGCTCAAACTGAACAGCAAGCTATAAATAAGGGCCCCAAAATTTGTTTTATCATATTTTCGCCGCAGCCTGGAAATTCTTCAACTAGCTCCTGTATTAATTGATTTAAATCTTCCTCCAAAATGTTTGAAACGTTAAATTTTGTTAAATTACACTGTCTAACTTTATTTTTAAAATGCACTTTCGCATTTTAGTAACTCCGCAGAAGCAGATCGGAATCAGTTATGACGTAGACAGTAATCATTCTTATCGTAATCATGTTCATTGACCATAACGACGATGAAAGCACATCATATAATGACGTTTCGACATCATATAATGAAGTTAACCGAACCACATGATATAAGGTTACAAGCACATAATATAATGACACAACCACATCATATAAAGATGTTTGCACATAATATAAGGGAACATGCACATCATATAAGTATATTTGCACATCATATAAGTATATTTGTACATCATATAAGTACATTTGCACATCATATTAGGGTCTTTGCACATTATATTAGTACATTTGCACAACATATAAGTATATTTGCACATCATATAAGAATGTTTGCACATCATATAAGAATGTTTGCACATTATATAAGGATATTTGTACATCATATAAGTATATATGCACATCATATAAGTATGTTTGCACATCATATAATGATGTTTGCACATCATATAAGGATGCTTGCACATCATATAAGGATATTTGCACATTATATAAGGATATTTGTACATCATATAAAGGTGTTTGCACCTCATATAATGACAAGTGCACATCATATAAAAGTAAATGCACATCATATAATGAAAAATGGTCATAACAAGACAGTTTTGGCGTTCCATAACAGGATATTGAAGTTGTTTTGCACTAGCAAAAATGAATGTTATCTCATTCCAAAGCCCTATTTTACTCAAAAGTTAATTCTTTTTCTGTAGATTATATATATATGGATACAGTGCAAGGCGAATTGTTGTCACGATATCTCAGTAGCATGAGTTCGAATCCCGGCGAGGGAAGAACAAAAAATTTGCGAAAGCAAATTTACAGATCTAACATTGTTAGGCTGATGTTTAGACGAATTATATATACAGAATGTATTGTCAGCCTTGTATCATCATCACTGCTGTTGATCCGATGGATAAATCTGTTGTAGAGTTGTCACTGGTTCAGACGTACTTATAAATATAATTATTTCTATGACTGTATCTTGCATAAATTTGTAGGATCCTTTACAATAGATAATTCAGCTGATCTGTAACAATTCCATCTTCATGCCTTATATATCATGTACTGTATTACGACGCTAGATTAAAACTGACGAGGAAAGGTAACACCCGGCCACCGAAAGCTTTATTTTTTGAAGCCTAGGTGGCCGAGTGGTCTAGCGTGTCGGATACAGTGCAAGGCGAATTGGTGTCACGATATCTCAGTAGCATGAGTTCGAATCCCGGCGAGGGAAGAACAAAAAATTTGCGAAAGCATATTTACAGATCTAACATTGTTAGGCTGATGTTTAGACGAAATATATATATACACGTGGGTTCAGACCAAGCAAATCCTTTACTAAACACTCGTTAACACCGGGTGCACATAATTCGTTTGTTTACTCCAATTGCCGCGTTTACTATATAATTACGTTAACGCGGTCAAAATGGCAATTGATAATGTCTTCCCGAGGAAACGCACGCTTACTTTGTATCCGTTAAGTCAGTAGTTAACGGGCATTTACTACAGACTTGACTCGTTTTTAATTTACGTGCAATTGAAAAAGCCGCATTTTTTGAGTGCTACGTAATGGGCGACGCATCATGTTTTTGCTTTGGGTTCAAACAGGTGCATTTGTTGTTTTAGTTGTCCCATTTAATTTGAGTTCCTGGGACTGATCAATATAAATGAATACTTGATTCACTGATAAATCGGGGGTGCAGATGTGCACAAAATATTTATTTTCTTATTTTATTGCTTCAAAACAGTTTGTATTTGTTAAATTTTAACCAGAATGAATACAGGCACCGATTTGGAACGTACGCATGCGCAGTCTTTATTTTGATTACAAATAAATTGGTTCAATCAACAATTAATTTATTTATTCGATTTCAAAGCGAATTAGTTATGCTCATATCATTTGCTTTAGATGTTACCAACTTCGCCGACAGTCGTAATAAAAGATTTGTTGATGTGCAGTAACACGGAAGCGTAATGATGTACCCTCTGATGGTTTAAAATAGATATTTGTTTTCCAATCAAATTATTATTAATTAACCAGATGGAGTTTATTGTTTTTATTCAAACTTTTTTGTTTCTACTTCAAAAATTCTGTATACACATGACTAAAATTTAAATGATATGTATATAATTTTCAGTGTTTTTGTTGGGGTCATATTATCAGAAAATCAAATGTTCCATACCCTCTGATGGTTTAAAGATAGATATCTGTTTTTCCAATTAAATTAAAATTAATTTACAACCAGATGGAGTTAATTATTTTCATTCAAACATTTTTGTGTCTTCTTCAAAAATTATGTGTTTTTGTTGGGGTCATATTATCAGAAAAACAAATGTTTCGTGACGTAATATCGAGCCCTGCGCTATCTAGATATTTATTGCTGAAATCTTTTTACTCAAATCCTAATTCTTAGCCAATCATATTTGGGTATATCCATACCTCAAGTTATTCTAAGACTTGAGTAAAGCCCATACATGATTGTTGCAATTCACGGCATGCATTTGTGTTAATGATAACACTGTTCTAGATTTCTATTTGTAAACATTATAAATAAATAACCTTTTGTTTTCAAAGTTACCATTAATTTCATAATTTGGATATAAAACCATAATATTTTTAAAGCACTTTCTATCCGATTCTCCGTGGTAAACAGTTATTACGGTAGATTTAACTTGGCAATGATTCAAGATTTGAAATAAAACAGACGACATATAATATGTGTATTTGGTATCCGACATTTTTTTTTCAGACAATACAATCATTTTAAAATAAATGCCAAAGTACATCCATTATTGCACTTAAAATAGTTAGTACTGATCGATTTATAGACAATGCATAATACACGTATGTAGTATCTAATTTGTTTATAAATCTGTCCATACCTGCAGACCACAACAATATTTTTTCAGTAAAATCTGTCGTCGAAATATATACACAAAATTAATGTACATTAAACATATGAAATGCATCAGATGTAATCGAACTGTAATTGAAGACTATTTTTTGCTAGAAATTGTGAATTAAGTCGGATTGCATCAGTACAAGATGAAAATTCAAATTAATTTTTCAATTCATTTTATAACCACAATACTTTTTTAAAAATATTTCCATCCGATTGTCGTGAATTTTAAGATATCTTTTTAATCATTCAGTTCCATATGGTTGATTTGTTTTTGAATTTGTAATTTCAGTATCTAACTAAAAATTTATAGTAAACAATAAATGATAAAATTAGTGATTGCTTAACAAAAATGATGTGTAAAACAATCCACCATGAGGTACCAAAAGAAGTACATTCTATTTCAGGTACAAAAAGATTATATTGACGCCTTTAATAATCGCCAGCAAATGCCAACAATTGTAATTTTAAATTGTTCCATTGGAATGCCAATACATGATTTTCAAGGAAACAAAAAGAAATATTGGAACTTTCAATTGTTGCCGACAAAACTTTAAGTTACCGTAGACTAAAAACGTGGGAAATTTTGTGTAGAACATTCCAATAAGTACTTAATTAAATTGCTAGTTCATGACTTTAAAGAAAAAAATAATAAATATTGGTGCATTTAATTGTTGCCTACAAAAGTTTAAGTAGTCGTAGACTTATATAGCTCATAGTTTGTGTAAACCAATCCATCCCTAGGTACCAAAAGTACAGAATAATTATGCTGGTATGTGATATTGAAGAAAAAGAAGGAAACATTGGAACCTTTAATCTTTGACGACAAGAGTTTAAGTAAACTTAGACTGAATTAGCTCACAATTTGTGTAAAATAATCCATCCTGAGAAACCAAAAGTACTTAAATTGTAATGCTGGTACATTGTTATTTAAGAAACAGCTCTAGAGGAACAAGTGGCACCTTATACCTATACCAAACCAATTGCAACTAAAATTTTCAATTACAAACACGTTTTGCAGGATCTCAACATTGACGACTTCAAGTCTAAACCTCCTGATTGCACCTGTGCTAGTTCCCAATTCACATATAATCCGGCTGGCCACGTTATTACCGGAGACCTCAACATTGTCAATAACACTTCCCTGCGAAATTTGTTATCCAAAGGTCCGAAATATTGTGAGCCTAAATCCATCAATTGGAAATACAACTTCAAAATACTGATGGATTCAGTCGAGGATTATGTCAGGCAATGGGCTAAACGCGAGAAAGAAGATGTAGATACTCTTTCCGAATGGATTAAGGCTGTGAGGTCGTTGATACAAATCCGAATTAAGAAACTAAATGGGCATATCAATACCCACGCTACATCAATTTTTAAAGACCCAAATGTTGCAAAGCACTTGTCCTACCTTCATGACAAATATGTTGTTGTCCCCGCAGATAAAGCCCCAAACAACATCGTTTTTGTGTGTAAATATCATTACATAAACTGCTTGATAAATGAATTAGGTATTGACAATTCACTTGGAAACTCAACATATACCCTCACGACACTTACCAAAGAGGAAATCCTGGATAATCATAGGTCTGTTCTACGTTCCTTTGGAATTTCAACCAAAGATGAAGAACTGGATCTTCCATCACTGTATTGGATACCTAAACTACATAAGTGTCCTTACAAACAACGGTATATTGCTGGGTCTTCCAAATGCTCCACGAAACCTCTTTCTAAATTATTAACATCTATTTTATCAGCAATCAAAGCCGGGCTCCAAAGTTATTGTGAAACTGCCTATTCTAGAGGTGGCGTGAATCAGATGTGGATACTAAAAAATTCCAAAGATCTTTTACAGTACATACAATCTAAGACTCTCTCATCTTGCAATAGTATTAAAACATTTGACTTTTCTACACTTTACACAAGTATTCCCATTCCAAACTAAAAGACAAATTGAAAGAGTTGGTATTACTTTGTTTCATTAAAAGAATGGCGAACGTAGATACAAGTATCTTGTCTTGGGAGGATAAATCCTACTTTGTAAAGAATCACTCTGATTCAAACAAAAATTCTCTGAAACTGACATTATCAAGATGCTTGATTTCTTGATTGACAACATATTTGTTACGTTTGGAGGACGTGTTTTCAACAGACTGTCGGAATTCCAATGGGAACCAATTGTGCCCCTCTTCTTGCCGACTTGTTTCTTTATTATTATGAGGCTGACTTCATACAGGAACTTCTTAGGAAGAAAGATAAGAAGTTAGCAATATCCTTTAACTCTACGTTCCGCTATATAGATGATGTTCTCTCACTAAATAATACAAAATTTGGTGACTATGTTGAACGAATCTATCCCATCGAACTAGAGATAAAGGATACTACAGATACAGTTAAGTCGGCCTCATATCTTGACTTACATCTAGAAATTGACAATGAGGGTCGGTTGAAAACAAAACTTTACGACAAAGAGATGATTTCAGCTTCCCAATTGTGAACTTTCCATTTCTATGTAGCAACATTCCAGCAGCGCCTGCATACGGAGTATATATCTCCCAATTGATACGATATTCCCGGGCTTGTGTTTCCTATCATGATTTCCTTGATAGAGGATTGCTGCTCACAAGGAAGCTATTAAACCAAGAGTTCCAAATGGTGAAGTTGAAATCATCCCTTCGTAAATTTTACGGACGCCATCACGAGTTGGTTGACCGTTATGGAATAACCGTTTCACAGATGATATCGGATATGTTCCTTATGTCGTAACTACAATACCCTTCCCTTTTCACGAATGTGACTTACCGAATAAGACTATTTACCGGATTTGTAATAACATAAGCAACACGACGGGTGCCACATGTGGAGCAGGATCTGCTTACCCTTCCGGAGCACCTGAGATCACCCCCAGTTTTTGGTGGGGTTCGTGTTGCTAAGTCTTTAGTTTTCTATGTTGTGTCATCTGTACTATTATTTGTCTGTTTGTCTTTTTATTTTTCGTCATGGCGTTGTCAGTTTGTTTTCGATCTATGAGTTTGACTGTCCCTCTGGTATCTTTCGTCCCTCTTTTAAATAGATAAGGACCAAATATTTAGCAAATTCGAACTTAAATTGCTCACATTCAATGTAAAACAATTCATCCTGAGGTATAAAATTAATGAATTACAATGCCGGTAAATGATTTAAAGGTAAACACAATAAATATAGGCACTTTTAATTATTGCGGACAATGATTTAAGTAATACATTTCTATTGCTCATATTTCATCTGATTGCATGTAAAACAATCCATCCTGAGGTACTTTTAGTACTTCATTATGATTGAGGTATTGTAAGATTTAAGAAAAGGAAGACCTATTGACACTCTTATCAATAACTGTATGCTTCTTCTGCTAACATTTTCTTGTAAAACAGGGGTACAAAGACAGCTCATTTAAAAGTATAATCAAACAGTTACAACAGACATTTACGTTTACATAAACATGTGATTATCTACTTTAACAAGAACCTGGTTTAATATGGAAAGCCAACGGGGTCAAAATTCTGAATTTGTAAAATGTCAATTTGTAACTTGTAACTGTGAAATTTCAAAATTCTTAATTCGTAAATTGTCAATTTGTAACTTGTATCTTTGTAATTTCAAAATTCTTAATTCGTAAATTGTCAATTTGTAACTTGTAACTGTGTGATTTCAAAATTCTTTATTGGTAAATTGTCAATTTGTATATTGATGATTTGTCACTTGAAACATGTCGATTCGTTAAATGTCGATTCTTTAAATGTCATCGTTGTATTATGCTAACGATCATTATAACGACAGATGGAGTATATACATAAGTAATTTAAATCAATTATGTACAGCACATACATATTAAAGAAAACAAATAGATAAATACATTGTTTGTATTATAGGCATATATACAGGGACTCGGTTTTATATAGAGGTGACCTCGAATAAACATGTATGTCTACTGTACTGGTCACCACACCTTGGAGGGGGTGTGCCACTTCCTTTATTAAGGTATATACAGATGTGTCGCTGGAAAGGGCTCCCTTTTCAACTTCGCAAATATGTTACTGTCACTTGGCTGGAAATTTCTTCTTAATATTTGACCGGGCCAAAATTAGACTAAATACATGAAATATAATACTGAGCCGGAAAATTCAGACTAATATTGTTCTGAGCCGCAAATTTTTTACTAAATGTATGATGAGAGAAATGGGTTGACACCCGTTGTTCCTTAATATTATAATCTCAATGTTAAAATTTCGGAAAAGAATTTAATTATCTAATGATTTTTTAATACAAGAAGTAAATGGATGAAAAATCTTTAATTATTTGGCTCTTGAGTAATGAAGATAACAATGTTTTATATCATGTTTGTACTTTGCAAAACAAACTGAATGAAGTATTATTTTAAATGAGTCACTTAGTTAATGTATACTTTATATTAAAACTGTATTGAATATGCAATATTTTGTAATAAAGTCTAAAGGAACCAGAAAACTTAACGAGGACCTTAAATGGACTACTCATATTTTCAACGTAGCTAAGAAGGCAAACTCAATACTAGGAATCCTGAAAGGAAATTTGAGATATTGCCCACCAGAATGCAAGAAAACCGCATATATTTCACTAGTCAGGTCAATATTAAATGGAGTATGGAGCAATAGTATGGGACCCCAACACATCTACGAACATCAACAAGCTTGAAAGAATATAGCGACAAGCTGCGAGATTTATAACATGAGACTACAAATCCGGAGAAGATGGTTGCGTCTCAACCACGCTCGCCAAATTGGAACTACAAGACATACAGACAAGACGCTCAAGCCAGAAGCTAATATTTCTGTACGAGGTGGTTCAAGAGCTGGTTCCTGCTATAGAACCAGACAAATATTTAAAAAAAAGCTCGTCCAAAAATAACAATTACTGCCAAAGGATTTGACAATTATCAGTCAATAAATATTGTGGAAAAACAAGTCAAGAACTACAAAAAGTGTTTTGAGATTCCAAAGAGCAAAATACCACAATATTCTGACTCATTTTTCGTAAAAACAGTAATCGAGTGGAACCACCTTGAAGACAATGTAGTGCGCACACCGAGCGTTGATAGCTTCAGAAACTGCTCTCGCGCACCATCAATAAATCGACGGCGCTCTCTCTACCATTGTATTAAAGCCAGTATTTTCACAACGTATTCCTACAGATACAGATACAGATCTAGAATGATTACTGGATCGACGAGACATGACATATACTAGGAGGTGTCCCCTCTGGATATTTCGTCAATGACCATGATCGTAAAACTATGAAACTGTTTCTTTTTTATTAAACACCTATACCCACTTTTAACCAAAGTGACACCCTTTCCCTTTGATTGGTCAGAGAGAAGATCTCGCCATCTTGCCATTTGCATGACAGAAGCAATTCTCTCCAATCTGCTTACCCTAATTTTATTTCTCCATGATAATCTTCATATTTGACAGCTCATTTTAGAGAGCAAAATATCAGGAATCTGTTAGATGTTATGTCTTTAAATCTAGATATAACTTTTCGGACAGTAGAGGCACCAAAAAAAGGTGTTACAATTATTACTTGCCGGCGAGAATTATTTTTTGCAAAGTACTTCTACTGGCTGGTCAGAGAGATGACCCCACAGAAACAATCTCGCCAATAATTGTATTTCTCCATGAAAATCTTTGCACATGATTTGGGATTGGGCGGGGGGAAGGGGGGGGGGGTCTGTCAGAGATTATTTTGGAGAGCAAAATGGTGGGAAACTGTGAGGAGGGGGTAGCCTGGGATCCTGGCTCACTGCTCGACAGTAGAGCCAGGCGGAATACAACAACACAACATGGTTTCGTCGATTGGATATTAGAATGATGCATCGTGGGTCCTCGTGGGATAGCGTCATTTCTTGACAAATGGCGGGAAATATTTATATTGTTACGAATTCATTGCAAATTATTTTTTATTTCACTTGAAATGCAAATTTCGAAAAATTTAGCTTATATAATACAAAGTTATTGATTAAGATCGTGAATCAACTGTTAATCAACGATCCGATCGACGAAGTATGAGATTGGGTCAGGTTGCCAGGCTAAGAAGGGGGTGACACGGGGGGATACCGAGAATACGGGGCGTGAAGCTGGAGTTGAGAGGGAAGGAATCGGGAATATTTGGAGAACACCCTATCGGTCTTTTTGTTTGCAACACATTTTGTAAATTTTTATAGAACGAAATATCAGGTGGCGGCAATTCCTAAGCTTCTTGACCAAAAAAGTCTAGTAGGCATGTATATTAATATATATATCTGTCAGCCCTCCCCCCTCAGTCAGAATAAAATGGTCCGATAATAGCATTTTAGGATTAATAGAAACCGTTAATTACCTGGGTTTTCCAGTAATGATGTAGCCTTTTATAGCCGACTATATGGTATGGGTTTATTCTCATTGTTATCTTTTTTTAAAAATTTTTTTATTTCCTTAAAAAATTAATTTTTAAAAATTTTAAATTTTTATTTTTAAAATTTTTTAAAAAAAACAAAAATTTGGGTTTTTTCCTAAATTTTAATTAAATTATTTTTGAATTTTTAATTTTTAAAAAAAATATAACTTAAAAAATTAAAATTTTTTAAAAATTCCAAAATTAAACCAACCAAAAAAAAAAATCAAAATCCGTAGGGGGCCCCCAAAAGGATTTTTTGGTTTCCTTTCTTACCAAATTTTTCAATTTTTCCCCTTTAAAAAATTTTTTATTTTAAAAAAAAAATTAAAATAATTTTTAAAAACAAATTTTTAAACTTTTGTAAATTTTAAAAACAATTTTTCCCATAAAAATTTTCCAAAATTTCTTTTTTAAAAAATTTTTTTTTTTTTTCCTTTTTGTAAATTTGATTTCGAAAAAAAAATAATTTTTCCCATTTAAAAAAACAAAAAAAATTTTAAAAATTTTTAAAAATTTTTTAAAAAAAAAAAAATTTTTTTAAAAACAAAATTAAAAAAATTTTTTTTTAATTTTAAATTAAAATTTTAAAATTTTTGTTTTAAAATTTTTCCTTTTAAAATTTAAAACAAATTTTTAAAAAAAAAAAAAAAAAAAAAAAAAAAAAAAAAAAAAAAATCAAATTTAAATAAAAAAAAAAAAAAAACAATAAAAAACCCCTTTAAAAATCCCTTCTTTAAAATGTTTATTTTCCCTTAAGGGCCTTCTTCACAACCTTTACAAATTTCATAAAAACCTTTTTTAAAAAAATTTTAAAAAGAATTTAAATTAAAATTTGCCCCTCTGAACCTTTTTTAAAATTTAAAATTTTACTTTTTTGTTTGTAAAATTTACTTAAATTTATCTTATTTAAATTTAAAATTTTGAAAATTAAATTTTTTTCCTTTTATTTTATCTTTTATTTTTTTAAAGTTTATTTAAGAAATTTAAATTTGTTGATGGGTTTAAATTTAATTTGAACCGAAACCCAAAAAACCAAAAAACTTAAAAAATTTTTAACCATTAAAAAAAAAAAAAACCATTTTTTTTTAAAAAATTTACCAAAATTTTTTAATGGGTTAAAATTTTTTTTAAAATTTTAAAATTTTAAATTTTTATAAAAAAATATTTTAATGATTTAATATTATAGATTGAAAAATTTTAATGGGAAAAATTTAATTTAAAATTTTTAATTCAAAACAAGATTTTTCAAATTTAAAAAAAAAAAAAAAAAAAAAAAAAAAACCAAAAATATTTTAAATATTATTATTTTCAATATTTTTGGGTTTATTAAATTTTCTTTAATTTATAATTTTTTAACTTCTTTAGATTAAACCAATTTTAATGGTTTCCATTCTTATGTCAATCATATTGATTTAACTTTATCCGTTCCCTTCTTATCTTAATAAAAGCCAATTAAATTTTGGAAAAAATTTTAAAAAATTTTTTTTTTTAAAAAAAAAAACCCAAATTTGGGAAACCCTTTAAAAAAATTAAAAAATTGATTTCTTTAAAACGGGGTTAAATTAAAAGGGTTAAATTTAAATTTTAAAAATTTAAATTGGGTTTTTGATTTAAATTTTTAAATTTTGAAAATTTTTTGCTTTTTTCCCTTTTTAAAACCTTTTAAAGGGGATAAAAAGGTTTTAAAATTTAAAGGGAAAAAAATAAATTATTTAAAAAAAAAGGGGGAAAAAAATTTTAATTTTTTTCTTTAAAAAGAAGGGGTTTTCAAATGAAAAATTTTAAGGGGAAAAGGAAAAAATTTTGTTTTTTTAAAATTTAATTTTAAAATTAAAAAAAATAAACAAACTTTTTAATTTAACAACTTTAAATTAAAATTTGGAAATTTTAAAATAAAATTAATTGAAATTTAATTTTTTTCCAACTTTTAATTTCCCAAAATTTTTAAAGATTTTTAAATTATAAAATAAATTTTAATTTTGTTGTTTAAAACCCAAATTTTGGAAAAAATTTTATTTTGGGGTTTTTTGGGGAAAATCTTAAATTTTTATTTTTTTGTTTTCAAAAGTTTAAATTTGAAATTTTTTTTTTTTTTTAAAAAAAAATTTTTTTAATTTTTTTTTTTTTAAAAAAATTTTAAAGGTTTTTTTAAAAAAAAAATGGCTAAAAAATTTTTAAAAATTTTCCCAAAAATTTTTATGAAATTTTCAAAAAGCATTTTTTTTTCATGGAAAAAGAAAATTTAAAATTTAATAAATTTTTGAAAATTTCCCTTTATTTTAAAGGGTTAAAAAAAAAAAATTTTTTATTGAAAATTTTTAAAAAAATTTTTGAAGTTAAAAAAAAAAACATTTTTTTTCTTTTAAATTTAAAAATTTTTAAAATTTATTTTGAAAATAATTTAGGGATTGAAAATATTTGTTTAAAAAGGGTTTTTTTTAAAACTTAAAAGGGAAACAAAATTAATTGAAAAAGTTAATTCTTTTTCGGCAATTTTTTTTTAAAAAAATTTTTTGGGGGTTTTTTTTTTCAAAATTTTTTTTATTTTTTAAAAAAAATTTTTTCCAAAAATTTTTGTTTTTTAAATTCAAAAATTTTTTAAACCAAAAAAAAATGGGTTGGGCCCTTTTAAAATTTATTTTTTTTTTTTAAAAAAACAATTTTAATTTAAGGGAATTGCCCGTTTGGGGGTTTTTGGGGTTTCCTTTAAAATTTGTCCCGGGCAAATTTTTTAAAAAATTGGGGGGGTCGGGGGAAAAAACCCCTTAAACAATTTAAAATTATTTTTTTTTAAAAAATTGGAAAATTAAAAGAAAATGGGTTCAAAAAATCCTTAAAACATTTAAAATTTAAAACCGGGCCCCTTTTAAAAAAAAAAAAAGAAATTTAAAGGCAAAACCAATTTTAAAAGGGCCCCAAATAAAAAATATTTACCCAAAGCCAAAAACCCTCCCCTGAATTTAAATAAAATTTTAAATTTGGGGAAAACAAAAATTGGAAAAATCCCAAAATTTAAATAATATGTATATAATTTTCAGTGTTTTTGTTGGGGTCATATTATCAGAAAATCGAATGTTCCATACCCTCTGATGGTTTAAAAATAGATATCTGTTTTTCCAGTCAAATTAAAATTAACTTACAACCAGATGGAGTTAATTGTTTTCATATCAAACGTTTTTGTTTCTTCTTCAAAAATTCTGGATACACATGACTAAAATTTAAATAATATGTATATAATTATCAGTGTTTTGTTGGGGTCATATTATCAGAAAACAAATGTTTTGTGCCTTAATATCGAGCCCTGCGCTATCTAGATATTTTTGCTGAAATCTTTTACTCAAATCTTAATTCTTAGCCAATCATATTTGGGTATATCCATACTTCAATTTATTCTTAGACTTGAGTAAAGCCTATGCATGATTGTTGCAATTCACGGCATGCATTTGTGTTAATGATAACACTGTTCTAGATTTCTATTTGTAAACATTATAAATAAACAACCTTTTGTTTTCAAAGTTACCATTAAATTCATAATTTGGATATAAAACCATAATATTTTTAAAGCACTTTCTATCCGATTCTCCGTGGTAAACAGTTATTACGGTAGATTTAGCTTCGCAATGATTCAAGATTTGAAATAAAACAGACGACATATAATATGTGTATTTGGTAACCGAAAACTTTTTTAGACATACAATGTAGTATCTAATTTGTTTATAAATCTGTCCATACCTGCAGACCTCAACAATATTTTTTCAGTAACAATCTTTCGTCGAAATATAATTTATACACAAAATTAATATAATTAAACATATGGAATGCATCAGATGTAATCGAACTGAAATTGAAGACTATTTTTTGCTAGAAATTGTGAATTAAGTCGGATTGCATCAGTACAAGATGAAAATTCAAATTAATTTTTCAATTATTTTATAACCACAATACTTTTTTTTTTTTAAATATTTCCATCCAATTGTCGTGAATTTTAAGATTTTTTTTAATCATTCAGTTCCATATGGTTGAACTTTTTTGAATTTGCAATTTCAGTATCTAACTAAAATTCATAGAAAACAATAAATGATACAATTAGTGATTGCTTAACAAAATGCTGTGTCAAACAATCCACCATGAGGTACCAAAAGAATTACATTTTATTGCAGGTACAAAAGATTATATTGACGCCTTTAATAAAGGTTTTAAATTGTTCCCATTTTATGAAAAACAATTCATCCTTAGGTATCAAAAATACTGGAATGCCAATACATGACTTTCAAGGAAAAAAAGAAATATTGGAACTTCTAATTGTTGCCAAAAAAAGTTTAAGTTACAGTAGACTAAAAACGTGGGACACTTTGTGTTTATAACAATTCAACAAGAGGTACTAAAAGTACTTATTGATAATTAAATTACCAGTTCATGATTTTAACGAAAAATAATAAATATTGGAGCTTTTAATTGTTGCCTACAAAAGTTTAAGTACTCGTAGGTTTATATACCTCATTATTTGTGTACCAAAAGTACGGAATAATAATACCGGTATATGATATTGAAGAAAAAGAAGTAATATTGGAACTTTTAATCTTTGCCGACAAAAGTTTAAGTAAACCTAGACTGAATTAGGTCACAATTTGTGTAAAAAAATACATTCTGAGAAACCCAAAGTACTGAATTGTAATGCTGGTACATGTTATTTAAGAAAATAGGAACAAGTGGCAACTTAAATACATACGAACAAAACATTTAGCAAATTCTAACTTAAATTGCTCACATTCAATGTAAAACAATTCATCCTGAGGTATACAAATTAATGAATTACAATGCCGGTAAATTATTTAAAAGAAAACACAGATTGTATGTAAACAATCCATTCTGAGGTACTTTTAGTACTTCATTATGATCGAGGCATTGTAAGATTTAAGAAAAGAAAGACCCATTGACACTCTTATCAATAACTGTATGCTTCTTCTGCTAACATTGGTTTTGTAAAACAGGGTACAAAGACAGCTCATTTAAAAGTATAATCAAACAGTTACAACAGACATTTACGTTTACATAAACATTTGATTCTCTACTTTAACAAAAACCTGGTTTAGAGCTAAAAAGTTAGTTTGATATATTTTGCTATATAAAATACCTGACTGTACTGGCGATGTACAACGTACAGATTTTAATTAAGATTGGAGTTTACGTTACCTCGTTTGTTTGTCTACAACTTACACAACATTACAATGCAATGCCTTTTAAACATTAAAACATTTCAATGTTTGTACTTCAATTAATATCCATTTTCTTATTTTACGAATATAGTAATAAAAGACATGTCTTATCATTCATACACATAACCGCTTAATCCGTAAATAAAAAATGGATTGTGGGCAATGTAATTTCGCTGGTCATGTAATGTGAGGGATCAATGTATCAATGTAACAAAAATTTAAAAAGCGCGGTTTTCATGTAAACGCAGATGTGAACGTGAAAGTAAAAACGCGTTTAATTTTTTATTTTTTTCAAAGTTTGAAGTAAACGCACACAGTAAAAATGTCGTTTACATGAAGTACACATCAGTTAACGCTGCGTTAAATTTTCCGTCCGTTTACTTGTTTTGCTTGATCTACACCCAACCCTATATATTTATATTTATATAGATCTCATGAATTTGTTATGTCGGTTTTATTTTAGTGTTACCGATTGCTGAGTAATGGGTTTTTGCAACTATTGTATTGAAAATAATTCAAGCTATTTTGGGAAATATCATTTTAAGAATGATGTAATTCTATTGTATTTTGACAATACAGAAATGTTCAGTGTATAATTCATATAAAAAATTGAAAAAAAACCTTTCATTGTAAACGTTACCTGAGATAATTTAAATTGACACATTTCATGGTTTGTAATAATTAAAGTAAAGGTTAACTTTATAAAAGATGCAAAGCTGTGGGCCAAAGTGAATACACGTATGAGTTTTAAAATAAATACACTACATACTTTTTATGGTTATTTATTTAGATCAATAATAACGTACTTGTCAATTTGCCAGTTGATCAATATAACTAATAACTGAATTGTCCTTCATTTTCGAAACTTGGTCCTAAATGTGATCACATGCCAATTAAAAAAAAAAAAAAAAAACTATTACATGCAACACAAATGATAAATAAAACCAATTATTTTGCTTCTTTCAAAATGTGAATACATAGAGAATATTAAAGCTGATTAAACTGGCCGAAAAGCAACAATAAAATCATTGTAAATACGCATGGTTTAGTTGAATATAAATAAGTCGGTTATATTTGTTTACTGAAACTAAGCATTTATGTAAAGAGGATTTTTGTCATTTTGCCAGTTGAAGATTTTTTTATGAATAAAATCCACTAACTCTTCTTGCAATGCAGGAGATATTTAAAAACCTAATATTTACATGAGATAAAATTCCAAATTTGAAAAGATAAAGATATATTATTTAGATGTTTTCAAAATGTGAATATATTGAGATATTTAAACTGGCCAATTATCAATGATTTAAAATTATCCATTGTAAATACGCATGTTTTACATACAAATTTATAAGTCGGTCATATTTTGTGTACTGGAAACTAAGCAATTTTTCTATAAATGCAGATCAAAACCCCGATATTTGTCATTATGCTAGTTGAAGATATTTTGATGTATATAACCATTATATTGTTCTTGCAATGCAGGAGATATTTCAAAACCTATTCTTTAAATTAGATTCAATACCAATATTAATATTAAAAAGATAAAGATATTATTTTATTAAATACAGAACATATACATAAGCAATTATTTCTATATTCTTCAAGAATGAAATAGATCATGCAATACAGAGATATTTTGATGTTTTAAAAGAAAAAAGACAGAAGATACAAAAAAGGCCAATCGAAAACTAAAAGTTGAAAAACCCAGACAAAACCATGTAAAAGAAGACAAGTGACTTAAGACTACAGTTTGCTAAAAACTGCACAGAAACTAAAGACTAAACAACACGAACACCACAACAAAATGTGGCAGCTCTCATGTGATCCAGATTAATACGCAGAGATCCTGTCCCCTTAGTGTTACGCGTCGTGTGGCTAATGGCAAGAAAAAACCCATGAAAAGTGACATTCAGTAAAATGTCACAATATAGGAAAGAGGACAAAATTGTGGCTACAACAATTGAAACATATCCTTGGTCATCTGTGACACAGATATTCCGCAAGGGTCAATCAAATTATGATGGTGTCCGTAAATATAGGCAACAGTAGTTTAACGATGTTCAAAGTCACAGTTTGACTGAGAAGATAAACCAAGGCTCAAAACATTCAAAAGGAACTCTTATGAACCCGATTCATAAAACAGTCTTCCGGCATCGTTCACCATTGCCAGGTTCAGCACAACCTTTTGGAATAATTTTGGTTTTCAATGCTCTTTCATTTTTTCATTGATTTGGCCTTCAACCTGTTAAAATGTTCGCCGCTGATCAGTCTTGTGTACATTAAACGTGCGTTTGGTGAACTATCGTTGATGGTACCTTTCCAGGTATCTTATAAAAAGAAGATGTGGTATGATTGCCAATGAGACAACTGTCCACAAGAGACCAAATGACACAGAAATTAACAACTATAGGTCACCGTACGGCCTTCAACAATGAGCAAAGCCCATACCGCATAGTCAGCTATAAAAGGCCCCGAAATGACAATGTAAAACAATTCAAACGAGAAAACCAACGGCCTTATTTATGTACAAAAAATGAACGAAAAACAAATATGTAACACATAAACAAACGACAACCACTGAATTACAGGCTCCTGACTTGGGACAGGCACATACATACATAATGTGGCGGGGTTAAACATGTTAGCGGATCCCAACCTCCCCTAACCTGGGACAGTGATATAACAGTACAACATAAGAACGAACTATAAAAATCAGTTGAAAAAGGCTTAACTCATCAGATGGACAAAATACAAGTGGACGTGGCATGGTACTTGTACATCCCAACAACAAAAGACATTAGGAACAGATCTGAGAGTACTCGCAGTTATCTGACAGCTAGTTCAAAGCCACTAACAACTAATAAAAAATCATGCATCTAAGACTAAATTATCAATCCGTACACATCCAACATCCAATGGATTTAGTGTAAAGACGTCATAAACAGTCAGAGAAAACATGACCTTGTGCAATGCCAAGAGACAGGTATCGACAGATTGTAGATCCATGAATGTGTATTTGTATATAACATACTAGTAATATTTAGTTTGCTTTTAATTTACTGATAAGAAAATCAATATTTATACCAATAAAACAATATTCAATGATCTTATTACAGTGTTGAATTGGTAACCTTTTAGTATAAGTTTATTTAAAGGAGCGATAAGTTTACAAGGATCATTTCTAAATTTCCAGGCACGGTTAACAACATTTCCGTAAAATGAGGATGTGCTATCCCGTTTGAAATAAGTTTTCTACAGGTACAACCAAACTTCAAAACCAAATCTTTATATCTATGGAAAAATTTAGTAAAGGTTTTAAGTAATTTATGGTAACGATATCCCTGGTTTAATAATTTACCAGTAATACATAGATTACGTTCGTTAAAATCAAAACGTCAAAACAGACACGAGCATAGCGAACGAGCTGTGAAATATAAACACCGTAAGATGGTGCCAAAGGAACATCACCATCTAAAATGGAAAATTAACAATAGGGAACGAAAATCGTCCCTTTGTCGTAAATTTTAGTGTGGAGTTTCCCGTTTAAAACCGAAATATCTAAATCTAGGAAAGGACAGTTATTACCGTTTAAATTTGATTTATTTAAAGTCTTAGTTAATGTTTTAGTATCAGAGTTGTGATACCTCTGCTGATGGACGTTTACGTTCCGAGGATATCATGAGTCCAGTAGTCAAAACACCGGTGCCGACATGAAATATCATCAACGCAGTCATTTTCTATAAATTTCGTGATAATTGATTTTAAAGAAAATTTTTAGGTTGATTATTACCTCTATGTTGAGATTGCAGTAGCTATTTATGGGAAAACGTTTTGGAATATTTCAGTTTTCAATTTTTTTTTTCAGCTTTGTATTTGTTTTGCCTTTCAACTGTTTTTATTCGAGCAATTTTATATTGAAGAAACGCGAGTCTCATGGTAAAGAACCACTAATTCGGGCCCGGTCAGAAAGAACATACAAGAAAGTAGTATATATTTTAAACACAATAGTTCCTACGCATAGCTGTAACCTTGTCAATAAGTAAAATATTTGGGTAAATTTAATATCAAATAAAAGCTTAAGGACTTGGGATCACTGTAAGATCTTTGTTGAAAGTTTATTTCAAATATTAAAAAATAAAAGAAATCATGATAGGAGGGCATATTTGCCCTGTTGTTCAGATCGGAAGTACCTGTTTTGTACTACCAAACTTCCGAGAACCAGTGCGCTCTAATATGCAATTAAAGGTATGTTGAATTTTTCATTACAATTTAGGATAAGGTAGAGTTTTCACATGAAATGACTGCCTTTTCATTTAGACATAAGACAAAGTAGCCATATATTGGTTTTCCTGTTTGAATGGTTTTACACTAGTCATTTTGGGGCCCTTTATAGCTTGCTGTTCGGTGTGAGCCTAGGCTCCGTGTTGAAGGCCGTACTTTGACCTATAATGGTTTAATTTTACAAATTTTGACTTGGATGGAGAGTTGTCTCATTGACACTCATACCACATCTTCTTATATCTAATTAATGCTTGAAATTGCAGAATTTAACATAGAAAGTAATATCGTTATGAATTAGTGGTTTTATTCCTAATATACAAAATTATGACTCTTGAATCTTTTGTGACGTTCTATATAGATGTTCTTTTCTTTGTTTCATTCTAGAAGCTCATTTATTCCTGAACAATAGACTGAAATTAGAATAAATTGACAAAACTAAAGAGGTCTGTTATGTACACGAATTTTTACAGTTAATTTATTACATGATTTGCCAACCCTTTGTTTAGGGTATTTTGTTAAATAAACGATTTTTGTTGTTTTATAATATGAACAACGACACGTGTAACAAACCCTTTCCAAATCAATTCAAAACTGTCTTTGAGAACAAAGTAATTATATTTTTGGTTTAAAGGCAGAATAAGAAATACATTGTATAAAGTCCTCCAAGTACACATCTGGAAATACTCATTGTTCTAAAAGACATTGGAATAATGATTTGCACTGGATTTAAATCAGAATGAATTGGAATTAGCGTTTTAAGTAGTACAAAACTCTCATTATTCTGGATATTACTGAAATTTTATGATGCAATATTCCAGCAGTCCCTGTTCTGGAGTATATTTCTTCAAAGTATACGATATTCCTTGTGTTTCACATCATTATTTCATTGGTAGAGAGTTGCCTTTACATAAACGATATTGCACCATGGGTTCCTAATTATAAAGTTAAAGTCAACCCTGCGAAACTTTAACGGATGCCATCATGATGTGGTTGATTATTAATTATAAGAATATGTGATGTGTCACAGATGAACTCGAATAATTTTGTCATAACCATAATCGTATCCTCTTTCTCGGATGTAACACCAACTAATACGACTTATCACAGGATATGTTCTCATCATGAGCAACACTAGGACTGTCACAAGTGGGGCAGAGGCAGATTAATCTTCTGAAGAACCAGCGTTCACCCTCATATTTAGCACAGTTCGTGTTTTCAATCTAATTGTAATGCTTTGGTCATGGCGTTATATCTTTTCATCGCCTTATGCTTTTAGATATATTGCCACTTGGTATCTAAACCATATTTTTCGAGTACAAGAAAAACGCAGACGAACAGCAAACTTTCAACAGAGGCATTTGGCAAAATGAACTAATGCCAAACGCGGACGTGATATCATCTACTTCTGAAGGCTTTGCATGCGCGTTAGTCGTATTGCCAGTTGTTTAAATCGGTCATACTCCCATTTCTTTCATAAACAAAGGATACTTAGTGTGATGTTTTAAGATTGAACTTCATAAATAATGTATGAATGAATCGTTTTTTCTAGTGCAACCTATATATATATATGTATACAACATATACATGTTGGTAAAATATTGCATTACAACTTGCCAAATAGTCTGACGATGCACTGTCAAATTGATTGAGCAACATATTTTTAAAAGAAATAAGAAAAGTAAGGACAAATGGATTACTCAGGAAAAATATTAGAAAAGTTAAAGTTAATATAATAGAGATTTCTTTTAAGTATGAATAACTGAAGATGTGGAGTATATTTTATGAGGCATCACTCCAACGACACAAATACCCGAAGGCAATCTAGAAAGCTACGAAAAATCATTAAAGATGCCAGGCTTATAATATTGTACGTCAGACGCGCATTTCGTCTACAAAAGACTCCTCGGTGACGCTCGAATCAAAACAGTTTCAAGACCAAAATAAAGTATGGAGTTAAAGAGCCTTGCGGTCTTTACATTTTCTAAAGGTTTTGTCTAATGCATCTAAGTTAATCCATTCTTGGGGTTGAAAATCCTAAGTATTGCCAAAAATCAAACCGACCTAAGAAGATAGCCGGAATGCCTCCTCAGCTGAAAATGTTGTCACAAAATATTTTACATATCTTACAAATATAACGATACCAAATATTTGTTTTCTTTCTACGTTGCTTTGTCCTAGGAAAATTGAATCAAGTGTATAGTTGTTATAATTCTGACAACACTTGAAATAGGCAAAAGCTACCAAAATGCAAGTATATGACAGCAAAAAGGCCTTGGTTGAAAGTTGTCTCATTGGCAATATCACATCTTCTTATTTTATTATTGTATTCATAGTGAACTATAATTTGGATAAAACTCTCCAATCTGGATCTTCCTCTTGATTTTCTATTTGGTCAAGCTCGTAGTTTTTTTTCAAAGTGAGGCCTGTAAATTTTAAGCAACCATGTGAAAAGTATGAAGAATGTATATAATTTTTCATATAACGGGCTGGCAAGTTTGTAGTTGTTTATCTGTGGTGGCAGTTGTGCACTCCAAGTATTCAATTGGGTACGAAAATATGATTAACCCTTGCACTTCTCCTGTCTGGCAATAAAACCTCGCTCAAGTGGAGCACCCTTTCGGTTATGCAGGATGTATAAATACGCAGTCACATCCTCTTGGAATGAGGATGATAAATCAGATGTCTCGTGTCGAAAGAGACACACTCTCTGTACGCTTAAGAACCCTAAACAAGTTGCAAGGGAAAAAAGTCTGCCCTCTATCCAATATACTCTAATTTCCATGTGGCAGTCGAAATTATTGACCTTAATCCCGATCGAATAACTTTGCAGAACATATCTACTGCATTATTTGATAATTTGTTCTGGTCCTGTATATACATAAAACATTTGCCACTAGAAGTTAAACAAACATTAATGCACCAATCAATCGAAATGGTAGGTAGTGTGTGACAGTTTGCAGAACATATTTTTATTCCATATTACCGGTTTGGTGAATTTTTATGTCTTTTTCAGCGAGATGGCAATCTTTTTTTATATTTTTGGGCGAGTTGGTAGATCTGAACGGGGCGATTACTAGTGCGAGTTTTTTTCAAGTAGAGTAGAGTTTCTGGAAAGTGAGAGTGAATAGAATGGAGTCGAGTTGTCAGTTGTTCGAATTTTATGGTTTCGTTTGGTTAGCTGATGCCATTTTAGGAGAATCAGATATATAATAGAAATGTTTTCTTTTCTATTTCTACAATATATGGATAACCTATTTATGATCTACAGATAGAAGATCGATTCCGATAATTTCATGTTTACATAATGAAATTTAGAGGCAACACTCAACATACAACAAGCAAGACAATCGCTGATGGCGTTGAACACTTAAAGTATATCCTTAACTTATCAACAGACTTGTCGTTATTATATTAAAAGGTACTCCAAATAGAATTTCACTTTCAATCTTTAACTTTTGCTTTATTTGCCAAGAACGATTTTTATCTTTGTAACCATAATAAATTTGTTAAATTTTAACCTTTATTGTTCGACTATAATAACATACAGTCTAAAACTTTTAAACTGACGTTTGAATGCATAAACATTAAACTCTCGTTAATGTTAATTTAGGAAAATGTATCTAACCAAAAAGTAATATGATATACTACTAGAGATAAAAGGAAAACAGATTAAAACCTTTTTTCAAGGTTTTCAAACATATATAAGTAAGAAGGAGCTAATGATTTAAATATAGAATAATTTCTTTACTGACCTTAATAACTTCATTACAGTGATCAAACAATAAGAATGAGTAAGCATCTGTTTAAAAACTCATCAAAGATTGCCGGTTCATAATTTATAACGTCAGAGGCGCGTTTCTTCTATATAAGATTTATCAGTGGCCATGAAATAACAAAATGTCAATATATTCACGGGGTAAATTACCATTACTGTTATAAAATTTTATAACATTTTTTTTATGTTTGAATTTACAAAAAAATGACCGTATTAATGATATTAAAAAAGTAAATTGGCAATTAAAAAAAAATCAGCAATTTACTAAAATAATAACCTGCATTTCGCTTTCTTAAAACTGCTCTCCGCTTCCGCTTTCGAATGAATAAAAGAGTTATTTAGCATACGAAATTAGACAGCAACCCAATAACAAATCACCAAATAATATCTAGAAGTCAACAGTTAGTCTTTAATAGTAGAATTATACAATCAATCAACGTCTAAATCGTTTCCAGTGATAAAAGCATACTTCTGTTTAACAGTTTTACATGTAACAATGTATAAGGTAAGTATATTAATGTTTTGTCATCAGCGATCACTTTTATATAAATTTGAAGGTTATATACAAGGTAATACTGTTCATTTACGTAATGTATTATATATAGCATGCTTAAACGGACAGACATTAATTCAATGACTGTTGGTCCAGCAATTATAAGAGAATACATGATAACTAATGTTTCTATCATCATGTTACTGTATCCTATGCTACACATCTATTGGAGTGTTTGAATAATTTCAAATGGAATTGATATACATGTTTATTGCACTAATAAATTTGTTTCTGCTACAACCGTCATTTTGATCACCACATCATCTGGAGTGTTTGTTCATAAAAGTGTTTAGTCTTGTCAATTGTTTCAAAAATAATTTCAGATATTTGCCTTGTGATTAATCTATCAAGTACTGATTAGATACTTCTCTGACAATTCAATATTCTTAGTTTAATACAGATACATGATGTAAGTTATTGACTAGTTTTAAGGTCAACAGCTATTTTATTTGACCCGAAGGCTGAGGATTAAACAACTGCTGCTGGTCAAGAATCCAGTCTATAACTGTCTTGGTATACCGCCAACCTATCAACAATTTATCATTACTGAAAAAATATATACATATGTTTTCAGCTCTTTGGTCGGTTGTTGTCTCGTTGACACATTCCCTATTTCCATTCTCAATTTTATATAAGAGGGTGATATCATACAAAAATATATGTCTAAACAAATTATATAGTTGATCGAGAATCTAATGCAGGGCCAATACAGAAACAGCAAGCCCATAACACGTTTCGTATACAGCTCGCAAATGACCGCATGCGAAGTTCCTAAACAGTATTGAATTAACCGCATTGCATATATCTGATTCATTGCAAAACAGACCATGATTCAATATTTATTGCAAATGGATTCAGATCAGTAAAATCTATAAAAGATAGTTCATTGTGGTAAGATGTAGAATAATTATAAAAATAAGAAGACTTTTGTAAAAGAAAAATAAAGTTTCTACAAGTTTCTTCACAATATATCCACCTACACATTACATTTAAAACATGCGTAGTAATGTAAGATAATGATGAGTATATGGCGGTGGAGAATAAAACTATAAAAAGAATATCGGCATATGATGCTATTATATAAAGTGTTTATTTGGGTGGATGAGTTACTGTGTCGTTGTCTCATACACCACATATAATATTATTCAAAAGTTACAACATAATAAACTTTTTTCCTAGAAATTTTAAAACTATTTAAGAAGTCATATATTTTTACTTCGTACGTATCATAAGTAAGAATAAGTGTCGACAATAAAGACAATGTTGTTACATGAAATATATTTCGCTGTCTGAATAACTGCCTCTAAGCTTCATCTTGAGCTATTATTTTTGTCATTTTACAGCCCAAATTTTGGTATAATTCATATAATATTGGTCAGTTGCTTAATACTTTCAAGTTGTTTGATAACTATATAACAATCAGTTATTTCACATGTTCTTTTGAAAGACTAACTAGCATAAATTTAATTGCAATTTCTCAATAGCAATAGAAAGACCATTACAAATTGGGACATACAAAATAACTACTAGAATCACTATTCTTTTTTATACTTAAATCATAACAATTTAAGTTTATGTATTGTTGATGCACGATTGGAGTGCAATATCAAATTGAAGAAAATCAAGCAAAATGTATAATCATCCTTTACCTAATCTCAAACCATTACGATTTACATAAAAGAAAGTAATTAAAAATATACCATATATATAGGAAATATGATTTTTGTTGTTTTCAATTCTCGCGACAGCCATTCTTAATATATACATTAAGAGATGAAACCTCTTATTAACAAGTTTAGATCAGAGCATATTGGTACACGTACGAATGTACAAGTTTAATTTTCCACGTTAGATTGCCATGTATGTGATATTTTGCCTTAACGATTTCAAATACTTATAACCTTACTCTGTGACCCTTTAAAACATCGGATAAATTAAATTTGAAATAATATCTTAGCAAATGTACACTTAGTTTAATAGTATATTTCAGTTAATATATTATTCATTTTTAATTTGACATTAATCGTTAGGAAATTCTGTGAGATCAGTAAAATAAGTGATGTAAATTAAAATGTATATATCAAGTTCAAAATAATATATAGACAAAGCAAAGATATGCTATAGTCGTCATATCACAGTCCAAACCACCAAACAGATATGAAATACATCTAAACAGACTTACCAGTAGTCTCTACCAGGTTGTCAATCTCAAAATGACAAAACGAACAAAATATAGAATACAGTGAAGTTCTGAATTTCAGAAAACGATTTTACAGGTAATTCTTCGAAACGATTTTAAAAATAGACACTCAACCATAATAACTTTAAGACTCAACACATTTCTGTACATAAATGGTATGATATGCCTACATAAATTTGCTGTCTCTATCAGGTGACCGTATAAAAGAAGAAAACTTGCTAAAATTCATAAATTTAAAACTGAACTGCAACTGCGTGTAACACTGTTATATTATTAATTTTACATAAACTTATGTACGAAATAAGCAATTGCAGAACAAGGTAAGTTCTATGGCTAAAACCAATTATATCAATAGAGGAAAACAAATGATTTTATTTAACGAAATATAAGTTGAAACATTTGTTTAGTTTCCGATGATATCAGTCAAGCAAGTCAAAAAGACAAACATTTCTAAATTAAGATAATCTTTTTAAGGCATGGACGGGGCATCACAAACGACTGCTGGTGGAAATGCGTCTGTTGGAACATTAGAACATGAAAAGGCAAAGTCATATGAGAACTATCTACAAGTAAGCCTATTTTATTACTTATTATGGAATGGTGATTTTTTTTTTCACTTGTACGCAAATTATCTACAATAATTTAATTTAACCACTGGAAACATTTGTTTAAAATCAACGAATTAGTCAGGATTATAGTTATATGTAATATATTTCTGATTAATTATAGCGTATATCATTATCTAAATTGTAGCTGAACAAAGTTTTAGACGGTGTAAGACGATTGAGTGTAGTAAACGGCGATCCTGCTCACGATGAGCATCTCTTTATTGTCATTCATCAAGGTATGTGTACACTATTTCAATGATTTCACTTTTATCATAAAAACATCTTGACAAGAGATGATGATAAGTTGAAAGAGGACACATAGTTTTATTTCGTCATGTTTAGGATTTCATAATGAAAACACAACCGACATTCTAAACTGAATTGTCCAGATTATCTCATTTAATTTTTTTTTCAATAGACACTATTTTAAAAGAATTGTAAAAATTCGTTATTTCTGCAATTTTAAGGGCTATTTAATAGTAATATGCAAAAACTCATCAAAGATAGCAGGATTATAATTTTCAACGCCAGACACGCATCTACAAAAGACAGTGACGATCGAATAAAACAGCTAAAAGGTCAAATAAAGTGCGAAATTGAAGAACATTGAGGGCCATAATACCTCATACCTTTGTACAGAGAACAATCCAAAAAGGATAAAAATCACCACGTATTCCTTTTTTACACTTTAGTAGCTCTCCATCATTGCATATTGAAAATAATTTTATTTTCAATTGATAGCACTTTAACGTTGCATATATATAGATGATCAAAATTGATTATGATTAAATATTTTCGAGTGTTAGCTTGACTGGTAGGCAAAGTGTCATTTCATTTTTTTTTAATTTCAATAAATTAGATTCAGAAATTATTGCGAGGATTTTATCAATGCGAATAATGCGACTGGGTGGGTATCGCAATCATACGAACTCGCATTCTGATATCTGATACATTTATCTGTATGCAGATTTTCCAGAAATCGCAATAATTGATCTCGCATTTTTGTCCATTCTTCAAAAATCGCAATATTAAATGCACGCATTAATAGCTGAATTTACAGTATACCGCGCGAAACGCAAAATGCGCGTCTGGCGTATAAAATTTTAATCCTGGTACATATTATGAGGTTAATTATACCTGCATCACACGTAGGAAGTATATACATAACATATTTTATTTGCTTTTAAAAACTGTAGTGGTTTTGGAGATATTAGGTTTATTTCTACTATCTTCCTCCACCCGACAAATCTTAATTCAAATTGTTTTCAAAAAGGTAATAGTATCGTTTCTATTAGAAGCCTGGTATCTCTGATGAGTGTCTTCCTTATCAAATCGAAAATCATAGTGCATCATTTGCAAAGTGTACAAAGCTCGATACCGGGACTGTATGAACACATGGAAAATGTTTCATTCATCTGTGTGTTACGCCACAGTAAAGATTAATAAAATCTACATACTAGTATATACTTGGGTGTTGATGTTTAACGCCACTTTCAGCACTCTTGGCTATATCTTGTCGGCTAATTTATCGGTGGAGGAAGCCAGAGTGCAGGGAGAGAATCAGCGACCTTCAGCAAGAACACTTGCAATCCGAGTCAATGAAGATCGTAGTCGAACTGAACTGCTCAGAGCGGGGGTTTGAAGAGGGGGAGGGGTAAATTCACATATTATATAAATAGTCAAAGAGTCAAACATTTCATTGATGTAATTCCAAAATCTTGATTGTCATCAAACACAGAACAAAACAAGCATTACTTATTATCATCATATATATACATAGATATAAGAAGATGTGATATGAGTGCCAATGAGACAACTCTCCATCCAAGTCAAAATGTATAAAAGTATACATGTATATTCAAGGTGAATGTTTTATAATCATTATGATGGTTGTTGTACCTAGTTTGCTTAGTATCTATTTCTGCATAAAAATGATAAAACAATTATATATACTTGTGTCAGTATATTATTGTGTCAAACGTTGAAAATAACTAGAACACCTTTTGATATATCTAAAACAAACGTATAGTAAGAAAATGGAAAATGCGATTCCCTTCTTTGAGGTGCTTCCCCATTATGCATAATTGTTAAAATTATCCGCCTAAAGATCTCAAATACTATCTGCCAACTACAGACGTTGGTCGCTTAGGCATATACTTTTTTTCTGTGATTGATTGTTTATCCATTTTGACATTCATAGAAAATATTGTAAGAGATATTTAATTGAAACTGAAAATTCATATTCCCAATACAATATATATATACGAAAAATGATATGAAATGATTTCTGTCAAATATATATTGATTAAAACATTGAATCAACACAGATTAAAAACCCGAGGGGTTTGGTTAAAAAAAACACCTAGTCAAACAGATAACAGAGGTTTATTGATTGAAAGCATCTGATTGGTTACTTTATTGTTGTGAAATCAAGAAATTGGTAAATACGTATTAATTAATATTTCACATCTCCTTTAAGTCGTTCATTGAAATTAAGCATCGCTTAAAATATGTTAAAATACTGTTTTTATCGTCTGAGCCGCCTTTCTTCTTCTTATTTTCCCCATTCAGATTTTTATTGTCTTCTGTTCTTAAACTTCTGCTATCTTGGTAGGGAAAGCTTGGAATCATTCAACCTAGCCCAAACCCTCCCCTAAAGATCTCCTTGTAAATCATTATTGATCGAAAATAGATGATTTGGATATCTCTGTTTTTCAATTCATTTGTTGCTGAAGATTATCTTACTAAGTATGAATATTTATAACCTAAGAAAAAAAAACATGTTTGGTGTAGCCCTTTGTTTGCATGTACGTTACACTAGCAGTAACAGTAAACGAATGGATAAAATGTCAAATAATCACCTGCGCATTTTTATACATTGCAGGAGCTTCGGCTATTTATATATAAGTGTTCAATACTGTTATCTTATGTACCGATATGCATGTCTGATAACAAAAACTTACTCTACGGGACTGAAAGATACTTACTAGGTTTCGAATTGACCCAAACAATCAACTGACTTAACTATTATGGAGTCAGTAATATCTTCAAATCTGGTAGTTGAAAAGCATTCAGTCCGATGACTGTGCTTCATTCAACTTCTACTACCGTCTGCGGGTAGACGGTAATCAAGCATTATGCACGTTCTACAGTTGAACTCTGCAAGCAGACACAAACTTTAAGTGGGGATGTATTACTTACAGTCGACAATAAGATAGCTTGTGAGGCACAACAATATGATGTACTAGAAATCTAACTTAACTTAGATGACATATAAAACATACCAATATCAACAATAATAAAATGGTCAAATGGCTTTAAAGAAAGGGAGATTTCTGAAGATAACAACTTGCTATATTCAATCAGAGTTTATATAAAAATTACCAATCATTGCAGAGATGGAATAAATTCAATATTGAAATTATCTTTAAAAATTAAAATATTTCGAAGAAAAAGTTAAGAAAGCAGTAACTTGTACTAGTATGTGGGTTAGGGAGTTCATTTTTATTATATAAAGATATTGTGCACTTACGTTAGCCTTGAGTTATTCATCATGATTTTGTAGAACCAACAAATGCAATTCGATCTACTTAGCGAGGGATGGAATTGAAGACGAATTCCATTTCCTCATTATATGTAAAGCTTTAAAATTAAACAGCGACACCCGTGTTCCAATATGTAGAGCCCTTTTTAAATTAGGATGGGGAGAATCCTTTCTTTTATAGGACCAAGAAGGTTCTATTATTCGGAGGGGTGCACACTAGACGTAAGGTTAGTGGGTGTTAATTTTTGCAGATCGATAATAAAGAGTAAGAAAACTACTGACACAGAACTAATTCGAAGTGTTGACGGCGGATAGCGATCCACATTTGATTCTAAAAAGGCAAACACAGACATAGCGGCACGACGGAATGAGTGTGTTTTTCAAGATCATACATATATTAAAATATATTTTTATCATGATATATGGAAAGATTACAGTGTTTTCAGACGATATTTGTGATAAGTCTCATAGTGTTTACATAATAAAGAGGCGAAAGATACCAAAGGGATAATCCAAGTCGAAAACGAACTGGCAATGCCATGGCAAAATAATTTGTATACATAAAACATTCAAGTTTCTCAGCATGTGACGCTTATCCTAATAATAGTTTTCTTTACTATTTTTTTTCAACTGATATATGTTATACCGTATATCGGTTTTTTTTCGCGTCGTCTTTTTTCGCGATTTGATGACAAAATGGGCAGGTTAAATTTTCACTGTGTATAATTTTCGCTGAATGGGAAAATGCACGCGAAAAGAAATGTATCGTATTGTTAAAGTTGTAAACAACATAAACTTAACTAACTAACAGTTAATCGATATCAAATAAATATGAGTATTACAAACGAAAATGCACTTTTAAGGAACGTAAAATATTTACATTGGAGTATGATAAAAGTTGAAGGTTTTGGTCATTACAGGTGTACAAATATCCGTGTAAATGTGATTCATTTTAATTTTACATTGCATGCTGTGTTGTCAAAAGGTGTGACATGTATGATTTGCCAATGAATTATTATGAAAACAGAGATCTTAATTAAGGATGCATGTTCGTGTGATCTGTCGAACAACACAAAAGACTCGATAATTAAGTCTTTCAAACAACCATAAATCTTGGAATATGCAGGAAATTTACGCGGGTCAAATTTTCGCGTTTCTTTAGGTGCTGCGAACAAAGCGAAAATTAAACACACGCGAAAAAACCCGATAAACGGTATATGGACTGCAACTTTTGGCTTGCCAGTATTTTTATTGATTAGAACAGTCAATAGTCAGCAATTTTTTTACTGATAGATTTACTGAGTGGCATAGTATATTTTACAGACAATTATATAAACGTAATGAATGGGTCTATATTTAGGAACTGAGAAATACACATGACACCTTCCGAAAGGATATGGAAGTGACACCTAATCATCCGTGCCTCAGAGTATAAGTGATATCAAAAAATATGATTACAATTACTAGGAAAATTATCAGTTGCATGACATGATTTAGGAAACATCCTTCGATATCCTTTCATTGTTTATTTATGTACAATTATTATAATTGGTACCGTTTATGTTATTAGTAACCTGCGGTATAAAATCAAGTGATAAGATTGCCTTTACACTGACCAAAAACTGCAAAGATATGGGACAAAGCAGGTTCGGCATCACAAATATAACATTTGAAATACTTCTTTATTTATTTATGATTATTCAGGAATTTTATTTATATTGGCAGTATTGCGGGAAACATGAGTTATCTCTCTTGATGTGTAAGTTCAGAATGACCTTTCTCGGCTTTCGTAGTTCACTTCTTTTTATTATACTAAATTTTTAGCACATCTGGCTCTAAGGGCCAAGTGAGCTTTTCTCATCACTTTGCGTCTGTCGTCCGTCGTCATCTTTTCCTCTGAAACTACAGGGCCAAATTCAACCAAACTTTGAAAACAGCATCAATGTGATATCATGTGTCCGATGACTTCGCCTGGCCGATATGGCTAAAAATAGAACACAGGGTAAAATGTTTTGTCCATTATCTTGAAAACTCTATGAATAGAGAAAATCTTACTTAGACAGAAATGTTTAGAATGATGAGATCTACATATTGTCTGTTTACATCAAAACTGTCAGACCACTTTTATAGGAGTTATTGCCCTTAAATGACAAATTTTACCATTGTTTTCGTTTTGTCAAATATATCAGTAAACAATAATAGATAGATAGAAACTTAAATAAGCAAATATGATCAGCAAGACAAGATCTACAAATAAGTATAATGGGTGAAATCGTCCGACGACTTCTTATTGGAGTTAATGCTCTTTAATGACGAATTTTACCCTGTTTGAGTATTTTTGGCTATTATCTTGAAAACAATAGTTGATAGATAAACACTTTAAACAGCAAAAATGATCAGCATGACAAAATCTACAAATAAGTCAACAAAAGCCAAAATTGTCTGACAACTCCTTATTAGATTTATTGCTCTTTAATGGTGATTTTTACCATTATTTCGTTTTTGACGAATATCTTAAAAATTGTAATAGATAGAAAAAGCTTAAAATAAGCAAATATGATCAACAAGACAAGATCTATAAAGAAGTTGTTTGGCTGAAATCGTCATTCGACTCCTTATTGGAGTTATTAATGACGATTTTTACCCTTTTCTGTGTTTTGGGCAAAAAGAAATTGTAAACAGAAAAAAATGATAAACAATACAAGATAAAAAAAAATTGTCATGAATTCTATACTAGTCCTAAATGTTGGAGAGGGTCCATAGTTGAATATGCACGTAGATGTAGGTGAGCGACACAGGCTCTTTTAGAGCATCTAGTTTATCATCTTTTGAATTTCATTCTGACTGTAACTTTTTCATTGTTATTCAATCATATTTTGACATATCTTTAATTTTTGTTTTGTAATTTTTTTTACTTTGTCATCTTTTTCTTTTCACTGCTTCTAAAGAACATCTAATGATTGCGACTTTGTATTATCATACTTGTTTTTCTGTGGATTTTACTTCTAAATAAGACATTTGAACTGTAGATTGTCATGTGTTTGTTGTAATTGGATTCAATTTCCTGATCTTAATTGTCCTTGGAAGTGACCGAAAACCTTCCATTTTATTCGAGTGTCACTAATGAGTATTTTGTAGACGAAACGCAAAATACAAGCCTGGTATCTTTGATAAGTTTTTAAAAGACCTTTTACCTGTAGAAACATAAAAATCATTTTATATAAAACTATCTTCACTGACACTAGCAAATAAATTATCAAATAATTTGAAATCTGTCTTAATAATACGGTCACTCTTTTCATCTTTCTGTCTCTTCAAACAAATCATATTTGATCCATATTATTTTTGCTAAGGCTATTATCCAATTATGCATGTTTTACGTGACCAAACAGGTACATGTAAAATAAGCCTTTTCTTTGTGAGTTGTCTTATCAACTGTTTCAAAGGGTATATAAACTTCTTCCTTATATTAGTCTCATACTGTATAGAAACTTTTTATATATTATTCACATATATATTTATTTCATCTGATTCTTTTATAATGAAGTCCGTCTGCACTAGTCTGGTCATATAAGATTGTATATCATTCCTTTTGATCGTTAAAGCATTAGCACGGCATGAATTGTATATAAATGTTGACACATTTTGAATGTTTATATATATGGAATATTGACAATAAAAACCATTATAACACAAAACAAAATGCTGCGGAAGAATGGGAAGTATGCGTGACGTTCAGATACAAAGTGATCTAGTTTGGTTACAAATGCTACAAAACATTACACATATTCATAATTATGTTACTTGTCTTAAGCTTGAATTTATTTTTGTGATTTTGGATTACGTAATATTGTTGGAAATATTTCATATATATTATCTACAGTGAAATTCCATTCGAGCAGGTGAATGAAACGAATACAAGAAAAGTAGTCATGTCTCTTTTACTGTTTATTATACCCACCAAATAGATTTCCATGACAAAACTCGATAAAAGGCAATAGAAACCGAATTAATTATTTAAGATAAAGGTATTACGAAGTCAAAATGAAATATAAGGAAAGTCCAGAAATAAGCGAAAACTAAATTATTCAGAGGATAATTATCGACATTTCATCAACTAAGCAAGAACAAGCTTAAGGATGTCAATTTTCAGACGTCATCATAGAGTTGGTTTAAGTTATGTAATATCTGTGCCACAAAGGGCAACGGATAAGTTCCAATAGTCATAACCACGATTCCATTCTCTTTTTCAAAATTGTGACATCACCTAATGATGCTTATTACCGAATTTGTACCTACCATGAGGACAACAAGGAGTGTCACATGTGAAACAGGACCTTTAACCTTTTAAAGGACTTGTGTTGTTTGTGATGTTCAGTCCTTAGTTTTTGTATGTTATTAGTGTTTCATAGACTATTATTTTTCTTATCGTCGTTTTTTCTTTCTGGCCATGGTGTCGTCGGTTTTCCTTCGGCTATTGAATTTTATGTTCTCTTTGTGTCTTTTGCATCTTTTTTAGGGGACAGGAACAAGTATTTATGGATGATCGTTGGGACTACGAATCAATAAAACAATTCATTTCATAAGATTTATGTTGGATTGATGCTCTATCTCTATAAAACTATTTGTTTGACATAACAATAACTACATAAGTGATAACTTTCAACTATATAGGAACAAATAATATTTTAAATACTATCTTATTATACAGGAACAAATAATGTTTTTAAATACTAACTTATCTAAAGATATCGAAATTGATTTGATGCACCGTGTGCTCATTGCTGAATTGATTTCTCACTTGCTAATATGAGGACAAAACAAAACTTGGAAATCAATTAACCTTAGTAATCACGTTAAACGACTCCTAGAAATTTAAAAGACCCCATATTTTTGAAAGATCAAATTAAAGATTTGGTCAAATTATTTATTTACAGCAATTTCGGAAATATCAAAATCAAAAAGTATCAACCTCCATATTTAACAATCGGACTTGAAGTGTCTGTCTTGTCGGTGACCATTACTATAGTAATTTTATCGGCAATGTTAATAATTACGATCTCCTGGAAAGTTTATATCCTTATACACAAGTAAATAGTACGAATTGTTTCGCTCATTGTTAAACTCAAACTCCTCCCTTGACGAATCACTACGATTCCTCAATCTGATTTGACAGAGCGCTGTCATCGTTTTTATATAACAATTAAAATGGTCAATGCCAATACCAGTTTATAGTTCTAGGTGGAAAAATCAGTCCCTTTATTCGAACTGTACTTTATAAAAAATGATATATACACTGGAATGATAAAATATCCATAATATTCTTTAACTAAAATTAGATAGTTACTAGCTATTAAAAAAAAAAAAAAATTAAGACCAAAATGTGTGAATATCTTGTTATTTCACTTTCAAATATATTGACTATATCTTTTTCTCAATTAACATTATTTTAGAGAATACTTACATTGCATATGTCAAATAGGTCTTAGAATTAAGGAGATAATAGTGACAGATTGTCTTAAAAATGATGAGACGATGATGAGTAACCAATGCAAACAGAAGTATATAAACATTTGCCTAATGTTAACTTACCAATGGGGCTTAAAGGAGTAGGTTCGATAACACCCTAAAATGGTCCCTATTTCTAGCTACAATTTCAAATTAGGATTTATTGACCAATATCACAATGAATCCTAGCTAATACAATGACTAGATAGAAAATATGTCTTTTGTTGACAATTTACGTACTTCATGATGTCACAAATAGCACTCATTTTGATTTTCAACGAAAATTCAATGAAAACGGTTAAATTTCAATGATTTTGGACAGGAAACATAGAGCGCATGCGTCGACAAAATGCTTCTTTTAACAAAATGTTTGTTATCACATTTTACATATCTGACTTGAATATTTAGTTTGTCGACGCCTGCGCTTTATGTTTCCTAGGCCTTAATTTGGTTGAAATCTGGACGATTTGGTCAAATTTCGCAAAAATCTCTATTTTTGACCTATTTGGGATGTAAAAATCAACGCTTTAAAACTAAAACTTTGACAGAAAAAGTTCTATTCAACTTTCTCACATGTCTTTTTATCACTTTAAAACATTTATTATCATGAAACATTAAACTTAATAATCGGGGCCAAATATGACCCTTACCGAACTTACTCCTTTGGCTGCATGTGATGTATTAATACTGTGGTCTCATTATTATTCGTTGGATACCAATTTGCTAGGATTACGTGGGTAAAAGTAAATTACGAATTGAAATGCTGGACGAAGTACAATCATTCTAAATGCTTGTAAACAGACGTTGGCAAAACCAGGAAATCAAATATCCACCAAACGAAAACACATTTTTTCTCAATCCAGGAAATTTGGTTTCCACGAAAATAAATAACTCCCCAGTATTTAGGTCCAGTTTTAATGAAAATATTAAATCTGATACATCATGCATGCTAAAACAGGTTCCAATACTATCCTGCCCATTCGACATACGTCTTATAGCCAAGAGGTAAATTATGGCCACAGTAGTTTACCGATGCTCAAATCTCGCAAATATATCAAGATGAGACAAATGAAAGCAACAAACAATAAATGAGAGATCGCATGAACTCCAAAAGGAGCGGCACTGGGTGCGTCCTCAGGGTAAAACTGGTAATGAATTTTGTAATGGTCAAAATGGATGAATGTAACATGACGAAATGTTGGGAATATTCCTTCGGTCAACTGGAACAAACTTATTTGGTAATGATTGTCTCATCTGTGATGATGATCGTCAAACGTTTGTGTTGTTGATATTAGTTTACTCAATAGGCTTGAAATACCTTTGAATTTGCAATAGTCTATTTGCCAATTACAGATTTGTTTCTGTTATTAAACACTTTTAACACTAGGTGTTTCCCTTTGTCAATTATAGACTGGTTCTAATTTGGACAAAATGGGTTGCTGCCCATGCACAACACGATGAGTTGAAGGTGATACATAGAAGTTTTAACTAATTTTTATTAAAAAATAACTATTGATGTAAAACGTTTTTACCTTCAGAAAAGTTTTAATGTGATGAAAAAATTTGAAAAACTTAAAGATTACACACATTACTCAAAGATACATTGCTCTTGTCGCTAGCTCTTTCTTGTCAATGACAATTTATGTCCCTCCTAAGAGAAACAACTCGTACAAATCTCTAATTTCATTGCCAATTATGGAATTAGACGTTTTATAAGAAAGAGATTGTGATAATGTCATGTCTCATATAACTATTTATAGTGAATACAGACTATTCCTCTTTAGAAACAAACCGAGCGGCAAGGTGTAATATGTATGCAACATATGTAGGTGATGTAGGTACATGTAGTTTTTACTGAGTTGGTATAATAAGACCGAGTTTTCATCATTATGGGGACTTCTCAGATAGATTTATAATCGCTGCTCAAGCTAAGGTCATAGAAAATTGAAAATTATCATTTCAGAAGTTGTTCGGACCTCATCATGAACGGGTTGGTCAATAGAGTAACTCAGCTTTGCAACTTACTTTAGATGCGTTTTAAACTTTCATACATATTTTTATATCCCAATATTCCTGCCTGTAATTATTACCAGTTTTGCCATGTTCCTGATTGTGCTACTGGTAATGGGTAGGAATGGCGTTAAATGTATGTATAATGAAAAGAGTCGACAGACCTGGTATTTCTCTTTTATTAGCTCAATAATAACACTTACACTAACATAGAGTTGCTGCTTTCACATTTTAATAATAAGGAAACGAGGTTTTCCAATTAACATTTTTATCTGATTATATCTTTTATTTTTAGCGTTTGAGTTATGGTTCAAGCAAATGTTATTTGACATGGAATCTGTAATAGAAATATTTGACAGTAGTCCGGTAAGTTAACCACTAGTTTGGTAAAAAAAAGATACCATCGAATCAAATAATCAGTGTTATTAACATTTCAAAACTTTACTTGATATTTGCATTCTGTTTAAATATCTAAAGATAATCTTTTCAGTTGATGTTTATTTTTTTGGATATTAAAGGGAAACAACTATAAACATGAGTTTAATAAAAATAATTTTATTCAGTGCTTTCTCATTAATTTATTTCATTTTGTTTCAGGCACGCGAGGAGAAGCAGATGTTAATCATAACTCAGAGATTGGAAAGAGTTGTTCTTATATGGAAGGTTATCACTTCTACATCGAATAATGATACTTTGGAATAAATTTCGTGATGATAAAAATTTCTAGCTATAAAACCAGGTTGAACACAGCATTTTCTATGGAAGATGCCTGTACCAAGTCAGGAATATGGCAGTTGTTTTCATTTTTTTATTTGTTCTGTTGATTGATAGCGTTTCATTTTGTCAGTTCTTATGGACTTCCTCTTTTTGAATTTGCCTTAGAGTTCGGTATTTTTGTTATACTTTTTTCCCATACTACTAATAGTGTGCTCAAGTATTATTTTGACACATTTCACATCAACGTCTTCAAGACAGCGTTTTTTCCCAATCACTCACATGTCAAATGTTCTTTTACAATATCTATATATATATATAAATGACCAAGTAAAGTGCAATTAGTTAATATATTAAATTTTGCCGAAAACAACACTTTTCGATGACATACAATTTACAAAAATAACCATAAAAAAATATTAGATAATATTTGGCGTGCAGAAGTTTATGTATATATAGCATGAAACTGTACGTATCAAAAATGATATGAAAAATAAAAACAATATATGATAAATCTGTACGACTTTCTGTAAACTGCAATTTAAAGTCACAAAGGCATTTAATTTGTCTTTAAATGGGAAGTAATAAAGTTTTTCAATGCGTGTAAAACAAGTCTAGATTTCGAAACTTTTTGTCTGTAAAACATACGTCAGAGATGCAAACGTATCCAGTTAGGGGACGACCATTTAAATTGCTTGAAAAAGAGGGGGAAGGAGAATCATTGCAGATGGAATTTTCATTTTCACTTGTTGTTAGACAGATTGATTTATTTCAATTTTGTACACGAAAGTCCAATAGTCGTTCCACTAACCAATGAGGGTAACAAATATGAATATTTTCCTTAGTCAACAATAGGTGACCATTGTAACAACTAACCACACATTTCCTTACTTTTGGGGAAACGTAGGACAGTCACAAATATCTAAGTCGCAGATTATTACTTACGCTTACAAAGCCATGCAGACCTTTAACATTTATTTAGAAAATAACATTATCTTTATACATAGAACATTTCAATAGTAATGGGAGAAAACTGAAATATTTTTTTTAATTTGGAACAGTAATTGCATTATATTAGCTTAAACTCCCTCTACTTGAATATTTCAAATAATTTATTTTTAATTATTTTATTTTGGTAGGCTTTTGCTGAACTGTTGTGCATGATCAGTCAAAGTAATAATTTGAGTCCAGATAAATAGCATAGAGCATTAATTTGAAAAATCTTCTCCTCTGATATTTTTGGGCAAAATTTAACCAAACTTGGCCACAATCATCATTGTAGTATCAAGTTTAAAAAATGTGTCCGATGATCATGCCCCAAAACCAGCATGACCGACATGGCAAAAAATAGAAGATATGGGCAAAATGCAATGTTTGGCTGTTATCTTGAAAACCATTAAAAATTGAGAAAATCTGACATGGCAAAATGTTCAGAATGATGAGATATACCTAAGTGCGTTTTGTCTTTATCTTGAAAACAATAATAGATAGA